>LPNX010409395.1:0-123109 GCA_001517045.1 Pseudotsuga menziesii | reverse complement strand
GGAAATATGACTCTTAAATAATTAAGGTAATATAAGGCGAAAACTAGATATTATGAGGTATAATTTGCAGTCACATTGTCATTTAAAAGTTGCTGTCGCATTAGGTTACGAAGGGTGACAACATATCTTTATCCAAGTCTCATTTGCAAGTGCAAGCCTAAGAGATGGTATTGGACTATAGATAAATAAAAAAACACATAGTTTTGGATGGGAGGATTTGGAGAAGGAAATATGACTCTTAAATAATTAAGGTAATATAAGGCGAAAACTAGATATTATGAGGTATAATTTGCAGTCACATTGTCATTTAAAAGTTGCTGTCGCATTAGGTTACGAAGGGTGACAACATATCTTTATCCAAGTCTCATTTGCAAGTGCAAGCCTAAGAGATGGTATTGGACTATAGATAAATAAAAAAACACATAGTTTTGGATGGGAGGATTTGGAGAAGGAAATATGACTCTTAAATAATTAAGGTAATATAAGGCGAAAACTAGATATTATGAGGTATAATTTGCAGTCACATTGTCATTTAAAAGTTGCTGTCGCATTAGGTTACGAAGGGTGACAACATATCTTTATCCAAGTCTCATTTGCAAGTGCAAGCCTAAGAGATGGTATTGGACTATAGATAAATAAAAAAACACATAGTTTTGGATGGGAGGATTTGGAGATTTAGTGTATTTCATGGTGACAATCAAGAGAAATAATGTATATACCCACACAACACATGTAGACCATGGTATAAAGCAAGGTCCACTTGAGTTTGGGCAATCTTGCAACTCCATAATGGGATGCTAAATAGTTTATATGTGGAAAATGAAAGTAACCAGTGAGAATAGAAATCACTAAACCCTTTTGTTGATCTGTAAATGAAGGATTTATAGACATGACGTCTCACCAACATGGACCCTTTGTGGAATTAAAATTTTATCTTTGTTCTTTGTTGATGTTGAGTTATCTGTCTTCAATATTTATTCCAAGGCCTTCGTTCTCAATGTAGATGCGTAGTAGCAATTGACTAACAATACAATGCCAATCGGATCTTTGGGTTGAAAATCCTTCGTTGTTGATCACCAAGTAGGAATACAATAAATGGCTTGGCCTTTATCCATTAGTGGGGAGAAAATAATGACTTTGTTAGCAATTGGTTCACTACATGGTTCCTTGCTTGTAACGTTAAGATAAATGCCAAACAATGGAAAACAATTTGTTCTCTGTCCTTACTAGATGCTCAACTACTACTTCAATGTCTCATATATTGCAAATTGATTCATGACAAAACTATTTTGATAAGAGAAGGTGGGTTAGTCTTGCACTCTTATTAAACACCAAAACTAAAATGTATTGTTTCCTCTAGTAAGGAATTTGAGTGTTTTTTTTATAGCAAGAATGGGTATAGTTTGTATTAAAAGAAGCGGTCGTACTAGACAACGATATAATAAAAAAACTAGAGTTGTTCTTAGTCCAAAAACATTTGATCTATCCTGCCAACAAGGCCCAAGCTTTAAAGCTTTGTGGCATTGCTTATAAAATTGTTCAAAGGATTGCTACTAGAGCATATTATGAAAGCGACTTCTTAATATAAAGCAAATTTACATAACATTGACAACTACAAACTTAGAAACACATTCTTGCTCACAGTTTCATCTTGGGCCTAGTTGGAGGGATGAGATGTCTTATTGCCGAAGTCCATACCCTCCATCATTTGATGCATTATTTCGTCATCCTTGAATTCCATAGGGATCAATCCTACATATGTATTTAGATTGAAAGTTGTAGTTAAAGAGCCTTCGTTGGGATTAATCACCATGGGTCTAAGCATGGCACATTCTTCCTCTAATGCCTAAATTTGTCTAGTTTGTTGAACCCAATTATCCATTATAAGTGCATTATGGGTAACCTTTTGGCATTCCAATTCATGAACTTTAGAAGTCACAGAAAAAATGGATGTCACGTTCCCATTTGTGAAATCCTCATGTTGTTGAAGAACCCTGTGTATTTCTTGAATATCTCTTTGGCAAATGGGGTTTTGACCATGGCCATCCATGTTTCTAGCAAGCACGAATTGATGATCCAGATTCCAACAAAAACCAAACATAAAATCTTTTAACCACAAGTCCCCAAACCACTACTATAACCAAGGCTAGGCTCGTTGGGGGAGACGTTGATTCTATTCTTAAGAATCCCTAGGTCGAGAACAAGGGAATCCCACTTCCCAAGTAGCAATTCCATAAACCATAAAAAACATAGATAATAGAGCTATCTTGTATTATGGGACAAGCACAAACTCTAACCATCAAACCGATACCATACAACCACATAACCAATGAGCTTGGGGTTCACTCAGATAACCAAAATATGGGCCTCGATATATTTGAGTTCCACAAATTTCCAACCAAAAAGCAAGCTAATATGGGAGCATTCCCCAATAAACAAAAAAACTCAGAAATCATACAGATGTTTTAAAATTTAGCAATGTTTATTATATTCTCCTCTACATTACATTTTGAAAGATTGTAACCATACTCAATTCTAGGCTTGACATTGGAAGTTACAACTCTCCTAAGTTATCAATTTTGCCTATGTTTTGCACTTTTTTGTGCATTTAATGTCAAAGACCAACTTCTAGAAGTTGTAGAAGAAAAACCAACGAGAATTAGAAGAAAATTTGTCTTGAGCATTGCTAATACTTCAGATGGGGAGTATTGAGAAAATTCTAGATCATTGATCCAATGCTCCATTTAGTTTCTATACAATTTTTGAATTGTCTATTTTATCCCTTTTGTAGTTTATCTATATTTAGAAATTTAAACAAAAACTTCTATCTTTCAAACAGAACAAAATTGATATTTTTTCACTTGAAAAAAGTTGTTCAGAATACTGAGAAATATCAAATGTCAATTAAGAAATTATGTCTAGTTTTGACACCCCGAGTCACTTTTCCTTCCTTCAAATTTCCCAAAATCACCAAAAAGTCCACGAAATGCTCCATTGGGTTTCTTTGTTCTTGCTCATAATTTGCCATATTCTCCATTGGGTTTCTTTGTGCTTGCTCATAATCTACAGTATGTGAATTCCATGATTTAGAGAGCCCCTATCAATGAGTGGCCTCCTAGTCTTCCAAAAACAATAGTTGTCAATTTCTGGAAATCTGGCGTTGAATATGCCTACACTCCTCGTCACTATTGTACTTCTCAGAATTGTGGATTTACCCCTGAATTTTCATTAGATTCTAACTTAATGCTCTCTTGTTATGGTCAAAACAAAATTTGGACTCAAAACACCTTTTGAATAATTTTTTTTGTTAGCATGGCATAACACATGGTTGATCATGTGGTAGTGGAGGTCTTATGTGTTAGCCCTTGCATCTTCCATGTCTTCTCACTTGCCTCCTTACTTGCCATATAATTTAGGTATTTGTGGCCCCTTGTCCTTTTTTTTCTTCGCTTTGTTTATTTATTATTATTTATGAATTGAAATGTGGGCCACCCTCGTACCCTTCTTTCATTTTATTCCTACACTGGGCACGATCATGATCGTGGATGTTATAGGGGGTCTTGATTTGGCACTGTTATTGTTGGAGCACATGTTTTGCGAATATGATTTCTGATCAACGATCGTGATTGATTGTAGAGTGCAAAGATGTAGATCTTGAACACCCACCTAGACCTTTGTAATTTGCTTACTAGCTTAGGTGCACATGTTATTGTCTTATAAATTGCAGAGCCGAAACTCCATTTTCCAAAACCACTCCTTTTTCCTCCACAAACTACTTAACAATCTTCATAGCTAAGCCACATGGTTCAAATTCAAATTCAAGTTCGTTAACCATTTGATTCGATTTGAATTCAAAATTTTTCAATGAGGTTTGTTTGAGATTCAGCTTTAGATTTGACTATATATATGTGATGTGTGTATGTGCGTGCGTGTTAAATTAATCATTTTGTAGTATCTTTCATGCCATCAACAATAAACAATGAATTATAGTTGAACATATTCCTTAAACTTTGGAATTTAAGAGGGTGCCCATAATGCATTTTCAAATACTATCATAATCTCTAAAATTGTTTCACATAATTTAAAACATAATCATAATTTAAAGTTTAAACATTAGGCAACTGCAAATTGCAAAATGAAGGACATATTGTTCAAATTTTAAAACTTAAAAAGAAGTTCATAATGTCAAATATTGATAATCCCCAAAATTGTTTCCCAAAATGTAAAATATGCTTGGAATTTGTATTCTTTCAGCATACTTGTAAGATCATAAAACTCAACATCATCAGCAACACATGAGCCACTAGAATTGAGATCATGGAATTCATCAATTGAATGTCTATCATCATTAGGACTAGCCTCATCACCATTGTCACCATTAATGCCAAGATCATCTTCTTCTGTACTTCAGAAAGGCTGGAAGGATGGGTGAGAGGAACTAAATGTATCTTTGGCTACACTACTTTAATGGCAACTGCAAATAACTGCCAACATACATAAGGTCTTCCAACCGTGTAGATAGTAATTTGTTTCTCTTTTTGGATAGAATGTGGTTAAACCTACTCCTATTCCTTTCACAAGGAGAGACACTTAATCCATGTATCAAAACAAGCATTGCAAAATGTTGCAGTTCAGGTGCCTTTGGTCTGTAAAATTGCTACCATTGACTTGGAGGAATATTGGCCTAATCAAGTGTGGTAGATGTCCTTCCAAATATGCCATCTTCTAACTTGTGTGCTTGAAGTTGCTCGCTAGGCCCCCTGGATTCTTCTAGATTTGGAACCAAGTGCTCAATAGCTGCGTAAAGGCCGTTCATGATTTCTACATTAGTATTCCTTTTTATCCCAAACAATCTTGGGTCCAAATTACAAGTTGTTGCATGCAAAGCATAATGCAACATTTTCCATCTTTCATCTATTACCTCCCATATTTCCCTATACTCATTTTCCACATTGTTAAAGGATTTAACAATAGATTCCTTACAACGATCCATTCACTCGTAAACAAAACTCGTAGAAGGGGTGTCATTATCAACCATCCTAAGCATATCGACAATTGGTTCACATACTTTTAAATCCTATATAACATTTTCCCAAAAATCATTGCCTAAAATTATTTGTTCCAACTCCTTTCCTTTAGATTCTTTTGAAAGGCAGGGATTTTTGATCTTGATGCTGCAAATAACACCTATTATACTAGCCTTTTCCTCAACCACTCTTTTGAGAGTAATGCAATATATAACAAATCTAGTATCACAAGTCCTTAATATGTAGTAAATTTGGTATCACAAGGTGGGGTAGGTAGGGACTAGAGTAATGAGTTTGTTAACTTAGGTTTCATGTATTTTAATGAATAAATTAACCAAAGAAAATAAACCATGATTGAAACCTAGCTAAATTCCTTTTAAAATTCGCAATAAGGTTCAAATTCGTTACAGGTTCGAATTTGTTTGATATTTGGCCTTGAGGTTTGACGAATCTCATTGATTTTTTTTTCCTTTGAGATTCGTCGAATTTCAAACCCCAAGGTTCAAATTCACTGAATATTTAGACATAGCTTCATGAAACAACCCTTCCATGTGGCTACCACCTGTGCACTTGAGTTCCACTTGACAACACCCTAACGCCTCCATGTAACCCTACTAGTGCATGTCACCTAGTTCAATTACACATTGTATGTACGATCAATGTCATATGGATGGGATTTGTGAGGAAAACAAATATTTATACATATTTTTATACCACTGACACAAAATGACATGAATTTCATGTGTGGCTTCTCCAACTCAACCACCATAATTTTTTGACATGGCTCTTCAAGCGTAGCTCAACCTTGGTCACCAAAGAATTAGTTTAATCTCCATCTCGAACGCAATACCATGGCTGGTGAATAGAAGCTTTTGTCAACACAAAAAATGGACCTTTTTGATACTAAATTAATTTTTTGCCCATTTTTCTCATAACCAATTTTTTTCAATTTATGATAATAATGAACAATATCTAGCTCTTGGGTTTTGTCAAAAACACTATCTGTGCAATTGGATACCATGAGCTCTTCATGGAAATTTTATTAAACAATTAGCCAACAATTGTATTTTAATTTCCAATTGCCAAGAAATAGGGCTTTTGCCTTCCATGAATTTTACCAATTGTGCCTCTTGAACCCATCCACATACTCTATCAACATTCCAATTTGAGAATTGGAGCCATTACTCCAACATTTTCCCCAACTCATTTTCATGGCAGCATTTTGTCAAACACTTGACACAAAATTGCAAATTATTCTTGTACAATTGGATTTCTTGTCAACAAAGCTTCTTATCTATAGAGCCTTAGTGTTGTAAGCAATAACTTTAATATCACTTCTTGTCACATACACATTAACGTTCGTCTACTGAACAACTATGGGGTACCTTAATTTCACTTATGAATTTCCTTTTGATACTAAAATCAATTATAATGGATAACTATGGATTTCAACAACATAGGAAAACTACATTAATATTAGCCTTTAAATTTCAATCTTATAACATGAATGCAGCTGTGGAACGAGTTCATTCATAAATATGAAGTTTATATTCAGGGACACATAATTGAACAATTTGGAAGTTAATCAAATGCATAACATAAATATAAAACATGGCATTTCACGACATATTTAGAACACTTATCTTTATAGGGAATAATCCTCCATCTGGCTACAAATGATGAACGTTCTTCCCAACCTTAGGCTCTTTGCGACACATCTCTTTATAACAGAGGTCACCCTTAAGTTGATGCTATCAGTCCACAAGGGTGAAGCTCTTATGGTCTAGCCATAAGTATTCTTGCTTAGCCTATAACACATAAACCTCTCCGGTCTCAAAACCCCTCTACAACAATCCCAATCAACCAACACTCTACCACCTTAGCTTGCACAACACTAGAAATGAGATATCTTTTTATACAAGCAGGTCCTCGGGATATTCCAATTTCCTTCCAATGCTCCAACATAGGCTGGCCAAGCAATCTCATTGTTGGGACTTTGAAGATCTCAATTGTAAGCAAGGTTTCCTCTTCTATGTTGATTTTTGGAGTAATTGAGGACAAGTGCTCTACATGGCTTCAATGTCGGAAGCATGCATGAGATGTCTAGATTCCATGTAAGTGACTTTTATTATTTTTCTATGAACAAATCGATTATAAGCTTTAATATAATTGTTTTTCTTGAACAAATCGAAAGTTGCAATCATATTACAAGCTCTAAGAAAATTAACATGGTATCAGAGCACTAGTTTCTGAAAGAAACCAAGACAATTTGCACAATGATCTGCTAGTTGTTTTGATCTGGAGGGTTTGAAACTTATATTATCCAATTTATAGGGACATGGCGACAGGTTTGAGATTTGAAGATCAATTGGAGGGGGCAACTAACTTTAGCTCTTGGAAGGAGAGGATTACTGTGCTCTTGAAAGAGCATGAGCTTTGGGACATTATCAAAGCAACTGTTACTATTCCTATAGATCCAATAGACTTGGCTGCTTATAACAAGAGAAAGATAAAGGCCAAAAGGATCCATCTAGATGCTGTGAAGGATCACATGATTTCGCATATAACTGGAAAGACGCATGCCTACAAGATGTGGGAGCATTGACTAAACTTTTCCAGAGTGGCAATGAGAACAGAAAGATGGTTCTACGGGAAAAGCTTCGCAGTATGAAGATGTCTAGAGGCGAGTCTGTTGCTGCTTATCTCACTAGAATTACACAAGATCGAGATGAACTTGCTGCCGTTGGAGAAAAGATTGAGGATTAGGAGTTAGTTCGGTCAGCTTTGAAAGGATTTTCTAAACCACCAGACACTTTTGTTCGTGGCATTGTTGCCATTATGGGATGATTTCACTTAGGATGAGATGAGAGTGGGATCTAGACAGTCAGGCCATCAACATGGTGATGATGAGGAGAAAATTGCTCTTCCGAGGAAAGACAAGGGCAAGGGAAAGAAGAGCTCCAGAGGTAAAGCTACTTCTAAGGGTGAGAAGGACTTAAGTAAGGTGAAATGTTATGCATGTCACAAGACATGACACTATCCTGGTCAACTTCTGCAGAGGTTGATGAGTTTCCCGCCAGATTTGATAAGGAGTTCTCATTAGCGGCTTGTCTCACTTCCAAGCCATCTCCACTTAGTATTTGGTACATCGACAATGGCGCTTCTAGTCACATGACAAGAGTACGTAGGTATTTCTTAGATCTATCCGAGAGGGATCTAGATCTGGACATTGAGCTTGGAGATGATTCCAAGGTCAAAGCAATTGGCCATGAAACAATTTAGTTTCAGAGGGAGTCTCAACCATCGATAAGTGTGAAGGAAGCATTATATGTACCAGGTTTGAAAAAGAACACGATCTTACTCTCAACGATGGAGGATAGAGGATATGGGGTGATTTTTCGAGATGGGAAAGTACTCATACATCCTAAAGGATAGAGTGTTGATTCAACGAAGGTGATTCAGGTCATACAGGGTAAGCTTTATAAGCTTATGTTTCATCCAGTTGAGGCTTTGGTTCACTACAATAACATTGATTTGTGCGAGCTATGGTACATGAGGATAGCACATTTGCATCATGTAGCACTGAACGTTCTGAGAGAGATAGTGACTGGGTTACTAGAGTTTAGTGTGGAGTACCAGGGTGTGTGCACTTGGCCAGTATGCCAAGATTGCTTTTCAAGTAGTGATAACATATTCAGGGGGATATTGGATTTGTTACATTCAAATGTATGTGGGTTGATCACAGTAGTGTCGTTGAGTGGATATCAATGTGATGTCTAATTCATATATGATTTCTCTAGGAAAACGTGGATCTACTTCCTAAAAACCAAGGATGAGGTCTTCGACATACTAAAAGAGTTAAAATCTCTTATGGAGAATTAGACGGGGAAGAAGATCAAGCTGTTGAGACTAGATGGTGGGGGCGAGTATACCTCCAACACTTTTAAGCGTTTCTGTGTGCATGCAGGTATCAAGAAAGAGTTGACAGTTTTGTACAACCTGCAACATAATGGGGTTGTAGAGCGGAAGAACAAGGACATCATTGAGGCTGCTAAATTCATGCTTCATGATTAACACATTCCTATGTTTTTATGGGTAGAAGTATGCAACACAACAGTCTACATATAGAACATGAGTCCTCATAAGGCTTTGGGGAATGAAACTCTCGAGGAGGCTTTTAGTGGGAAGAAGTCTATGATTGGGTACTTGCAGATTTTCAGGTGTCTTATTCCAGCAACCCTTTCGAGAAGGGGATGAAGCTTGAACCCATGACAAAGAAGGGCATCTTTATCAGGTATAGTGATACTTCGAAGGGCTACAATATTTACATTCCAGCATTGAGGAAAACAATGGCTAGGTGGGATCTAAAGTTCGAGGAGGATAAAGCTTTTTGAAAGTCACATGAGTCACTTCCAACAGAGACAGGGGAGCAACAGGCTCCGAAGGTTGAGAACCAGTGGTTCATCAACTTTCAGATAAGGAGGTGGGGCAATATGCTCTTACTAGATAGTATGAGCGATAGGCTCTTCCCATACAGTAGGGCACTTCCACTTTAGGGAAGAAGATGTCGAGATGGCTGTAGTAGACCTTGAAGAATGCTTAGGAGCTTATAGAGGTCCCTACGAAAATGTTCAGGGAGAGTATGCCACCATAGTGGTTTTCGAGCTACATGGCACTAATGCGCGATATCATTGATTTCGAGCCTACCAGTTTTGAGGCCTCAAAGAGACATGTATGGAAGGATGCCATGGTGGAGTATGCTTCCATCATAAAGAATGATGTGTGGGATATAGTCCCAAGGCCGAAGGGGAAGTTTGTGGTGAATTTGAAACAGATCTATAAGATTAAGCATGCAATAAATGGTAGTGTGGAGAAGTACAAAGCGAGGTTTGTGGCGTGGGGGTTTTCATAGATAGAGGAAGTTGATTACGAGGAGACCTTTTCATCAGTGGCCAGATATACTTCCATAAGATGGGTTGGAGGATACATCAAATGGATGTGAAGACCACATTTCTGAATGGGGTCATTGAGGACGAGATGCACATTGAGCAACCTTAGGGATTTGATATACATGGGAGAGAGTCTCATGTGTGTCACCTAAAGAAAACATTGTATAGACTCAAGCAAGCTCCTAGAGCTTGGTATTCCAGGATCGATAGTTACTTGTAGCAAATGAGCTTTGAGAAGAGTGAGGCAAATCCAAACCTTTACTTCATTGTTATTGGCGAGGATCCTCTAATTCTTATTCTATACGTAAAGGATGTGTTCATGGTGGGATCAGAGAAGCTCATTGAGGGGTGCGAGAGAGATCTTACTTCTTGGGATTGGAGGTGTTGTAGAGGACATGTCATATTTTCCTAGGGCAGGGAATGCATGCTGTGGAAATTGTGAGGAGATTCGAGATGACATAGTGCAGGCCTATGGCTATGCCTTTGACGACCTTCTTGAAGAAGATTGATGCTTTAGTTGGAGTTGGTTGATCCTATGTTGTATTGTTAATGGATCGGTTCCTTCATGTATTTGGTGAACACCTGGCTGGATAAATAAGTTTACTATCAACACTCACAATCAGTTAATGGTGGAATCGAAGATAGTACATTGGGTTGCAGAAAAACATGTGCTTAGGTACCTATGGGGCACGGTAGAATATGGTTTGAGTTATGAGCAGTGGGATGGAATTCGATTGATAGGTTATACAGACTCAGATTGGGTAGACAATACAGTGGAAAGAAATAACACCTCAGGGTGTTGCCTCAGTCTGGGTTCGTTAGTAGTGTCGTGGTTCAGTCAAAAGCAGAAGTTGGTGGCATTAGGTTCAGCAGAGGGAGAGCATATGGAAACCAGTCAGGTGAGTTGTGAGGTCATTTGGCTTCGCAAGTTACTTGTGTGTTTATTTGGTTAGAGGTTGTCGCTGACCATCATTCACTGCGATAATCAAAGTTGCATCAACCTCTCTGAAAATCTAGTGTTTCATGATAGGTCAAAGCACATAGAGATCAAGTATCACTCCATCCGAGATGATGTTCAGAGGGGAGCTTTGAAACTTTAGTACATATCTACAGATGAGCATACTGCAGACATTCTTATGAAGACTTTGGTGAAGGGAAAGTTTGTCTTCTTCAGAGGGAAGTTGAGAGTGGTGTAGGACACTTTCCTTGTTAAGAGGGAGTGTTGATTTTTGGAGTAACCGAGGACAAGTGCTCTACATGGCTTTAGTATCAGAAACATGCATGAGATGTCTAGGCTCCACACAAATGATTTTTATTATTTTTCGGTGAAAAAGTCAATATATTAATTTATTTTATATTTCTAAAGTGAGTTTGGAAAAAGAGAATTAGGGTTTTGTAACCTTAAAAGTCACCGAAGGATTATAAAAGAGAGGTAAGGGGTAAATGTTTGACACACAACACATTCACTCATTCAAAGGTTGACTAAGAGGGAGCGATTTTTCTTGATCAATCAAGAGCAGAAGAAGAGGGCACGAATTCCAGAGAGAGGGCACACTTCACTGGGCCTGAGGAGTGAGGACACACTTTCCTAGTTGTGAGGACAGAAAGGAGGGTACAAATTTTGAGGTAGTCTTGAGGATTGAAGTCACCAGAATATTTTAGAGCAGAGAGTGGAATCACACATCCCAAGGTAGGTCATAGAACAATCGTACAACTAGCAGAGCTGGGACACACGTGTGAGTAGAGGTGCACTTCCTAAGGCACAAGATTTGCAGTTGTTTCGCTATGTAGTTTTCGCCAAGAGATTTGGAACAAATTCCAAGGCATCAGGTTCCTTTTATCTGATAAATTTCTCTAGTAATAATTCTTATTTTTTCTCACTAGCACAATTATCAAGAAAGATTCATTTTTGCTAGTTTTTCCCAATTGGGTTTCCAGGGTAAAAATACTATGTTCATTGTGTGATTGGTTTCTTGTTCTGCTGCGTATATATCAATGTTAATGAGCTTATGTATTGTTGTTCATAAAAATCATATATATGAATTTTTCATTGCATGCATATGTGTTAGTTTATCGGAAGTTGCAATTAGATTATAATCTCCAAGAAAATTAACATTCTCATCAACCCAATAATCATTAGAACCAATTTGCAATGGAAACTGCTTGAACCTCCATTAAAGTACAGTTCATAGGGTATTTGTCTTTTCGTCTTCCTTGCCAATTTCATACAAGCAATAATGATCCAAGAATCATTCTCTAAGAGCAAATTCCAATCATCTTATTTGCAAGTTGGGGAACCTCCATGTGATCCTCACGAGGAGCCCACATTTCCCTCTAATTCCAAGCTTACGATAATGACATAACCAAGGTTATTAATCAAGTATTTAATAATTAAGGGGCATACAAGGAATTTGAGTTGGAACATTAGCTAAGGTTTCTCCCCTTAGCTTCGTTGGGTCTCCTATAAGTCCCCTTTCACATTCCCCACTTATGGTATCGTAGCCCCTCCACCACTTTTTCATCCTCCTTTGTTGACATCCTTGAAGTCTTTTGTGTTATGGATCAATGTACACAATTCTAATATCTTTGGTCATCCCAGACAATGTATGTTGAGCTTCTAGCGATCGGATCTTTACATACACTTCATTTTTGGGTAAAAAACATGGTATTACAAGGGTTTTCTCAAAACCCTAATTACGATCTCTAAGGGATAAACCCAAACCCTAGAACTCCAAGGTTCTCCAAGTAATTCCAAGAAGACTAAGAAACCTAATTGCTTCAAGAGAGAGAGAGAGAGAGAGAGAGTACAAGTACTTGTGAAGATATAAGAGAGAGAGAAAGCCACGATCATCACCAATGTCTCCTCCAAAAGAGCATTCTGTAGTCACAGGAGCAAACTCCGGACGAAAATGTCCCATATATACTTCTTAACTCCACTAAGGGTTCTTGGGAAAACCTTGAGACTTCCTCCAAGAAGCTAAATACAAACAAACGTAGATATGGATGGAAAAGATCTCTCCTTCCTCTATTTATATAAGAGCCAAAGGAGGCAAACAATACTATGTGGGAAGAAGACCTTACAAGCATCTACATGAGCCCTTGTATGCCAACACAAGTGAGATGCCCACTTTAAAGTACATGAGTCATGCCCCAAGACGATGTCATGCACAATAATGGCTCCAAGATGACACAACTATATAAGGCTACAATAATGGTCGCGTCACATGATCAATCCACAATTAGATTCAACGATCCATGTTATATGCCTTTGATCCACACTTACTTAGTAATGTGCCCTTGCAATCTAAAGGATAATATAGTGGATGTAGATCACCCTTGATTTTCTTCATAGCTTGTGGCAGAGGTGGCGACATATATCGAAATAGTGGTGATTGCAGCTGATGACTCCCCAATGCACAAGATCACAACAACGATATCATGATAGGTTAATTCCACGGTGGTAGTGGCATCAATGAAGACAAGTGTGTAACCCATGTTTGTAGTAGATATTTTTGGTAGTTGCAGAGTGACTGCTTTGATATTTTATTAAACCTTGATTAATGTCACAACGAATTCGATGGCGAATTCGACGGTTGGAATGATTCCCTTCTTGAATTTATCTTTGATCCACTATAGAATTTGTGATTGGTTTGAACCTAAGGTAATTCCCCTGGCGGCTCGTATACAAATGTGGGGATGTTGGCTATGCCTACAAACTCTTTTATTGTTCTTTGATTTTGCGAATGTGCACTGACTAGTTGCGATGGTTGGACTGGACACTCGAAAATTGTGGCTTGGAGATAATATTAGTGACATGAGTGCTCTTAACAACGGTGGTTTCATGAGGGGGAGAGGATGTTGCAAAAGGATATTCCAAAGATTGATCCAAGATAGGGGTTCCCCTTTCAAGATGTGGAATCTCATTGTCAAATTCATGTAATGTCTTTAAATGCGTTAATGTATCTAGAAATTAAGTTGCTTCTCAAAGTCTTGTCATTTTATTCAGTTAAAAAAAATGGCATATCTAGAAAGTATACATTTTTTCTTTACCTCATCGTAAAAATGATATACCTCGATGGTGTTTGAGTACCCCAAGAAGATGCACTTTTGACTCTTTGCATCAAGCTTGTTTGTTTGTTCCTTTGGAATTAAGGCATAAAAGGTGGAACCAAAGAACCTATGACGTCTCACCAAAGGAATGCGACCAAACCTCATTTCATATGGAGTCTTGTTTCCAAGAGCATGGGATGGACTTATGTTTCTCAAGTAGACCCCACACAAAATTGTATTGCCCCAAAACATCAATTTCACATTCTTGAAAAATAACATGGAGTGTACCATATACAAGAGTGTCTTGTTCATTCTTTCTGCTACACCATTATATTGAGTAGTTATATGGAATGAATGCTTGATGCATAATCTCATGTTGATGAAGAAAGTTTTCAAAATCATTAGAGGTATATTCTTTTCCATTATTAGTATGAAGAGTGCCAATGCGAGATTGTGCCTTGTTTTCTATCCATACAAGAATTTTTTTAAATGTTTCACATGCCTCATATTTTTGCATTAGTAAATAGACCCAACACATCCTAGTGTAATCATTAATAAAAGTCCCGAGATATTTTATTACCATTTGCATAAGCAACATGCATGGGGCCACACGAGTTAGAGTGTATCAACTTTATTTTTCTACATGATTTGGAATTTGTTACATGGAAAGCTTGTTTACTATGTTTGCCAAGAATACATGCATCATACTATTGAACTTCTTAGGAATGGGAGGCAAACAAAAAATGTCGTTCTTTTTCAACAAACAAAGACCATCATAGTTGATGTGCCCATATCTAACATGCTACAAAAGACTAGAAGATAACGTAACTTCATCATGGTGAGAGAGGTGTGTAAAATTATGTTCCATTGTAGATGTGCCTTTCAACTTCAACAGTTTCTCAACTTTGACAATTTTTCATCTTCATATTTTGTCACAATGACTTGGTTTTAAAAGGATCTCTTCATTTCAACTTGTGCATCAAATATGTGGATGGAATGGCCTTGTTGTTGAATGTGCATAAGAGACAACAAGTTTCTTTGCAACTCTGGAAGATAAAGAACATTATGCAACAAAAAGTCAGGGAAGCCAAGGACTTTGAGCCTGATGGTGCCAATTCTTTTTGGGTTGAGGTTGGACTTATCTACAAAATATAATACACCATCTACATTGTCATTCAATTATTCAAAAAAATATTTTCTAAATGTCATGTGGTAGGTTGCACCAGTGTCAAGCAACCAAATATTTCTCGAAGATGTAAATGAAATATTGAACAAAACTTCATTTATTTCAACATTACAATGTGCAACAATAAATTGAGTAGATTTGAGAGCTTAACTAGACTCATGAGCTTTACCTTTATTTTCTTTCTTTTGGTTATGCTTCTCTTTATTTGTCTCCCATGGAGCTCAATAATGTTTTGCATCATGTCCGTTCTTGCCACACCAAACATAGTGACGATCGAGTCTCTTGTTGTGATTGTTTCTACCCCCTGCCTTTGAAACTCTTTCTTCAATGTCTTCCCTTATTGCTTCCTCCTTTAGAAGAATCATTTGATTCATTCTTCCCTTTTTGGGTGAGGTACAAGGTCTCTCCAACAAGCTAAACTGTCTTTTTTCCAAAGGCTTTCTATCTTTTTGCGATCTTTTCCCCTGGAGTGTCAAAAGTGAGGCCTTTCAAGTTTACACTAGATTGAAGTGATTCAAGATAGTGTGGGTATGTGGGGTAGAGGCACTAGATGGACACCATGAGAGCAATATCTATGTTCACACCAGTAGCATCAATGCCATGCATCATTGCTCTAATTTCAAATGTTGCAGTAATGCAATTATTAGCCTTGAACTCTAGGTTGAAGAGACTCAACCGTATTTGGATTCGCTCCAATTTTGAATGTGAGTCATACAAATCCTTTAACTTCTTGAAAGCATCCTTAGAAGTTTTAGTATGTGGAATATGCCAACTCACCTCTTCATTGACTGTAGCAGCTATTAATGCATATTCTTTCTTGTCTCTGATCTTGTGTATGACAAGTTCTTTATCTACAATAGGTTTTATAGGAGCTTTAGGTGTGGCATCGGTCGCTCCTTCAACAATTTCTCCTTCAAAAATGCCATCCCATAGATTGTTGAAGATGAAGGGTGTGCTTGATCTTCTTTGACCACTCGCGGTAGTTTTCCTTCCGAGCGAGCACCACTCCGATGATGGAAGTGAAAGAATGCATCTTTGACAATACAAGCTTATGCAATGAATAACACCATTTTTTTCAATAGCTAATGTGATACAACAAGATCTTATGGATATCTCTACACAATGTAGTTTCTATGATACACTTTCTATAATCAATAATAGAAGGTGAATGTTTATAGTCTCTTCAGATAGTTTAGTGCTTTCTTTGTGATACAAACAATACAATAGTGTTATGCAATAATACAGTCTTTTGCTACAACCTTATGCAATAAATGATAACTACCATGGGAACCATTCCTAATCTCCATAGAGAATAATACTATATGCCTCTAATGAAAAAAAAACCAAAATTTTCTACCTACATTCTTTCAATAGAATGATACCATCTCCCTCTAAACATTGCATTTTCTTAGCAAAAGTCATGTAATACGTATAATATTACCAAAAAAAAAATCAACATTTTCAATATGGAGCAACCAAAGTGCACCCTACAACCTTCTTATTCACCAACCCCTTCTCCTAGTGTTGTATAAACACATCCTCTATACTACCACTCCACATGCTGTTGGGCTATAGGGCAGACCCGGGCTTTATACCATTAACTTCGCACCAACAAAAGACCCACAGTGTTGTCCCTTTCGGCAACAACCTGCGAACAGGTTGCAGTCTCACCCGAAACAGCTATGGGGTGCCGCAGAATCAGGTTTCTGCAAGCAGAAGATGGATATTACTGTACCTTTAGCTTTTAATAACTTATATTCATATAACACAGAACTTCAACATTCACATATATAACTTCGCAGCTAAATAAACAGACAGTGACTTGCTTAACCCTTTCCTGGGAATTCACAGCGAAGTTATTTAATTAGCAGTGATCTTACTTATCAGATGTATATTTATCAATGCATAAAGAACAAAATAACAACACAACAAGAACCACAACACACGATATAACATGGTTCACCCCCAGTGTAGGGGTTACGTCCACATAACTGTGTTTTAATCAACTCGTTACAAAATCCACAGTTCTGATCTGTGCACTCAGCTGCAGATCCCTTCAAGTCCTCAAGGCCACGCACACAGCAGCAGGCCTCTGCGCACACAGCTGCAGATTTTCTTTATCACCAAAAACCCTCTGCGCACACAGCTGTAGAGGTCGTCCACGCACACAGCTGGGACTTAACCTCCTCTTACAAAATAGCCTTAGCTTCGCATTAATTCATCTTACATCCAAAAAGCCTAACCTAACTTCTTTACAAAAGTGCTTATTTATAGTGCACTTATTACAAAACCATGGGCACCCCGAACCCTAATCCCTGAACTTAAACCATGGGTTTATTACAAAAAGAGGACTTTGACTCAACCCCGACACCCTTAAGACTGTTTTGAGTCGTAACTCCACTTACAACTTCCCCAAAAACCGCAGAGTTACCAAAATTATGGACCGTTAAGGTGCGCGCCCCAACACATGCTAGAATGTACAAGAGCATGAAGAGTAGACTTTGGTCCAAACTAACAACACAGGATGTTGCACTGGAATGCAAGGAGTTGATCCAGGAGGATATTGGTGGCCACCCACCTATTCCTCTTGGACCCCCACCATTGTCTTTTTTTAGTTTTCCAGTTTCCTTAATTGTAGCACAATTTACTATTTTTGGCAGTAACTTTTGGAGCTGTTTTAAGGCCCTAAACAATGTTTTTTTGGCATTGAATGGTCGAGCAAATATGAGTCTGTTTCGGACTTGATATTTGTCGTTTATGGATGTAGTCCTTAAACAGATCTTTCTAACGATGTATCATGCGCGTCAAATGGAGGTAGTATGCTAAAGTTACGACCCCGAGAAATTGATGTACCAAGTTACCCAACGGGGCCCACATTAAGGCGTTTCACCTCCTAGGGTTAGGTTTTTGGATGTGTAGGGTTTCCATTGTTTCTCGATAATATATAGGCCTTCGAGCCTCATTGTAACACAGAGTTCAGAGGCATGTAGCCGTCACATCTCTTCTCAGAGATAAGCTACCAACACTCTAGCTAGTTTATTTCCATTTTGTATGTAAACAAGTTTTAGTTATTGATTAATGAAATGAAGTGTTATTTTCGCTGCATATTTGTTTTTATGGTTATTTGTGTATTCTGTTGCGTTCCTGCATAAATCCGGATCAGTGGTATCAGAGTAATCTGCTCTTTCTCGATCCTTCTTTGTATGTCCCCAATGAGGGCAGGGTATAAAGAGTTAGGGATCGATCTGGTTGAACCTTTGCAAGATTAGCCTCGCAAACCCCGACGGCCACCCATGGGGGACGAAAAGAAAGACGAGGGCGCAGAAGATCCTATCAAAATGTTGCTCGAGGAGGCCCTTGAAAAACAAAGGAACGCGATGATGGATAACTTCGCCCAGATCCTTCAACGACTTCCCACGGGCGGCGCATCTGCATCTAGCAGCCACTCTGGAGGTGCAACCCCTTTTAAGGTACAAGTAAACTTCGACATTCCCATATTTGATGGTCGAATAGATGCAGACGCCGTAGATAAACGGTTGAATCTATTAGAAGGATATTTTTCGGTTCATGACTTTTCTGACTAGGAAAAGATTACTTTTTCTCTACTCAAAGCCGCCCCCCATGTCAAGGATTGGTGGGAAACCTATTGTGAGAGAAAGGATGAGGATGAACCTTCTCTGTTCTCAGCCGTACCCACTTGGAATTCTTTCCAAGATGCCATAAAGGGACAATATTATCCGATGGGGAGCTATGAGGACAAGTACATCCAATGGACTACGCTGCGGCAGCAAAGAGATGAAGATGTGCATGAGCTGACGAATCTGTTCCATACCCTGCGCACCAAGTTGGGTATCAAAGATTCAAAGAAACATTTGGTGCTGAAGTACCGCTGTTGTCTGCACAGATGCATTCAGGAGGAAATGGAGTTCCTTGACATCTCCTCGCTTGGTACGACATATCGATATGTTGCCAAAATTGAGCAAAAATTCAAACAGAAAAAGCGAGGATCTGCGAATCAGAAGCAAGGGAAAGGTGCCCCCAAACCGTAGAACCAAGGACACGGCCAAGGCATGGCGACTCAATAAAACTTGCCAAAGCTGCAAGCAAAGAGCAACACTGCAAAGCCGAAGAAGGAAGCGGGAAAGTGGTGCGAGTTCCATAAGAGCCCCACTCACAACACAAGTGAGTGTCGGGCTACGCAGTCACTGGTGGCTGAGATAAAAGCTTCTGAATCAGATGCATACTCTGACATTGAATCTGAACCCGAGAAGGGGAATGACAGAGGGAAGAAGATTATCGATGAGAGCCCAACGCCATCGTTGCCACCACGAAGATCCAGAAGGAAGAACCAGAAGATTCAGAGGAGGAGGAACGTCTTTTCCACTCTCAGATGTGGGTAAAGGGTTCCCCGCTACAGTTCATAGTCGACAGTGGGAGCCAAAAGAACCTGATTTCAGTAGAGGTCGTGAAGCGGTTGGGTTTGCTGACCACAGCTCACCCATAGCCATACACCATCGGGTGGCTTCACCAAGGATGAGATCTTCGTGTCAGCCAGCAGTGCCGCCTTCCCTACAGCATCAAGCCCTTCACCGATGAGGTATTATGTGATATTGCTCCTCTTGATGTTTGTGATGCATTATTAGGTCAACCATACTTATGGAAGCGACATGCTGTGTATGAGTCCCGGCCTCGCACTGTTATTATTACGTTGGGAAATAATTTGTACAGGATACCAGAGTTACCACCCCCTATCGCTATCTCTTTGGTTACTGCAAAACAATGCAGTAAGCTCATTTCCAAAACCGGGAAGTTTGTTTTCTTGATGATCCGCCCTCGGGGCAAGAAGAAGATCGTGGCCACAACCTCCAGACAGGGCCCCTCCGCACGACAACAACAAATGGACAAGGTCGTGGAAGAGTACCGGGAGATATTCACCTCACCCACCAGGGTGCCTCTCCACTGTCAAGTCATTAGAGGAAATTTCAACTCAAAATGGGCCTCCTAAAATGAACTAATAAAATAATAGTTAAAATAATAAAATAATATTTATTAATTTTGGAGGAAGAAAAGAAAAAAACTACTTTTTTTGTTTGTATTTTTGACATATCTCCCCGTGTTTTTACTCAAATTTCGATCGGGAGAGCTCGTTGGATGCGGAATTAAATTCCGCATCCAACGAGTACCCACTCGGCATACTTTTGACGGACCCCGCTACCCCAAAAACAAGAAATACCTGAAAAAACGTAATGATGAGAAATACCTGAAAAAACGTAATGATGACATCATCATTACGTTTTTTCAGGTATTTCTTGTTTTTGGGGTAGCAGGGTCCGTCAAAAGTATGCCGAGTGGGTACTCGTTGGATGCGGAATTTAATTCCGCATCCAACGAGCTCTCTCGATCGAAATTTGAGTAAAAACACGGGGATATATGTCAAAAATACAAACAAAAAAAGTAGTTTTTTTTATGATACCTATCCCCAAATTTATATTAAAAAAAGTGTTTAAGACCTATACGGTATTTCAAATTTAAAGCAATTTCATTGTCTAACACATGATGACATGGAATTTGAATAAAAGTTAAAAGGCCCATTTTGAGTTGAAATTTTTTCTAATGCAAGCACCCCATCGATCTGACCCCAGGTGCGTCGCTGCCTAATGGACCGATCTATCGCCGCTCTGTTTTGGAGAATGATGAAATCAAGAGGCAAATTCAGGAGCTGCTGCAGAAGGGTCACATTTGGCCAAGTTCATCGCCTTGTGGGAGCCCGATCGTGTTGGTACAGAAAAATGATGGGACTTGGAGACTCTGTATTGACTATCGGGCGCTGAACAAGATCACTGTCTGGAATAGGTACCCGATCCCACGGATTGATGACATCCTGGACCAGCTTAAAGGGACAAAATATTTTAGCAAGATTGATTTAAAGTTTGGGTATCACCAGGTACTGATCGAGTCGACCATGTGTGGAAGACTGCCTTCAAAGCCAAAGAGCGCCTTTTCGAATGGTTGGTCATGCCTTTCGGGCTGACGAATGCTCCTGCCACCTTCATGAGACTGATGGACGACATCTTGCGGCCATTCACCAACTCATTTGTAGTAGTGTACTTGGATGACATCTTGATCTTCAGCCAGACTTGGGAAGAGCACCTCCACCACATCCGACAGGTCCCCCAAACATTGCGGCAGCACAAGTTGTGTGCCAATTTGGACAAGTGCATTTTTGGCATGACCCAGGTTCAGTATCTGAGATACATTATTGATGACTGTGGGGTACATGTGGATTCAACCAAGATCCAAGTCATTCGGGATTGGCCAGCCCCAACTACTCTAACAGAGCTTCGCAGCTTTTTGGGCCTCACTAATTTCTACCGTAGGTTTGTGTTGGGATTCTCTCATATCACTTGGCCCTTGAGTCAAGTCACCAAGGGAGGAGCGAAAGCAAAATTCTTTTGGTCAGAAACTCAGTAGAAGGCGTTTGTAGAATTGAAACATCGCCTCTGTTGTGCCCCAGTGCTCACATTACTAGACTTGCAACAACCATTTGAGATCGAGACAGATGCCTCTGACTATGCTATTGGGGCAGTCCTTACTCAACAAGGGCATCCAGTGGCATGTCACAGTGAGACACTGTCAGACACAGTCCGCAAATATCCCACTTATGACAAAGAGATGTATTCCATTGTACAGGCTTGCCGGCAATGGAAGCATTACATTTTGGGGAAGGAAACGATCATCCACATAAACCACCGACCCTTGCAGTTCATGCAGACACAAGGGAAGTTACAGAACGATCGCCATCAGAAGTGGTCCACATATCTACAACAGTTTCATTTGAACATCAAGTACAAGAAGGGAAGCACCAATAATGTTGCAGATTGCCTCAGCTGACCACTTATCGTGGTGATAACGGCCGTGCTTAACTCTTGTGGGCACGAGACTTCTGATTGGCCGCTTCTCTATAAGAGTGATCCAAAATTCAGCCACACATACCAGACGCTCTTGGAGGGAAACCAAGTTCCAAAATTTCACCTCCAGGATGTACTACTGTGTCACATGGGACACCTTTGTGTTCCTTCAAGCGAGCGTGCCAAGATGATTTGGGAAGGGCACTACAGTTGGGTCGCTGGGCATTTCGGGGTCGCGAAAACAGTGGCAGTACTGCAGAAGTATTTCTATTGGCCGAACCTTCGACAGGATGCCGGGAAGTACATCCGATCCTGCATTGCCTGCACCATTGCCAAACCATCCATCAAGAAGCAAGGCCTCTATACTCTGTTGCCTACCCCTAGTCGACCTTGGGAATCCATCTCCATGGATTACATGTCAGGCCTTCGTTCTACTAAGCACGACAACGACTGTGTGTTTGTGGTCGTTGACAGATTCTCAAAGATGGCCATAATGGCGGCCCGCGAGAAGAATATCACAACAGATGCCATTGCTAAACTCTTCTTTGAACGAGTGTGGGTACACTTTGGTATCCCACAGTCTATAATCTCAGACTGGGACAACAGGTTCCTTAGTACATTCTGGTCTAGCCTATGGTTAATGCTAGACACCAAGCTCACAAAGTCCACAGCTTTCCATCCCCAGACTGATGGCCAGACAGAGGTCGTCAATAGGATGATCGTACACATTTTGTGCATGTACAACTCAAAGCATCCACGCACATGGGATGAGAGCCTCCCTTATGTACAACACAACCATAACCGGGCCCTCCACAACTCAACCAACCACAGCCCCTTTCAGGTGGGCTTGGGATTCCAGCCACTATGTCCCATTGACGTAGCCATGCCATTTGTAGCTACTCAGGCTGATTCAGCTCATATCCAGTCTGAAGTTTCCAAGGCAAACAACTTCATTGAGCGCATTTAGCACATTTGCCAATAGGTTCATGACATATTGGACAAATCCAATGCTAAGTACAAGTAGCGACATGATCAGCATCGGGTGCAACACAACTTCTAGGTGGGCGACAAAGTGTGGCTACATTTACAGAAGAAGCGCCTCGCTGGACCCCACCGCAAGCTTCGCTCGCTCCGATATGGGCCATACACCATAACCAAGGCTGTCGGGGACAATGCCTTCGAGCTCAATATTCCACCATTCCTTGGTCTGCACCCATTGTTCAATGTGGACCGCCTTCGGCCCTACTTTCCACCTCTATTGGACACATCAGACGTGGCAGAACAACTCACACCAACAGAGTTAAACCCCGATTGCATGGAACAAGCCACAACTGATCTGTTATGGACACACAGATCAAGAACACACGCCAGCAGAAGATCCAGCTATATCGAGTTGTCAAAGTAGGCCAACTCCTTCACCAGGGAAAGTGGCTCAGCGGGGACCAAGTTCAACAGAAGTTTCCTCATCTCATGGAGGAACTCAACGCAATGGGGGAGGAATGATTCAGGAGGATATTGGTGGCCACCCACCTATTCCTCTTGGTCCCCCACCACTGTTTCTTTTAGTTTTCCAGTTTCCTTAATTGTAGCACAATTTACTATTTTTGGCAGTTTTTGGGTCCTAAACTTCTGGAACCGTTTTGAGGCCTTAAATGACGTTTTTTTGGCATCGAATGGTCAGGCAAATATGAGTCCGTTTCGGACTTGATATTTGCCGTTTATGGATGTAGTCGTTAAACAGATTTTTCTAACGATGTATCATGCGCGTCAAACGGAGGTAGTATGCTAAAGTTACGACCCCAGGAAATTGATGTACCAAGTTACCCAACGGGGTTCACATTAAGGCGTTTCACCTCCTAGGGTTAGGTTTTTGGATGTGTAGGGTTTCCATTGTTTTTCAATAATATATAGGCCTTCGAGCCTCATCGTAACACAGAGTTCAGAGGCATGTAGCCGCCACATCTCTTCTCAGAGATAAGCTACCAGCACTCTAGCTAGTTTATTTCCATTCTGTATGTAAACAAGTTTTAGTTATTGATTAATGAAATGAAGTGTTATTTCCGCTGCATATTTGTTTCTATGGTTATTTGTGTATTCTGTTGCGTTCCTGCATAAATCCGGATCAGGAGTTCACATAGAAAATGATACCAAAACCTTAGTATGAAGCGTAACCAAAAGATAAATGTTGATGGATATGGGGCATGATGATGGTGTGGTAGTGTATTACTAAGATTTAGTCTTGGCTACTCTCTCCAACCGCCCTTAAATTTTTGGAGTAAATTTGAAAGACTAAATGAAATATCTCACAATGACATAATTTAGCTCATGACTTGATTTCAAAAGAGATAAGATTTAACAAAATGTAACTAGAACAACAGAGTAGAGGAACAACGACATCTTTAAATGATAAATAATGGTCATTGAATAGGGTTAAAAAGCTCAGATATAATTGGCCATGCAAACTACGCATGCATATGAGAGCGCAAACTATACAAGACAACCACATATTATTTGAATTTGAGGTTGTGTGCATACAAAACAATCGCAAAGAATAATCTCGGGTCGAGAATACTATGTTGAGAAACTATACTAGGTTGTGTGAGGGCTACAACAGTGGAGGCACCATTTCACATGCGGAATACAAAATTACGATTTTCAAAATTGAAGACAGAGGGGTAACGTATTTGCATCTAGGAGAAATCTCTAATCTGGGGAGCATTCAACTTTGCCAACCCTAACCGACAGAGGTCAGATTAAAAAATGCACCAGGTTTACAGACTGAGCCTAGAGGGAATATGCCAAACTGAGTAGGTATATAGTACGCACATAGTTAAAAATAACCAAGGCTTTCATCCTACTATCATGCCTAGAGGAATAACTCCAATGATTCTCTTTTCTAATATGTACTAGAGGAATCAACAACTTAGGCGTTGCTTGTACATGCATGGGTCGATTCTCATCCGCTACCACTATACCCCTAGGTGCACCCACACAACCTAGAAGCATAGGGCATATGCTCATGAAGGTTTGAACGTGTGACATCTTTGCAATACGTCATATTGTTGAACCTGTGACATCAGGTGTTGATGTTTCAATATTTTCTGAGTTTTCTAGATCATAGTTTATTCTTTTCGACATTTTTTGATATTTTTCGATAGTTTGCCCAATGTTTTCAATAATGTTATTTATGAGCTCTCGACTATACATTCCTTGAAATGATATTTGCAACATCGGTATGGACAACAACATTGAGTTTGCATTAGTTAACTTGGATCTTAATCAACTAGTGCGAGGGATGATTAATTCTGTTGACATTGATCCTCTCCAGGGTCCATCTTCCACCAGGGTAATTTTTAAGGGCAAAATTTCGTCAATTGGTTATTTTTTGGGTTTTTTTTTTCAAAAAATAAATTCGTTATTTGGTCATTTTTAGTCTCTAATATTGCCTATATTTACATAAAATATGTTTTTTTATCATAATATTTACCAAAATTTACATGTTTCAGTTGTAAATTGAATGTTTCTTATTTAATATTCGTCCACCTATCTATATACATGTTTTTTTCAATCCAAAATAATCGCCTACTTAAGTATAATATTAGAATCCTTAAAAAATACCTTGTCGTCCACTTCAACATATGTACATCTTTCACTAAATATATCATATAAAAAAAGAAAATAATGATAAAAAATAGTACAATGGCAATAATATTGATGCTAATCCAATCTTAATAATTCTAGTTATGAAATGGAGGAAAACATGAAATTATTCCATCTACCATTATAATATCTACCCTATTTTGTATATGCCATTTGTATTCCCACTTATTGAATCAATGATATGATTATCTATAATCTTGTTTATATCATATCATTTATAATCTTATCTATTGATTTTTGTCATTTTAATTTAATAACATAAAATGATTTAATAATAATTGCAGATTATGATTGGAACTTTTAAATTTTTATTGGGTGTGTATTATCGTATTAAATATTCTATTATATTTTATGGGATAACTAGTTGTATCATATTTTATTAAATGTTCCTTAAATTTATAAATTTATATCTATATTGTTTCTATAATCGAGATATATTGATATATAAAAATATTTACATATTGAATTTTCAGGTGCTGTGTGGCTTAAAATTATGTTTATTTTGGAGAAGGATGGCTTGGTTATACTATTTTATTTATTTATTATTTTATCACATCATTGTTATATCCTTAAAAAAGGGCGTCGTTTCGGTTTAAAGGATTTTTTTGACGGTTTATAACGAAACTAGTCTGATTTTCTAATACCCACGACCTTTTTTTAAACATTCCTATATACATTACTTATTTGTTATATTAATATTAAAAAGATTATTATTAAAAAATAGCCCTACGCCATAATTACTAAATTGGTACCGTTAGTTTAGGGTCACTTTCATTAGAAATGATGGTGAATAGTATTATTTTCTCCCATTGTAATGCTTCAAATATCTATTACTTTATTTTTTCTCTTCCCTAATAGCGTTAGTTTAGGGTCACTTTCATTAGAAATGATGGATGAATATTATTATTTTCTCCCATTGTAATGCTTCAAATATCTATTCCCTTATTTTTTCTCTTCCCTTATAGTTTTACTGCTGTAATGACCTTCCGTTTTCGAGAACTTTTAAGGTATACTCTAAAAGGCAATCCATGCATATATAAAATATCATGGAGATGATGACGGTGTTAACGTCAATTTGTTAACATTTATTATATCTAAATAGATAGATAAATGTGGTGAGCATATCAATATTTAATAATTATAATAATATATAATTTAAGTATTTTTGACATATAGAAAGATTAACATAGATGAGATTAATATAGTTAAAATAATAGTTTTTATGAGTTGTATTATAAAATAAAGGTTGGACTTTTTGTTATCTTTGTGATTTGTGACATTATGAGTATTGAAGATGAAAATCACTTCTTATCTCTGCATAAATTTTTTTTTTATAATAAGAAGCTGTCCAACCTTCTATCTTATCAAAATTATAGTAATTTAGGAACAATCCTCTCCAGTTTTTTGAACATAAAATTAAAACTCTAAAGCAAACCAAGTAGTTGCTTACTTTTCTTTCTTAAAGTTCCATAAACCAAAATTGGTATAAATCAAATTGATGTATGAAATCTCCATGTTTATGATACAAAAGACCCATCAAAAAGTAATTTAACTATTAAAATTTATAAAAATATCCATATCTTACCTCCTTGAAATTTCAATCTATAACCTCTTAAAATCAAACACGTACTTGTAATCATTTTAACATTTCTATTTCAAATTTTTATGAAAATATCTGTATCTTACCACCTTAAAAATTTCAATCTATAACCTTTTAAAATCAAACACATACTCGTAATCATTTTAACATTTCTACTTCAAATTTCCACAACATTTTATATCATTTTAACATAATTTTAAATATTTTATATCATTTTAACATAATTTTATAGCATTCTAAATTTAAAGACCTCTTTTATATCATTTTAAGGTAATTTTAAAGCATTCTAAATTTTAAAACCTCTCGTATATGAAAATATCATGGAGACAAACGGTATTAACGTCCATTTTTAAACATTTACTGTGGGACAAATAGATGTATGTGCTGAGCACGGGAAAATTACGGCAATAAACTGTTTTAACTCTTCTTTTGGGATTTCTTTAAGATTAAAAACTCTCTTATATGGAAATGTTATACTATTTTAATAATTATTATTTTTAAATAAAAAAGTTAATAATCATAAAAGTACAATGTACGTATATATATATATAATTATAAATATTTATAAATTTAATTATAACTATATATTTTTTTAAAACTATTTTTTTATAAATATTTATATTTATAATTTTTTATATTAAAAAATAATTATATTATTTTTAAAATTATTTATAATTATACCCCTTTATATTTTTAAATAAATATAAGTATATATATATATTATTTGATAAAAATATATATAACAATAATAGCTAGATTTGAGTAGTGATTCCTCCATGAATGGAAATGGCTAAAAGCAAGTTCATATTTGAACAAAAAAACATTATATTTTATATATCTCGTTGGTAGCAACATATATATCTTTTATTGGGTTCTTTAATATTGATATATATACATTATTGTTATTTTTAATGTATATTTTATTTAGGAGAATGATGTAGGGATGGGGAAGAATTTAGTAAAATTAATTTGAGAATTGGTTAATTTGTTTTTTTTTAATGAATATGTTGTTTGAGTATTGGATCTATGTTATCAATTTTGAAGTGTTTTTTATTTAAATAATTTAAATATTATGATTTGGTTTAATTTGTAAAATCCAAGTTTGATGGTTATCATTTGTCTTAGAAAGTGAGACGAGGATTGTGGTTAACCCTTTGAGCTTGGAGTTAACCAGTGCTAGATTTGGAGTTCCCCAAAGAATCATATTTTAGCCTTTGGGTTTGGTGGTTTTCTCATTTTTCCATGCATCATTCAAACAACTAGTATCTTGACATCCCCATGACATCTCTTAGATAAAAAACATGTATTCTCATTATGTAGTCCCTAGATCTAACAAGAATAATTCCAATTCAACAAAAACCATATTCAATAAACCACAATTCAAGTGGGGTTTATGATGCCCATTTGGGCCTAGTTGACTTCAGTGTTAAAAAATCAACTTAGATAATTTCCAATTAGTTCATTCTCTCAGTGCAAACCCAAATAAAAAGGAGAAGGTGAGACCAGAATTGTGGTCAATGCTCCGAGCTTAGAGTTAACCATTGCTAGATTTGGAGTTGCTCAAAGAATCATATTTCAGCCTTTGGGTTTGGTGGTTTTCTCATTATCCATGCATCCTTCAAACAACTAGTATCTTGACATCCCCATGACATCTCTTAGATAAAAAAACATGTATTCTCATTATGTAGTGCCTAGATCTAACAAGAATAATTCCAATCCAGGAAAAACCATATTCGGTAAACCTTAATTCAAGTGGGGTAAATGATGCCCATTTGGACCTAGCTGACTTTAGTGTTCAAAAAACACCTTATATCATTTCCAATTAGTTCATTCTCTCAAAACAAACCCACATAAAAAAGGAGAAGGTTCATCTTGTGGACCCACATTGGGGTGGTGGTAATGTACATGGTCATTGGATTGAGATCCAAAACTCAAGGTTAGTGGAAGAGGTCAACTTATCCAACAAATCACGACCTCTCTTCCATGGTCATTTTGTGGTCATCAAGATTATTGGAAAAACTATAAAAATCTTTTGGAACAAAATATGACCCGAAAGTTTGTGGCTTGTGTGGATTTCATACACTTGGAAAATTGTTGATGTTGATGGGAAAAGCACATTGAATATGCAAATTAGGTGATGGTGGAAATGGCCTTGTTGATCATTGGCGCTCGGGACTATAAAACTAGAATAACATGTGCTCTCTCCAGAATGAAAGGTATCACAGAAGACGTTGGAGCGAAGATAAATTATTTTGAATGATTGAAGCCCTAAGAAGAGAGTGTAGTTTGGCTTGGAGCGCCTCAATGAAGATGCAATACCAAATGCGCAATGGATTCCTTGCTAATGCCATATACCCTTATAGTTGATGATGATCAATCAACGACTTCATTATAACGAGCAATCCTTGGTGAGTGAAGAGAATCCCTTGCTTGATCTACAACACATGTTTTAAAACAACAATGGAGACTAGAGGATGCACTTGCAAAGTGAGAGGTCTCCATGTGAGCAACCTCATGACTATGATAAAACCCATAGGCATGCCAAAACCTTATTGAGGGTTTTTGTCAAATAGTTGGCAAAAAAGCTTTTGTTCACATTTTTTGACAATCCCCATATAAAGTGCAATCACTAGGTTTCCCTATTCGCACCATAATTGTTGAAGATTCATGGTAAAAGGGGAACACCTTACCTTGATAAGTTTAGGGTTAACCAAATGTTCAAGGTGGAGAGGAGAGTGTTGCAAAGCTCCCTGTTGTTGCTTAAGAAACCATAGAGCGTCATCCTAGTTGTATGCACCATTGTTGTACCCATTATAATTAATTTTATTAAGCACGATACATTTACAACACATGAATGCCATTAAAATTTTAGTAATACTATTCATAGTATATACAACAAACTCTAGATATGTAATATCCCTGAACCTGTTCATTTTCTCCTTGTGCACAATACATGGCGTGTTGAAATGTGGCCTTGCTTCGTGTGGTCCACATCACAACCCACTATGGTAACATAACATTATGTGTTATGTTATCAAAAATAATAAAGTAATTAAAAAAAATTCATGTGCGCTCATAAAATAAAAAATTAAAACCAAATAAAAAGTAATTAAAATTTTTCATATTGTTTAAAAGGATAAAAAATAAAAAATTAAAACCAAAGAAAAAATCCATGTACACTCATAAAATTAAAGTTCCATCTTAAAGCCCATATCTATCAAGCACAAAGAAATCCAATTCTTTGATAAATTCAATATTATGTTGTTGCATATAAAGATAATATATTAAGATTTCAGATTATTAATTAAAATATGTAAATTTAATTATGTAAATGATATTTTTTAACATCCATACCCAACAAATATATCAAAATACATCTACAAGGTTATATGTCTTATATGTCCCTTGAAACATATTTTAAAATGGTGTTAAATACCTTGACTTACATCTATAAGGTTAAATGTCTTATATGTCCTTGTAACATATTTTAAAATGGTGTTAAATACCTTGACTTGCCTTGTTTTTATATCAAAGTTAAAAAAAAGTATAGTATATTAAAAAAAAGACAGACTATTTGATAGATGAATTTAAAAAAAAACTTAAAATTGATTTAAATTTTTTTTTTTTTTTAAAGTAAAAAAATATATATCTGGAAAGCTGAAGAAAAAAAACAAAGTCTGGAACAACTTAATACATCTGGTTTATAAAAAACATATAATTTATTAAAAAATTAATGGATATAATTTATTAAAAAAACTATAAAATGTGAAGGCAGCTTATTTGACCGATCAATCTTATCTCTTCTGTTAAAAGGAAAAATAGAAATCTAGACCACCCTAAAATTCATAATCTATTTAGTCGGAATCTGGTGAAGTTAACTTACAAAATCTTGTACTTTTTCTTGTTTGTTAGGCAATTTTAAGTGTAGAAATAAAATCACTCTACATGAAAACCCAAATATCCACACTCTATAAAATCTAGCCATATTTTTGCAATTTTTAAAAATTCCATTGAGATTCATAACAAACAAAATGATAAAACCCAGCCGAAAATAAAGAAAAAATAGTCCTTTAGCTAGACAACTCGTAATTAAGCACCTCAACATTTATGTATTTTTGCAATGCTTTCGTAATTAAGCACTCAACATTTAAGTGCTTTTTTTTGGTGGCCCGTGGGGATGGTCGCGATCCATCTACATTTATTTTTTTTTGGTACTTATTAGTTATTTTGGTATATCTGTATGAACGCATAAGATTGCTATATCTTATGGTTCATGATGGGTTAATATATCTGTTGATGTATTATGTAATGGTAATTACATAAACAGTCTGGTAGATTCCTGGTGGGTGATGACAGAATCTTATAGATACTGGGTGTAATGGGTAGAAGTAAGAACTTTGCTGTTATGTAGATGTGAATACTGATCTGGACATGTAGTTGACTCGTCACTATATTGTAATTATCTGGTGATAACTTTTTTATATATAATATATATAAGATCTTTTTTATGAAAAAAAAAAGCACTCAACATTTAAGTATATTTGCAATGCTTTACCGTTGACAGCAACATTAAATGACGTAACATGCCTGCTACTAACCTTTACAAGCTATTTATTTATTTAAGCTTACTGTTTGAGTGATGGTCTTGTCTCTATGTGTGCCATCAGGTGGAGGCCTGAGGACCTGATAAAAAGTGCCGAGAGTAGATTATATTGAGAAGAACGCCCAATTATTATTATTATTATAAGTCTTGAATTGTGATGAGGTTATCCTTTAAATGGAGTGATTTTTCTTTTTTAATAAAATACGAGAATTGTGATGAGGTTATGCTTTAAATGGAGTCAATTTTTTAATAAAATACGTTTGTCTTACAGTCCGCATAGATTTGCTTTCCGTTAAATTTTCACATGACTTCCACAGAAACCCAGAACCACTTAAAGAATGCAAGAAAAATGTTTTCCGTGGGAATATCTCCCAACTGGCACGCCCTTAGAAAAATATCTACCAGTAGCGCTGTTGATTCTTGACACGTAAATATATAATAATATAAAATGCGATCATTGCAATATTAAAAGTTAGTTGACATTGGATTTTTGACACGTGTAAACAATGACGTCAGCGAGTCAGTTGTGTACGTTGTCGACTGTTGGTCGCTGATTGGTGGAGACTGACATGCAAGCACACTTGATGAGGCAGGAGAAAAATATCTGATCAGGCAGGATTGAAATATCTGGGTTTAACGAGCGGACCATTTTATGTTTTTTTAAACGATTATTTTGCAAAGCATCGCCGTATTACTTGGGTGCACTTTTACAGGTTAAGGGAGAATGGCGGAAGATGTTTAACAGTAAAAAGCAAATATTTTACAAATCCCTGCCGTGACAGCGTGTCGGAATAGACACCACACTGTCAGCCTCTTTGAAGAATCGATTCTTTCTTTCTCCCATTCCCCCGTGAAATCTCCAAAATACTTCGAATTTTATCTCAGATTCAGTCATTTCTGCTGGCGAGTCTGTCCCGGAGCGGCAAGGTTGTGTGGGAGTCGGCGTTTCCAGGATCGCATTTGACGGAAATTCTTACGTTTTTGGCTGGTTTTGGATCAAGTTCGGTACAGATTGGTTCGACAATCCGACGGAACGGCTGTTTTTACTGGTATGCATAATTTTACTGTCATATCTTCTAGTAGACCTTTCAGTCTCTGAATATGGACGGTATTTACTGGTTAGAGTTAGAGGAGTTTGAGGATTAGTGGTAAAAATGAAGACAATGTGTGATTTCTGCCGCGAAATTAGGTCAACAGTGTATTGTAGAGCAGATGCTGCCTGTCTGTGTTTATCGTGCGACGGGCACGTCCATGGCGCCAATGCCCTCTCGAAACGGCATCTTCGCACCCTTCTCTGCGATGGATGCAGCGTCGAGCCCGCGGCATTCAGTTGCAATGACCACAAATTGTCCTTCTGTCATAATTGTGATAGGCAAAGCCATTCCAACTCACCGCAGCATAAGAGGAAGTCTATTAACTATTACACGGGTTGCCCATCTGCAGAAAAGCTTGCGGAGCTATGGAGTTGTAAGTTGGATAGACTGGGTGGTGATGATGATAAACAAGGGCCAGGTGTTCCAGGTATAGGGTGGGGCATTTCAGTGGTGGAGGACAGTTCATTGGAGAATCTTTTAGCCTCCGGTATCGATGCAGGATTTGCACAGAATCTGGGTTCGTGGATGGAACCTTCTGCTTCTTCAATGGTTGATTTGCCATTGTCATCACAGCGCGATTCCAACGTAAATACAAGGATCTTTGATTCAGAGGATTCCGCTGGTACCGTGGCAGCCATGAAGGTAAACGTTTAAATTTGATCAGTCTGTGTACCAGTTGAAATTCGAAGTAAAGAAATTATGAATCACGACTAGGGACCAAAGACTCCAGTATTAATAGTTAAATGGGGAGTGCATAGCGCATCTCCCCTCTAGAAAATAACCAAAACAGTGCCAGACTACATGTAAAATATTTGTGATTAGGGAATTTACTCTAAAAGATATAACCAAACAATGCAAAACTTTATGTAAATATTTTTGAAATTACACTGATGGCTTAAAAAATATATTTGCATCTGTATGCTGATAAATCTGTTCTCATTATATATTGTGAATTTTATTGATGGGGCTACTAAATTTGGATTATTCTGGGATAAGGTGGCTTTGGTTTTTCATGGTCGTCAGGTGGTATCTTGCAAAATTTAAGTGTTTTAATTTAATTGAAATATTAATGTTTGCTAGTGGCCGAACCCATCTAACGGGACTGTAAAACAGTAAAAGTATAACTTTGCTTAGGCCCATATAAATCTGGGCGTGATGTTCGTTGATAGGCATCAATGATATGTTCTAGTAAACGATGACATAGACAGCCACACCCTCTTTGCAGCTCCCTCATCATGTCTCTTATCATCGCTTGGCCTTGCACAGTAAATGCCATTGTTGTTCAACTACATATGTATTTGGTAGTGGCATTGAGGAGCTGGGCTTCTGTTTTGACTTTTGAGAGACACAGGTTTGGCAGCTCTGCAAATGTTGTGGTTATCCCAAATACCATGGCCACTAAGGATTTCACATCCTCCTCCACTGATTTTGCATTCCATTAATGGAGGAGGTGTACAAGCTGCCCGCAAAAATAATGGAAAGTGAAGAAGTGCAAGCTGCACAGTCCATGCATGTACTTGCAAACGAATAGTATAAATGGAACAAACCTTGATTATAATTTATAACGTGGTTTAGTGCATGCATTTGGGAAAGCATGTATGGAGCACATTTCACCGAGGCATGAGAAGTTAAGTATTCAACACGTGCATGATTCAGAAAATTATATATATATATATATAATTTTAAGGTACACTGTTGGTCTGGATAAGTGATCACATCCTGTCATTGCCTGTAAGCTAAGTCACATGGTTCGAATTCGAATTCGAGTTCGATGACCATTTGATTCGATTTGAATTCGAATTTCTCTATAAGGTTTGTCTATGTCATATGGTTCGGGTTCGATTCGGGTTCGATTTTTTGGATGGGGTTCGGATGGGGTTCGGCATAGGTTCGTCTATATACATTTTTCAATATATATATATATATATTTACACACTAATTAGAAATTAGTATTGTTGTAGAGTCACAGAGTGTAGTCTAGACTCTATATCATGAATTATAGCATAAATCATTTCAAAATAAACAATAATGAACCTTTAAAGATCAAGGATTAGCTTAATCATGAGCATTGGAATACAATTTTAAAACAAATTAATTAATTGGTCTTTTTAGGTCCAATAAACCAAAGTTTGGTCTGAATAGACACGTTAACCATCATCATCATTTATGAGAAATTTAATAAGAAAGCCAAATATTTTATCCAAATGTATTATCTAAAAAAGCGATCTTACTTTTGAGGAAGTAGAAAATAATGTTGTTGAAAAATAAATATTCTTTTATTAGCATTTCTCATCTTTTTTGTTCTATCATTTTTTATGTTTTGTTTTTAATAAAAAGTAAATATGTTTTTTCTAAGTCAAAAGAAAAATGATATATACTATTTCGTTCAGGTTTGTTTAAGGTTCGTTTGAGGTTCGTTCAGGTTCGTTGAGGTTCGTTCAAGGTTCGTTTGAGGTTCGTTTTGGGGTTTGTTTGAGGTTCGTTTGAGGTTNATATATATCTATATATATAATCTGAAATATAGTACAAACTAATAAAAAATCACATCAACAATTTATTCGTGGAACTGGAAATGCGCAACTCAGGTTTTGTTTCAACTTTCAGCGCAACTGCTTAGATAAATTTATTCTCAAGTGCGATTAAATTCTCTTCAATGGCAACACAACATAATTGCGGGTCTATGACTGCAATTGCACTTGTAGATTATAGTCTGTAACTCAAACGATGAGCTGGTGATTGAGCAATAGCAATGATTTGTGAACATTGCGATGGAAACTCATAGAGTTATGAGCTCTAAGCCCTAGCATGAGGGTTTCTTTCCTAAGCAGCGATAAGCAGAGAGGAAAAACTTTGCACATGGGTTGGGATTTGAGATTGGAGTAAGTGGACCGTAGCGTGTTAGGACTAAGGTTTAAATGAAAAAACCAGCCCCAAATTTTTTTGAGATTTTTATTAAATTCGCTTTAAAATTCGCCTTTAGATTTGAACCAGCTTGAGATTCGACAAAATTCGAACCTGAAGGTTCAAATTCACCGAATCTTGTGACTTAGAGACACACTAGTTAGGTTGTATTTTCATTATTTCACACATAATTCCCCTAAGCTAAAGTGAGACCTAAATTTTAACTTCAAATTTACAGGACCATTTGCAAAACGCAACAACCATTTGTTTCTTTCTTGCAAAGCTTTAACAGTTCAAATTATTTACTCTCTCAAAGCAAGTTACTTTTCAAGATTACAATTGATTTCATGTAAGTTGAGTTATGTTAATGAGCAAGTTATTTTTTGAATGTTCTAAGGTTTGGGAAGCATTTCATTACAAGTTCTTTGTCTATCTTGTGCTTTACATTGACAAGCATTCTTCATTGTTTTAAAAGCCCAATAGTTAAGGGACTGGAATTGTGAGATTTATTCATTACCTTTTTTAGCGTTGTATTGATTACTTACAAAGGGCTTGCTTGTCATTCAAAATTGTTGCAGATTGCATTCTTGCTTGTCATTGAAATTAAGTAAACCTTAATAAATTTTAACTCCTAATTAAAACCTTTAACAAACTTAGTAACTAGGGACTACGCCCCTTGACCTTTTAGGAGTTGGGTCTAAACAGAGGAGTTAGGAATTGAGGTGACATTGGGTTCTAAGCTCATAGTTGCCTTCAAGAACACACCTTCTGTGGTTAAGTGTGTTTTAGGCGACAACAATGAGAAATGACTCATATAAAGCATTAAAACCTCATTGGGTTGGGCATTAAACAGTCAAATTTCAAACTTTAAACCGGTCTGGGATTGAACCTTAGAAACTCTCAACTAAGGCATTTAGTCATTGACATGGAAAATGATGCCATGAACGTTCATTTCAGTAGAATCACCTCTTGTAAATTGATGATAAAAACTGAAGAAATTTGGTTATATTTTTACTAGGGTGGTTTTCTTTCTTACATTTCATTTGAAGGTAAAGAACTATTTATTTGCTCAAAGCTAATATATGAATTGTTTTGTAAGCTGATGTTAGAGAAATGAGCAAACAAAAGGCTGGGAAATATACAGTGAGGCATTAGCAAGAGCCTTCTATGTGAAGAATGACACAAATGATTTATGGAGCACAAATTAGTCGTATTCCAGGTGAAGTTGGGCATTGCTTTGGATCTTGGGATTGCCGAAATTTGTGAGAAATCCTAGGGAATCTTGAAAGCTGTGAGCGCATGTAAGCATGTCATAATCATAGGTCATTAGTGTGTTTGATAGACCTAATCCTGAATGCATCTTTGTTGTAGCTATTTCTCCATGTTTAGAAGATAGTCATAGTGGAAACTTGAAAGTGGTAATGCATTTTGACATATGTCCTATGGATGCATGAATCTTTAGTGGGTGACTATTGTCAATCAACTCGATAAAATCAAGGTCAACATCTTCCAGAGTCATATTTCATGTTGATAATCTTAAAAATTGATATGGCTACTATATATTTTTTAAAAGACACAAGGAATGGTTTCTACTTTTTCTCTTCAGTAGAAAGAAGTCCAGACTCGCCAGAGTTTAAGCATTTCGAGTGAGGAAGCTTGTACCTTGGCAGTACCCTACGGGTTTCCCTGCACTTCCTCAGTTTTTTGGATTGAGGGTGGTATTAACTGCCAACTACAATATGGTTTGTTAATCCCACAAAACTTGGTGGCAATGGATCCCACGACCTCCCTAGACATCAATCCTTAGCTGAAGGGGCTGAACCAACTGATCTATCGCATGTGGATAGGAATGGTTTCTTCTTAAGCGCATACAAGCCTTCAGAAAAAATCTCATTCCCTATTCTCCTCTAGCTTGCATTCTAAAGTTTCTATCTTAAATTATTCTTAATCTAAATCTTTTATGCTTGTCTACAAAAGGATCTTATGAAGAACAAAGCTAATGTGGTTAAAAGGGAAAACAATCAGAACTTTATGAAATTGATTTCCAAATTAAGTATAATACTAGACAAGATATAAAGTTATAATTGAAGACATCAATTAAACACCAGTGCGACACTACAAGGACTGGAATATTGACAGGACAATGTGGATCATTATCCTTTATAAATTTTTTGCCCTCGAGTTTGGAGGCATTGCTTTTCCCATCCTTCGAGTTTTTTTTCAAAGGAAGAAGGACTAAAACTATTTAATCCAACTAAAAGCATTTGGTTTCCAAATGGAAAAGTGTAACTTAAATTTTAGGTCACTTGGCATAGTGTTGACATTCGACTTGACAATAGGCCATAGGCTTTGTTTGGTTTGGTGTTTGTACCTATATTACGAAGTTGCAAAGCCCAAACATCTTGAACAAAGAGGATTTGGAGTTAAGAAATAGTTACATTCTGTGGTATATAAGGGAAAAGCTAAGGATCAGGGTAATAAGATACCAAAACAAATGATCTACAACAAGTATTGATACAAGGAGTAAACCAGTTCCAGAGACCATGTGAAGTTTGAACATGAGCTTCAAACATAACATAAATCAGATTTAATCTCAAATAAGCAAGACACATACCGCATCCATATATCTGGATATTGCATTCATTGTCAGAAATATTTTATTAACAAGAAATATAGTGAAGACAAATCTACTCATGAGCATTTAATGATAAATACTTTATCAAAAAATGAATTCAGAAGCAAAGGAATCAAACTGATTACATGCACTTACTATCATTATGTTATCACAGATCTTGTAGTTGCCCCGATAGAGTAATCCTGTATAGGATGGCAGAGGGTATGGGAAACCCAAGTCGTGACCTATGAAAACCCTAACCCCCAAAAGATGGATTGTTGTCATGCTGGTTAGGACTTCCTTCGCTTTATGCCACTGAACGCCCAAGTGACAAAGGAGGAGATCCGAACCTATCCTGAAAGGACAGATCTACAACTAATCACCAGATCAAACCAAATATTGAGAATACGTAAGGTGAGAGCTAGAAACCCTAGATTTAAGGGATAACTCACAAGTTATGGAGTGTTCGAGTACGGGTGTTTAGGAATGATAGAAATATTACTCGAATGAAGTGGATTAGTGACTTTAGGAATTAAGATCAGATCTAGGGTTGGTGTGTTCGTTCCAATGATCAAACCCGGGACCTTCGGGGGATTTAATAAAAAATCTGAAAATTCCTAGGACAAGCTTGATACAAAGAAATAAGGCTTTCAACACACCTACTTGGATGCAAGATTCAGCAATACAAGGAGATCCAAGCAAGACTGAAAAAAAATCACACAAGGAACTGACTGCTAGACTAAGAGGGGTGTTTTTCTCCCAAAGGATCAGTGCCTGGAGATGGGCAAATGGAGTCTATGGCTGACACCTAGGAGGTAGAGGAGGTTTTTCAGGATGGCCGACAAAAACTCAGTTCGCCAAATTTGCAGATTCCCAATGCAAATCGATCTGGTGATTTTTCCTACTTTTAACAAAGGGCTTTTTCAGTAAAATTTGTGATGGGAAAAGCATGAGAAAATCAAAAGTCAGAGAACTTACTTGAGAAACGTACCTGGATCATGCTGATGAGTTCCTGAATGATGAAGATTGTTGTTCTTTCGATTAAATTAGAATTCTGAACGAGATCTTGACGGAGTTCTGCTGCAATCAGTGACCCTAACGCCCCCTTCAACTTGCCAAACCAAAGAAAATCAATTAGCAAGACAATCTAACGGGATCTGAAGTGTAAAGAAAGTACAAGAAGTAAGAAATCATGAAGAAGTAATCACTCCCTGATACACAAAACCCGAGTGCTGGCACAAAGTGAGTCCCCCCACCAGTGTGCCTTCCTTAAGTGCGCCTCCTTGAACCTGTAGATGGATGGATGCAAGAAAATATATAAGATCTATCCCAATTTATGATGAACTAGGTTGTCATTGATGACAAAGCATTAATGACAAAGGAGTAAATAAGGTTGATGAAATGGCATGAAGGAGTGACAAGGGTTGATGACATGGCAAGAAGGACATGATAGTTTGGCAAGAAGGACCAAATGACCCATTCTTTGGTCATTTGTGGTTTGATGATGGGGCACTGGAACCCTTGGTGATGGTCCATGCTACCATTTGATGATGGGCTTGAAGTCAATGAAAAGCATAGCGATCAAATATTAAATGACATCTTGAAAGAATCTTTGAAACTCTTGTATGTGGTATCCTTGGGTATTAAACCCACTCACTTGGAAGCTTGTTGATAATGATGTACAATTCTTTTTGTGGTAAGATGGCCATTGGGGTGTTGATGGAGTTGAACCCTTGATATGTTGAAGTGGATAATCTATTGGAAACATAAATTAAAATAAGAATTAAATAAATTTTAAGGGCGACTAGATCTTGTTTAAGGGCTTATATCTCAACTACAAGTCGGCCTGCTAAATGAAAAATTGATGACCAATGATTAACAAGTCAGCTTAGTCAAAGATAAAATAAATTTAAGTGGTGAAGTCGGCTCCAAGAAATAAAAACAATAAATTATTTTATCAAAAATGACCGGTCGGCCTTTGAAAATTCTTATGCAAAATGTGTATAAATATGAGGCCAACGACCTCATTTTTGGTGTGTGAAAAGGGTGAGAATGTGCTTTGAATTTCGGGGGTTTACTGGTGCATTGAGGTAGCAGCAGACATGATTTGTTGGTGTTTAGAAATCTGATATATTTTTGGTCTGATGAAGTGAGGAATTCATTGGGTTCATGAAGCTTTGAGTTTCGGGCATGTAAACTGAGGCACTAAAGCAATGAAGATCTAATGCAGTTGCAGTAGAGGAGAACGCTTTTAATTTTTTTATACATATACCTTCTCAGAGAACTCAGGACTGTTGAGTGGCAGCAGTAAATATGTCTTTGATATTTTTACTCTGATCTTAGGGCATGAGGATATTATTGTGGCAGTGTCTGTGAAGATCAACTATGGAGTTTGAATTTATTTGGATAGCTCCAAAGGTATGTGTAAACCAGTTGAAGCGTTGTATATTCCTCTAACTTGTGATATGAAGAATATAGCGGTAGATCAGTAAGCATAAAAGGAGCAGCATTAGACCTGACATGACTGTAACAAGATGATAGATCCCAGATGACTGACAAACAGTGACAAATTGATGAGCAGAGATGACGGAGTGACATGATTGCGGATAGGTTGATGACATGAAACAATAAAAGATAAGTTGAAGGCTGTTGTTGGATATGACATAATAGAGTGACAAGCTGATGAGCAGAAGATTATTTGACAAAGGGACATAAGTGGACAAGTGATTGACAGATGTAACAGGAATTTGTATGTAATTGCAAGTTGGGTCTCGCACACCCCTTTCTCAGTTGGATCTAAGAAAAACCAAGCTGTGTCTTGGAATAGAAGTTGGCGCTTCGCAATCAGTTGAAGCTGATGCAAATCCGAAGGTTGTTTCCTCCGTTGTAACCAATATCAAGTTAAATATAATAAAGTTTACAAAACCTATTTTATGAAGTGTCTCTTATGATCTGTGTGGATGATGTGACTGAGTAATCTTGATGTACTTGATTATTTACATATGATGATCTCTGTTTAAGTTTTTGAAAAGTGAAATTAGTTAAAAAGTGCTAGCACACTGATTCAGCCCCCCTCTCAGTGTGCCATTGTGTCTAACAGTTTAATCTCAGTGCATAAGAATAACAATGCAAGTCATTATCTCATTCATTCATCAAACAAGACACGAGTGTGTAATCCCAGAAAAAATATCTTTAGTCAATATTCCGGTGCTAGAGCTCATGGTTTACAATGGGGGGGATCAACCCTCTTAAATAGCTTGAGAGTGTGTCCACATTTTACTTAGCTATCATCCAACGGTTGAGATTAAGACATCATCAACGGTGGAGATCACAAATACTAAGATCAACACATGGATCAAGTTGACCACCTCAAGGGGGGCACACTTTTGCTCAAGGACACCTCCCTAAGGTGGAAAACAAAATATAACAAAAGATATATCATGATAATATATGAAAGGGGTCACTAGGGGCTTAATTCACCCTATGCCCCATTACAACCTCATAACATAATAAAATAATTCGGACCAAATGTCAATTGAAACTGTTGAAGAACTGTCTAGGGAGCCAAACCACATCATTTGATAAGTTTCCAAGCCTTTTCCTTGACCCAACAGGTCAAATCGATTTTTTTAGTGCATTCCTTAGTTCATTTTCTGGCGGTACATCCTCTAAAACTGAATAAAATCATCAAAACTCTGTCCAGGCTGAGAACTGGGAAAACTGATTGTACTGGATGATCTGGAGACATAGGAGAATGGTATAAGTGACCACTCATACCCCCTGGAACACTGCAATGCTCTAGGACAACCAATATCACTGCTATTTGTAATAAAATTTAATAATTTGGCCAATAATAAAGTGATAATAATCACTAATCATGAGATCTAGGGCCAAACTATCAAAACTGAAACTGTAGTATTGGTCTTGGGCATGCCTGGAACAAATATAAGCAATGTTGTTTTTTTGAGTCATTGCTTTGGGAACCATGTTTGACTTGGTCAACTGGGTTGACCAGGTCAAAGTGCCCAAATTGGAGGTGAGATACTGTACCCATATGATCCTGCATGCATCCACGGTAAGAAATGCTCCAATTGTGTATATCAAAACCAAATTTAAATCATGTTATTCATAATCATGGTGACAACAATAATAACAGTAAGATATACTTGTGCCTTTGTCAACTAGGTTGACCAGGTCAAAGTGCCCAAATTGGAGGTGAGATATCGTACCCATATGATCCTGCATGCATCCACGGTAAGAAATGCTCCAATTGTGTATATCAAAACCAAACTTAAATCATGTTATTCATAATCATGGTGACAACAATAATATCAGTAAGATATACTTGTGCCTTTGAAAAATCGTGGAACCTTCTAGAAGTCTCTTGTGCATGCCATACTTACAAAGTTTAAATAGTCTGCTAGTGCTGGGTGAGGGTGGAAAACAAGGCTTAAGGTAAAGGAGATGACTTATAGCTGACTTTGACCATATAATCTCTCGGAATGCTGACAATTACACACGACCACAGTGACATATACATGACAAATGAACAATAGGGGATGGTGGTGTCTCACAAGTGGATGAGTTAACCTGAATAAAAACCCATTCAATCTAACAACATGTAAATGGCTCACATCCAAGCTAAGACCAAGCTTCGTGAGGATCTTTACTAGGAACCTTGTGTTGAGTACACAAGAACTGTAATGCGGAGATCCTAGGGGACATTGGAATTAGCGGTCCCTTGCCCCATCTCACATCAATACCCACAGGCTCCGTGAGGAATTAATCATTACATTTCAATAGTGGCCAACAGTCTTTAGATTTAGCATTTATCTATCCACTGGTTTTTAAGCCTTTCACAATTCCACTTTATAGCCCTTTTTTTTAGTTGTGTCTAAAAACACAGTTTGCATTTATTTGAGGGCTTTGCATATCAATAGATAGAATTTATAGCACATAATGCATGTAATGATGGTAGACACATTGCTTCAAGTTTTAGTTGACACTCTTTGGGATAACTCAGAGCCGAGACATAGAAAACATGGGATCCATCATGCATAGGGGTCAAAGTGGGGAAAGTGATCTTCAATGTCATAAGTATTGATCAAGCTAGAGTCATGGGTTAAGGATCAATCATGGATGAACTAGATGGACGGGGGCAAATGACACATGGAACCAACATAGCACTAAGGTTTAATATTTGTATAAAGCATGGCATGAGAAACAATTTTCAAGATTAAGTCGTTTGATTAGTCTTGGCACAAATTCAAACATTAGTATACATATATAAGCATAGGTCATCATGATCATTCTAACAAAACAAGCCTAGGTGTTTAATATACATCACAGAGCAAAAAACAAACCAAGGAAACATATACCGGATCTCACCATATATGCCTGTCTCCATCTGATAGGGACCCTCTGTATCTGTGTACCATATCTGATCTGCTACTCTACTCAAATGAACTAGGTCATCACTGAAAGCATCTCAATGGACTAATGAATCTCGGTCCTAGCAAGGAAACTCTGCTGAACAAGGTTCTGAAATGGCTGAGGCTGTAATGATCCATGCTAAAACCCCATGTGAAAAATAGCTCGGAATAGAATAAAAGATAGATCTGAATGCTGCATCATTGTAGCCCAGCTGCAAATGTATATGTGATAACACATTAATGAATAAAAGTGGCTCATATTACATCTCGTATATCATTTCAAAAAGGGTCTCCAAACATGCTTACTGAAGATCAAAGTTTTCTTGCTGCAGACAGAGCATAGTGTCTCCTGATCCTTCCTAAAACCAACCCCCCTCTATTCTATACATTTATAATCAACTGCAGAACTCAAATAGTTTTTTTTTAGATACAAACTTTGGGGATCAAATACACTTAAAATAGCAAAAAGACAAAAAGAATATTACATCTGAAAATTACATGCATCAAATCTATGATTAATTGTAAAGAATGCTTTGAATTAGCTGTGTGAAGACAATTCATCAAACTCAGAAGCTTTGAGAATTTGTGGAATAGCTCGGCCACTTAATATTTGAAAACTGGCTGCACGAAATTTTCTGGAAATTCCGTCTTAAACATAGTTTAATATCTCTTAAACTGTTGCAAATTTTCGGAAACCGCCCTCTAATAGGTTAAATGAGCCTATTCCTGAGGTGGGTTTTAAAGCGTTTCGGAAGATTCCTTATGGTTTAACTGGAAACTGTCCCCGAAATTAATTACCCAGAAAACGACGGAAATTTACAGCTTGCCATTTGTCTTCATCCTGTCAGCTAACGAGTGGGGTGGACACCTGCTAGAAGATAACCCTCTGAAACAAGCTCAACAAGCCGTTAAACCCAGATGTCATGTACTAATATGAACAATAGAATCAAATATTTTGGGTGTTGTTAAATGATGACCCTTAGGTGCATCAATCACACTAAATTGTGCTTGAGTTATGATTTCAATGAATGGGCGGAGATCTTAAACATTAATGATGCAAAAATTTACTGCTTTAAACCATCATTTGGCCATATCATTACTCAATCGGGCACTGGATCTCACAATCTAATAATGTGACATTCTGGCAGTGCTCCCTTACACAGCTTCCACGTATTATGCTGCCGGAATGTGTCAACTCACATGTGATGGCAAAACATGAGCAAATCTTCATAAAACAAGTCAGCAAGCAGATAAAATCAAATATTTGAAGAACTTAGAAGTTTTTTTAATAAATATGAGCCAAATTATACCCATTAGTTAAGAAATGCACAAGGTAAGGTAGAACAAATATAAAGGAATATAGGAAAGAACATAGTTATATGCTAAGGTCAGATTTTTCTAAAGGACTAATAAAGAAAAATAAGTAAAAATATAGGGCAGGGTCCATAGTACAACTCCAGTATTAACAGGCTTTTATGCAGATAACAGATGAGTTTGGTATCATAAATGAGATTTGTACCTTTGCCATACTGGTGAAAGCAATTCCCTTTTGGCAGTTGAATCACCGGGGGAAAATAAATTGCTTCCATGATACAAAAATGTAAGAAATCCAGGAAGTGGCCTAATAAGTGTGGCCTGGCTGTGCATGCAACCAAGAGTTTCTAGTACACCACTCTGGTGATATATTTGGCTTTGAGAATGGGTATGTTATGCATTCAGAAAATGGGTGTGCAACATCATAAACACACTTTTTATAGAAGAATGGAAGTGATCAAATCAGGATTTGTGTTGGAAATGGCCATATTGTGTCTTTGAAGCAACTATTGGCACTAAGTTGTGTAATATTTGAAGTGACAGTGTGGCTTGAACATGCACATTCAACACACCAAATACATACTATCACGGAAATTGAAGACATAAAGAAACTAAGGATAACTCAGAAGAGTTCTCATAATGTATTGCATGGATGAATGTGGGATAGACCAAGAAACATAATAAAGTGAAATAAAGCACAAAATAACATAAAGTCAGAAGTGACTTTATTAATGCCCAAGTCTAATATCTATTTGACCATTATAAACTAAGTTTTACTTCAACACATACCACTCTGGTAGTAAGATTGGATATGTTTCTGATTCATAATTTCATCTTGCAACTGTATGCAAACTCTTATTATGCTAAAATGATGTATGTGTTGAAATTGGGAATTATTTGGGAAATTGCTATATTTGAATTCGTGTGGTAGCTAATCGTCCATTATTAGAAGCAATTGTATGGATGTAGGTTGAATATTCATACTTATGATCCTAGTGCAGGCCCAAAGCACATTTGCATTTGACCTCTTACAATGGAGTTCCTGTTGCCTGACAATTAGATTGAGTTAATTATTTATGAATGATCATTTGTTGAATATTCATACTTATGATCCTAGTGCAGGCCCAAATCACATTTGCATTTGACCTCTTACAATGGAGTTCCTGTTGCCTGACAATCAGATCGAGTTGATTATTTATGAATGATCATTTGTGTGATTTACAGAGTATAGTCTTGTTTATACACAAGCTATATTTCTTACTTATATTAGGGATGCAATTTGTGTGTGTTCACTCTTTTTATTAGTTCTTTTCTAAAGGTTTCAGTACCTACAGTCGTCTGTTCTAAAAATTCAAAAGCAATGCATGTGAATATCTGGATTGTAAATATGCTTCTCATTAGGGCCTAGGCACACGCTCAGAGAAGTTAAATTTCAGGTTTTATAGAGAATTCCATTTACAGCATTCACTAATACTGTAGCCAACATAAGCTGAGAATCTGCTGTTCTAATTTTACATTGTTTCTTTCTTTTGATTGTATCCTTCTTGCCTTCTTGAAAAATATATTTAATGTCCCATAATATGGAATATTTGGTTTTCAACAAGTCTTATGCTGACAACATGTCCATTTATTCTGAAACTTACATCCTTTGAGATGTACATGGTTAGAGCTGTTGAAAAACTGAGTTTTACTGCTTGCTGGTTTAAATGAACAATTTGTGTTTTTCACTTCAGCCGGTTTTGCATAGGCTTGAAGCTACTTAAAAAAATTTTCCTGAACAATTTTAAACACGCAGAAAAACACTAGCAGGCTGAAAACAAATGCATGCACACCATAAAAATTTACTCAGAGATTTTTGGCTAATCAGCCTTGGAAAAACCCCCACGGGGAAAACCAGTCAGAGAGGAGAGATTTTAATTAATTTCTTCAGCAATGTACAGGACAGAAAAATAGTGAAAATACATCTTATCTCCACCGGCAAACTTCTTCACAAAGTCTGGAAAAATAGTGCTCAGCAAATCAGCCAACACCCTTCTTCTTTTTCTGAGCCAAATTAATGCAACAGTACAGCAACACCAGGCCGTACACTTTCTGGGAATTTGTGCCAATAAAACAGACCGTACAGCAGCAGACTGGCCGTACCTCCTTCCTCGAAATCTGTGCAGTTAATAAGCAGCCCATACAGGAAGAAACCCAGCCGTACCTTCCTCGATATTTGTGCAAATATTAAATGCACTGTACAGCAGTAAAGAACAGGCCGTACACCCCTCGAAATCTGTGCCAATTTAATGCACCGCACAGCAGAGATAAACAGGCCGTACACCTCACGAACTGTGCAATAAATGAAGCAGCCGTACAGCAGGAAAAACACACAGGCCGTACTCTTCTCGGGTTCAGTGCAAACAAAATAATAAATGCAGTCTTCACCTCCTTGCTCACTGAAATCTCTTCAGCAATCAAACTGGAAAATCGTGGCCTCCTCAAACAAACTCGACCTCCTCTCCTTCAGCTCTTCTCTTCTCCTGAAAATGAAAAAAGTGAATGCCCTTTTGCCTCCCTCAGCCTTTTTGTTTACCCTAAGTGAGTTTCTTAATCCAATGGTGGAGAAAGAATCAATCCAATGGATGAGATTGATTGAGAGTGAAAATCACTTTTATTTATTTCCCATAAATAAAATCACTCACCCACTTAAATTTATCAAAAAGTGACTTTATTGTCATAAAGTCTCATTAAGTGACAATTAATGTGAGGGTCACCTTTTTCCCTCTTAAAGTGACTTTAGGCAAAAATTAAAGTCACCTAGGGAACATCTGCCTAGGTACAAAAATCAACAAGAGCTGGATTTCCATCTGAATTTATCTTGTCATGGTTTTGCAGATATGTGAAGACCAGCAACACCAGTCAAAACAAAAGCGTGCAGTTGTTCAGCAATTACTTGATTTGCAGAAATCACAGCATCTGACTTTAACTGAAGTTCAAAATCATCAAGAAGTGCAAGCTTATGTTCCAGCACAGGTGCAAGTGGAGGTGCAATCCAGGGAAAGTTCTCTTTTCAGGCCATTGGAGGATGATTTTCAAATACAAAGCCAGCATGTAGAGAGGCAGCAGAAAGACCAGCAACAAGGGAAACAGAATATCCAGGAGCAGCAAATGCAGTATGCTTCTTTACTTATACCTGAGTCAGAGCCTCTTAAGTCAGATACAAACATTGAAATTGCCATGCAAGGGGATTCTTTCTGGCGCTGTAGTGCTGCAGGTCAAACTAACCAGGTAGGTAGTGCTTAAAATATTGAATGGAATTATACAGGAGGATCTGTAGGTGATTCAATCATAGTAAAGTACAAGAGGATGTGTAGGCAATTAAAAGAAGGGAGATTTCAGATTTGACTTCCAACTTGTGATTTACTGGAGTCTCTCATGTTAAAATGTTTGAATGTGGACACTTGGAAATTTTCCATTACTGAGTGTATTTGGGCTCCAATATTAACATTTTTTTATAATTGTGTTCTTGAATATTGATTATAAAGGTCTTACATGTTTTTGTGTGGAAATACTAGCTTTGGCAGTAACTTGAATCCATTGTCTTTGCATCAAGAGATTAATATGTATTATTCCACAAGAAAAATGCTAGTTTACAAGGAAACATTGAAAAGTCAGACATGAGATGGTAAAATATTTTGCCATGATATAAATTTTGTAATAAAATGCTCTGTAGGTGTGTAACTTTTAAGTAGAGTAACTAAGTATGTGCATGTTTACATCGCTGAGGTCATTAGGAATACAGAAGTATGAACAGAAGGCAATACAATACTGCATTTTAGTTTTTAGCCAGGAGATGCCAAGATACAGGGGAGTTTCTCTAAGTTGCTGAAGATGCCAATGCTGCTGGGAACCTCGTTTGTAGTTAGAGGATTTCTAAGCAGTTGGATGATAATAAAACCTAGTCTGAGGCTCTTGTCCTGGTTGTGGAATTTGTTGCATGTTCCCAGTTTGAAACAGACAGTTTAGTTAATCTTCATTGTATGTAATGCATGCCATCCTTAATAGAAAGGCAACAATAATTCCTTCCGATGAGGTTTTGAAATTGTGCCACAGATCTTGCAACCTGGTAAGTCTCTTTTTACTCATCAAAACAATCAAGGTACAGACAGTGGCTGGTTACTTTGATGGTGCTTTGTTGTACATCTATAGAATTATTTCCTGTACTGTTTTTGCTATTTGTATAAGCTTTGATCGTTTCCGTCTTATCCCATATGCAAAGTGTTACTCTCTCTTTTATGGCTTTTGCTACCTTGCAATGGATTTCTTTGTTTGGATGTCTGTAACAATGTTACCAGACTTGGAACCGGCAATGAATCGGCGAGGCAAAAGAGCGAATAGTTTTAATCGGATCGGGAAAAAATCGAGAAAAGATCGGGAAAAATATACAAAAAATAAAGATATACACATTTTGAATTAAAAATAACATTTTTCATTGATATTCAATAATGCCCTGTCCAGACTCCAAACAATGATAATATCAATAGTAAATACTAAATGCTAAATAGATGTTAAATATTATTAAGCTACATGTTAAATATTATTATTATTATGTATTTACATAAATATTATTATTATGCTACTCTAAGCAACATGTTAAATATTATTATTTATATGTATTTATATAAATTATTTATTATATGTTATTATTAACTTATATAATAAGGATTATATAACTTTGGTATTATAAGTTCTAATATTGTTATTTATATGTTATGTATTTAAAACTTTAAACCAAACTCTAAGCTACATGTTAAATACTAAACGGTCAACTTATTATGCCTCGACCCTTCCTCTGTCAACATACAGCAGCGTTTATTGGACAAAAACCTGTGGTGTGGAGCTGGAACCCACGTGGAGCTGGAACCTGCGTGGAGCGTGGAGCTTGAATCCGCGTGGAGCGTGGAGCTGGAACCCTTGTAGAGCTGAGCAACCCGCGTGGAGATGGTCGCTGCAACAGAACTCTTGCCGCCGCAAATGCAAATGCTCAACTCTTGCTGCCACAAATGCAAATGCTTTTTGCCGACAATGAAAAACGACAATGAAAAAAACCACAATGAAATGCTTTCTGCCGCTGTAAATGAAAAACCCGCGAATGTTTTTACCTTTTTCACGTTGCTCGAAAGTTAAAAAAAACGCGATTAATCGCTAGATTGCAACAAATGAAGAAAAAATCTGGCCAGATCGAAAAAATCGCGATTATTGGGGAAACGATCCGACTCAGATTAATCGCGATTTGACCCCGATTCCTGTTTCACTGGTCTGTAATGTTCCTTTCCGAGTAGTCACCACGAGCGACTCATTAGCCTATCCATTTTCTGTAGGCTATAGTCGACGAAAAGGGAACTAATTAATTATTAATGTCAGCGAGGCCAAAAAGGCTTTATAAAGTGACATTAGCAATTAATTTATCTAAAGTGACTTTAGAAAAGTCACTTTATGATAAATTGAGCGGAAAAATTAAAGTTAAGTCATAAACTGCTCAATTTAAAATTAAAAATTAAAAGGTGGAATGAAGGATTTTTCTTCATAAAGTCACTTTATTAAATTTTAAATGGAGAGAAGCCAAGGGAAGTTGAAAAGTCACTAAAAGAAGGAGAGTGAAATTATAAAAGAGGGAAATGAGAGCTCATTCTTTCATTCTTGTCATTTGCATTTTAGAAACTGAGAGATCTTGAGCTTCTTAGCTTCTCTTGGACGAAACCCTAGGAGAAGGAGAAGAGTTTTGATAGTGCAACCACCTATCCTAGCTCTTGTTGATGGAGGAATCACTTCAGATTTCTCATTGTTCTTCCATGTCATGATTTTGTTTGAACATCTTATCTATAGATCTGTGACATTGCATGAGTTTGCAGAGATTTGTCTTGGATATAGAGAGGACACAGTTGTGAGAAGTGGTGACCAAGCTAAGAGGGCGCATTTCCATTCCTATGTTCATCTAAAGAAGAGGGCACACCATTGGGCACTTCCAGATCTAGAGAAAATGCAGTCACAGGGAGCAGTACCAGTGAAGAGTTCCAATGCTACAGTCTCACCACAGGAAAGGAAATGCACTTGTCTAAGGGAGGATTTGGGACTGTTATCATCTGATATTTCTCATTCTTGCTGCCACGGCCCATAGGGAGTCAAGTTTACCTTTTCATTATTTTGACAGTTCAGTCGGTTGCATTCTCTGTGGGAAAGTCGACTGGGCATAAAGAGTAATGTTGCTAACAGCCACCCTAGTCAAGATCTTGTGAAGGGAGAATCATGGGATAGATGCTATATTCTTGAGGAGAACACGTTGGATTGCAACGGGGTTTCCTTCCAGCAGAATTACATCGGGAAGGGAGGTCATATTACAAAACAACAGTTCATATTTGAGGCCTGAGTACTGGGTAGAGGAGGGCGTGATCTACTTTTGAAGAGTTTGTTAGCACTGTGGGAACATATTTCTTGTTGGCTAAAAGTTGCACAATCCAATTCCCACTGCCCACCATCTCCAGGCATGTAAAGTCAGCATTTTAACATTTATAGCAGTCTTCTTAATCTGCTGTTTATGAGCTTATTATGTCTCAATTAATGCTTGCAAACATTATTTTATTCTCTAAATCATGTGGTAATTGAGCCATCAAATATTATGCATTTTATGATTTAAATGTCGTGCATCACTTAACAAGAAGACAGTCCAAACATACAGTACATCTTAAAAATGGTATGTGAATAGTAACCTACAGCAAATACCTGTTACCTTGGGCAAGTGTTTGGGCCAGCATTATACACAAGTCATTTCCCTACTAGACTTTCAGATTAAGTGAACAGTCACTTACAGGAACTGGGAGCATGAACTAATCCAACATCTTATTCACAGTCATACCCATAGTAGAGGTTTGAGGTTGAGATCAAGGGCCCCCAATAGTATAGAGTCTAGACACATTGACAGGGGAAACCCATTGATTAGCCTACAATTCCAGTCAGCCTAACAATAAGTAAATGTTAGGTGAAAATTTGGTTTAGGAACATTACAATGTCTTTACTGAATACCATTCATTTCAAATTTGTTCCATATATTCAACCTTAAATATTTGGATCCAAACTTCCATGTCTATGCAAAGATCAGTTTGTTAATGTGTATAGATGCAGTCTTTCCAACTATCCCCTCGTTTTCAAACCATTTTTTAATTCTTCATTCTCAGCTAGATGATTTTGAATGATATCCTAGTCCTGAACAAGACACAGGAAGTTTTTATTGAAATTTCTAAAGACAGTTTAGCTTATTTTGCCCGCCTTGTCTAAATTCTAGAATCTTCTTATGCATTGTACATTTGATGGAAGTGTTGATTCCCAGGTTGGAATGTTGTTACAGACCAGGTAAGATTGGTTGGAATGATGCCAAGGAGAAAAGCTTAGAAAAGTTAGTGGTGACTTAATAAAATTAACCCTGGAGGCCTATGGGTGTGTGGTGCAGCATCTAGTAGCGAAGTGTTGGATTGTATTAACATGGATACCTGGGTTAAAAAATCCTCGAGTCGGTGCAGATGAGGTGAGGTAAAAGTCTGGGTGGTTTTGACAGCATCGAAAGTTAGAAATACCCCTGATAGTGGAACTGCTTAACTGAAAGACAACCGTAAGTTGCTTGAAACTGATGATAAAGGAAAAAAAAAGAGACAGGTTGATGAAATCGTGATGTCTGATCGTCAGCTTTGACAAGACACAAGAATTTTTTTGAGTAGCCCATGAGATGAGGATAATTTTATTAATTTCCAACAAGTGATCACAAATAGGTCAATGGGACCACTATGTACATCAGTGAGATTACAAACTGGGAGCACTAGAGCCACTCCTAGAAAACCGCAATATAGGAAAACCTATCATATAAACAGAAGAATCCAAAACCTAAAGCATGATAACTTGGAGAAGTGGAACACGGGTAATGAGGCAAATTCATGGAAGTGCAGTGGAGAACTGAAAGGCAAGAGCCATTGGCTCTCCTTGGGGGGTGTCTTGCCTAGGGGGCAATCAACATCCTTGGAAGCTCTCTCTCCTAAATTCTAACATCTAAGGCCAAAGTGAAGATTGGAATTATATGTCTTATCAACAGATGCTGTAGGTTACTTGTTGGAGGCTGCTTGTATTTGCAGTTAGATTCATGGTGTATTTTTCTCTCAGATGGCTCCAAGATGGTTAATAACCACTTTGTCGATGGCTCTCCCCTCTTGGTTAGAGTGAAAATGGTGTGTGTTGATGCGGTCCTTGTTGATTTTTCTGAGTAGCATCGAGAGCCATTCTCTTAGGAGAATGGAGACACCTGGTCCGGGACCAGGGTGTGGACTCAACCTAGAGTTGAGTGACCATTCTATTGAATGGGGATATCTGGTCCGGGACTAGGATATAGAACCAGTCTGGGATCCGGATATAGAACCAGTCCAGCATTGGGGGACTCAACCTTGAGTTGAGTGACCATTATGTTGAATGGTGACATTTGGTCTGGGACCAGGATGTGGAACAAGTCTAGCACTGGGGGACTCGACCTATCGCTGAGTGGCCATTCTTTGAATGGAGGCACCTGGTCAGTTACCGGGAATTTAACCTAGTCCGTGATTAGGGGCTCAGCCCAGGGCTAAGGGCCATTCTCCGGGAGAATGGAGGCGCTTGGTTTGTTACCAAGTATTTGACCTTGTGTCAAATTATGCAGCCTATGGCTGAGGCACCTGGTATGTTGCCATGATAACACTATAAGCCCTAGACCAGGTCTAGGCATGTGTGACACTCTGAACCTCGATCAGTGGAATTTGTGATCTTCTCCAAGGCTTAGCTACCCTTGGTTAAGACACCATAGTATCCGATCTTGGCGTCACATAGAGTGTGAGATAAAAGCATTAGTAATTCTCTCTGTTTATGATGATGTACTTTGATTGGGGATGAAGGACCACCTTGACCACTTGTTTTGACCACATGGCACTTGAAGAAGGCTAAAGCAAAAGTCTAAAATACATAAGGACCCTTAGTACCACTAAGGTGTCAAAGTGAAAGTGCAAAAAGACCTTTAGTACCACTAAAGGTAAAAGTCAAAGTGATAAAAGAATAAAATATTATTATTTTGTTCTTTTGAGTTTTGGTCCACTTACAAGTGACTCAAAGCCTATAAAAGAAGATCAATCCATTTCATTATTAGACACTTGCTCTCACAGGTACAACCAATGTTATCGGAATCGGCAAAACTGGCTGGTTTGACCGGTTTACAGGGTTGGTCGGTCCTGTCAGTAAAATTTATTCCTTAGACCGGATTTTTTTCCAAACCAGGGTACGGAACCAGTCGGTCCATACTCTGCTGTACGACCGCGGACTAGGACTCACAGAAGTCAATTTAAAAAAAAATTACAAAATAAAACCTAACCTATGTTTCTAACCTAATGCTAAGGTGCTATTTTGGATATTTGCACCCATATTTGCTATATATATGAGAAACTTTGCATATTTGTGTATTAATGGTTTGGATTCATATGTATGCACATGAATATATATGTATTTTTCAGTGTTACAAATATCGCCGATATATCGGCAACATCGCGATATATCGCGATGTTAACTCACTGGCGATATATCGGCAATATATCGCCCCGATATTTTCCTGTTTTTTTTTTTGGCGATTTTTCCCGATTTTATCGCGATATTTGCCGATTTTATCACGATATTTGCCGATTTTTGGCGATATTTGCCGATTTTATCACGATATTTGCCGATTTTTGGTGATATTTGCCGATTTTTTCAAATATATTGTGATTTTTTTCTTTTTTGTATTTTTTAATATTTTTGTATTTTTTATTGTGTCGATATATTGCCGATGTTTGCCGACATTTTTGCCGATAAATCCGATAATTTCTTTTTGGACCCTTGGCGATATATTCGCCGACACGATATTTGTTACACTGGTTTCTTTACAAAATATGAATTTTTTATGTATTTTTTAGTCAGTTGGATTTTTGCCGGTTTCGGTCTGGTTCACATTTTGGGCTTCACCGGTTCGATGACCGGTCCGGTTCCGATAACATTGGGTACAACTGCTCCAACAGAAGAAATCGCTGGTTATTGAAGAGAAGTAAGATTGATGTGATGCCCTAGCATGGATGAGTCTAGCTAGGGCATTCACTCTTGTTTGTTATAAACCCTAAACTAGGGTTTTATCCTTTTTTTACATCAGCATACATCAACTAGGGTTTAACCCTAAGCTTGAACTTCTCCACGATTGCCTCACAAATCTTCACGGGTAGGTTCCTTGCTTCACCGGATAGTTGCAAACCTCACCGGGCAACCATTACAGTTCACGGGAAGCCCTACTCCTCCCTGGGCTGGCCTCTTCTTCTTTCGGGCTGCCTCCTCTAGGGCTCGGCCCCTCTCTCGAACCCTCAGGTAGCCTACAGCAGCAACCTGTGAGGGTTTTGGGCCTGCTACCCACTCTCAGGCAGCTTACAGGCCTACCCGTGAGGGTTGCTGTGGATGCACAGACCCTCGGGGAGCCTACAGGCCTACCCGTGAGGGTTGCTGTGGCTGCACAGATGCTTCGACAGCCTACATGCATACCCTTGAGGGTTTGGGCAGCAACCAGCAGGCCTGTGAAGGCTGCACGGTCTGCACAGACACTCGGGCAGCACACAGGTCAGCTTGAAAGGGCCTTGGGCAGACAGATCTGCTCTCTGTGCAGTAGAACAAGGCACGAGCAGGCAAACCATGGGCAGCTCGAGCAGAGCTGCAACAGATCCGGGTAGGGCATCAGGTACCGGGCAGGTGAGTAGAGGATCTAGGTAGGGCTCGGGAAGGGTAAAATAGATCATGGGTAGGCAGAGAAGAAAATTCGGGCAGTTTGATCTCTCTGGGAAGGAGAGAGAAAATTAGGGTAGGAAGCCTAATTTGGTAAAAACCTAATTTGGCATTTTTTGTGTAAAAGTTTATCTTCTGTAATTGTCGATCTGTGGTAGAAACCCAATTAGGGTTTGAGAATTCTTGAAGAACTCCGTCGTCTCATTTATGAGATGAATTACTAATGCTTTTGGGGTTTTTGTCCTTTAAAGGTTTCTCCACTGAAAGACTCTTGTGTGCAGTGTGTCGATGTGTTGATGTTGTTCTACTGCACTTGTCATTTGTTATCAGTTAGTCTGCAAACTTTTAAAGTATTCATGCTAATGCTAAAATTCAACATGGTATCAGAGCTTATCATGTGAAGACCCAGTAAGAAGAAATTGCTGTTGTCTTCCTAGACCTTGGGATATTTTGCAGACTTAACATTTGACTAAGTGGCAGAGATGGCCATCAACATTTTTAGACAGGAAGAGAAGCTTCAAGGTTCAACTAACTACAACTCCTGGAAAGCTAGGCTTACAGCTATTCTAGAAGAAAATGACCTTGATGACGTTGTTTTCAACATCAGTGAAGAGTCAACATCTAATGCTGGCAGACTTGCTTACAAGAAGAAGCAGGCTAAGGCTAGAAGGATCATCTATGATTATGTCAAAAGAAATTGTGATGCCCAACATCACAACGTTAAAGATTGCCAAAGAATGCTTTGACACCTTGACTAACTTGTATGAGAAGAAGGCTCCCAGTCAGAAGAGAGTCTTGAATAAAAGACTCCAAACATTGAAGATGAACAAGGATGAAGGGATTGGTCCCTTCTTCACAAAGTGTGCACAGGTAAGAGATCAACTTATTGCTATTGGTATTGCTGTGGATGACGATGACCTTCTGCAGACTGTGGTGGATGGTCTCCCAAGCTCTTGGGAAACATTCCTGGCATCTGTTAGTGGACGTGAGAATCAACCAAACTTTGTAAGACTTTGGCAAGATTGCTTGGAAGTAGAGGGAAGGACTTCAGGCAAGGAAACTAAGGAAGGAAATTTTGCACTCGCAGCAAAGACAAAGAAGATCAAGAAGCCTTCCTCTCAGCAAAAGAAGGGAAAGAAACCTCAAGGTAAGTTCTCTGATGTTTCAAAAGTGGAAAGTTATAATTGCCACAAGTTTGGCCACTTTGCCAGGGATTGCAGGCAGACCAAGAAGAAATTCAAAAGAAGATTTCAAGCGTCTGCTACAGAAGAAGAAGAACCTAATATGAAGAAGAACACCAGGGCTAACATAGAAGACGAACCTAGAAGAGAGTACCACCCGATCTCTGCTCTCTCCGGATCCATCACAGATAGTGCTACCTCGTGGTTGGTGGATAGTGGTGCCTCTAGGCATATGACGGGTAACCGTGGAGCTCTCACCAGTTATAGAAAGAAGAATTTCACTACTCAGGTGGAACTTGGAGATGACTCCACTAAAGAGATTGAAGGAGTTGGCTCAACTTCACTTCAACTTCATTCAGGTACAATTTTACATATTAACGATGTCTTATATTGTCCTGGTTTGAAGAAGAATCTTCTATCTGTTGCTGGCTTAGAGGACAAGGGCTACAGAGTCCCCTTTATGGACAAGAAGGTCCTGCTATGGGCAAAGAATGAAAAGCTAAGCTTAGTTGTACATATTGGGGTTCGAGAGGGAGGCCTTTACAAGGCTTCCGAAGATTCCACTCATGCTTTGGTACATCATACAGTTGATCCATGTGAGTTGTGGCACCTTCACTACACAACTCTTCCAGGCTTGCAGAAGATGGTGACATGTATGCCAGAGATGTCTCCAAAACATGATGGAATTTGCAAAGGATGTGCTCTACATAAGAACACTAAGAAATCCTTTTCCAGAAGCAAGAATAGATCTAAAGGCATATTAGATTTGATTCACTTTGACATTTGTGGGCCTATGTCTTGACACTCTTTGAGTGGGTGCTTGTTTTATGTCTTGTTCATAGATGATCACTCTCGGAAGTCATGGATTTACTTCCTCAAGGCCAAAAGTGAAACTTTTGACAGGTTCAAAGAGTTCAAGGCTCTGATTGAAAATCAGACTAGCAGACACATCCGTATCTTGAGATCGGATAACGGAGGTGAGTATGAATCTAATGAGTTTGATGATTTTTGCCGAGAAGCAGAAATCAAGAAAGAGCTGACAATACCGTATAACCCTCAGCAGAATGGGGTTGCAGAAAGGAAGAATAGAACGATCTGTGAAGCTTCTAAAGCCATGCTTACCGATCTAGATCTTCCTTTATCTTTGTGGGCTGTAGCTGCAGGTACTGCTGTGTATATCCAGAACATAAGCCCTCATGCTATTTTGGGGAAGAAGACTCCAGAGGAAGTCTTCACCAGAAAGAAACTTGCAGTTGACCACATGAGGATATTTGGCACTCCGATTTACATTCATGTGCCAAAGGAAAAGAGGGCCAAGCTAGAGCCTTTCAGTAAGAAAGGTATATTTATCGGGTACAATGACTGCTCGAAGGCCTATCGCATCTATGTACCTGGACAGAGGTACATTGAAGTCAACAGAGATGCGATCTTCCATGAGGAAGCTGTGTTTTGTCAAACACAAGAGCTTTCAAAGGAATATGAAGTACCTCCTCTTGAGTTTCCAGATTCAGAAGTTCAGAGGGAAGAAGAGGAATTGGAGGATCAAATTCCAGATGCACTTGAGTACACTGAATGTCCACGAGAAGAACTGCTTAAGTTCCTCCTTCCAAAAGGAGACCTACTTGGTACCGAGAAACGATACAAGAAGCCGAGAAGCATAAAGCTCCTCCCGGGACTTTCAGAGAAAGAATAAGACCACATAAGTACTCCGGTCTTATGAGCCAGCTCATCAGTGTAGAACCTTCCTCATACGAAGAAGCAACAAGTCAACAGGTATGAGTTGATGCCATGATTGAAGAATACTGTACAATCATGAAGAATGATGTGTGGGAAGTTGTTCCCAGATCAACAAGAAAGTCAGTGGTGACATCCAGGTGGCTTTACAAAATCAAGCATCTTGCTGATGGCAGTGTGGAGAAGTAGAAAGCTAGATTCGTAGCTCGTGGCTTCACTCAGAAGGAAGGCATTGACTATGATGAGACCTAAGTCACATGGTTTGAATTCGAATTCGAATTCGAGAACCATTTGATTCGGTTCGAATTCGAATTTTTGGATGAGGTTCGTTTGAGATTTGTCTTGAAATTCGAATATATATATAAATATATAAGTATATATATATAATAAAATTGTGAATAAAATATGCTATTGAAATAAATTTTAACTTATAAAATGAAATATATTATGCAGCATGCTTAAATAGTTTAAAAAATAAACAATAAAACTGAAATTCCTGGGTTTTTTTTCGATTTTTTATTAAATTCGCCTTTAAATTCGAATTCGAATTCCAATAAAATTCGAATTCGATAAAATTCGAATGAAATTCGAATTTGATAAAATTAGTTTTTAAAATTCGACGAATTTAATTCGAATTTTTTTTTTTCCTTTGAAATTCGGCGAATTTCGAACCTCAAGGTTCAAATTCGTCGAATCCTGGGACTTAGGATGAGACATTTGCTCTTGTTGCCAGGTATACTACCATTAGAACCATTATTTCTCTTGCTGCAGTATTTAGATGGAAGTTACATCAGATAGATGTAAAGACAACCTTTCTCAATGGCAATATTGAGGAGGAAGTCTATATTGAACAACCGGAAGGCTTTGTGACACATGGGAATAAGACCCATGTGTGTAAACTGAAGAAAGCCTTGTATGGACTGAAACAGGCTCCAAGAGTCTGGTATGCGAGGATGGATTGATTTCTCCACAACTTGGGGGTTCCCAAAAGTACAACCGACTCTAACTTGTACTTTAAGGTTGTTCATAATCATGTCTTGATCCTTGTTCTATATGTAGATGACTTGTTTCTTATAGGTGATGAACAGTTGATAGAACAGTGTAAGAGGGAACTTACCTCTGAATTTGAGATGAAGGATGTTGATGTATTTGTATCTTCGGAATGTATTCACCTGTATATCTTATATTGTACCCCGATGTTCCTATCGGGAGAATCATTTATATAATAAAGTCATGTAAAGTCAATGAGGTTAACCCTTTGTTGTAAGTCGGGGCAATAGTCCCCACAATTGAGTTGAGGTTAACCCTCCTTATTGATTAGGGGGGCAAAGTTCCCACAGTTGAGGGGTTATTAGACTCTCATAGAGAAGTCGGCCCTGGTAAGTAATTGTCAAGTCAGAAACTAGTATAAATAGAGAGTGAGCCTCTCTATTTGTTACACACACTCACCCAACTATAACGCATAGGTGACAGAAGAGGAGCTCACACAAGTGAGAGAGAGAACAGCTGTTGGAGATCATCTTTCTGTCTTTGGGTTTTACTGCTGCCATTGGTGCTCATTCTATCTTTGAGGAAGTTGCGGGGTTTTCTCCTTTATGGTTTCCAGAGGAAAATCTGTGTCTATTGTCTCTTATGATTGATTGCTGTGCATGTTATTCTCTTAGATAAGATCCTATGATCATATTGCTGAAATGATAAAAATCTAACATGGTATCAGAGCTAACCTGAGAAGAAGACACTGTGCAGTTGCAGAAGCTAGGGCTTCTTACTTTTTGGGTCTCTCTCCACAGATCATCAACAAAAGAAGGCTAGGCTAACTCTACATTGAAGGGCGCATCTTTTTGTTGAAGCAGAATCTGATTTCGGGCATTTTTTGTTTTTGACCTACCACTGCAGCGACAATTAGGGCTTTTCACAGAAGTGGAATTTTTGAGTGAGCCCAGCATAGGATTGCTCTCCTCCTCAAAATCGAAATTTAGAGACCAAGGTCGAAATTTTTGGTTGGGTAAAACTTCGGCAAAGTCAAAAACTAATTTGACCCCGGACATGGAAAAACCCTAAAATACTAAAACTGGTAGTTTTGGTACATTAGATATATCTCGATATTGGAGAAGGCTTAGAAGCTGAAATTTTTACAGGCCAAAGAAAAGTTCGTGATGAACACTGTGTAAAAATTTCAGCCTCAGATTCGCTATATTCTGGGAGATATGATTCCTCCAAATCAGGGTTCCAGCCTCTTCCAGGATTGATCTCTAAACAGGACACCTAGGAAGAATTGCTATATCTCGGGCTACGAAGGTCCAAATGAAATTTCGCAAGATGTTCCAGATAGGGCACGGACTGTACTTTTTGTGGTAAAAGTTTCAGACCCTGATGATGAAATAGTGACACGTGGCAGTCCGTACAAGTTCGCTATGCTGAATAGTCCTGAAATAAGTCACCTTGGGAAAACTCTCATAAGTCCAAATTGGTGAAACTAATTTTGCTCAAACCTATGGTGTTGTAAAGAGGACAAACGAGGCTACCCCAGTACACAATTTCAGACACAAGGGAGCACTTCTTTCGGAGATACTGCAGAAACAATTTCAGACATTTATGTAGAAGAAATTGGAAAACTAGGGCTTCTTGTTCCGAGAGCTTCCCTCCACTGTTTTCAGAAAAGGACTACACTGGACAACTCACCTTGAAAAGTCCCATCTTTCTATCCAATCAGATTTGAAAGATTCCAAGTTTTTAAAATTAGGGTTTCTCTGACAAACCCTAGATTAGCCAGATCCGGAACCAGGACGGACACCTCAAATTGGTAAGATCTAATCTTTTGCTATTTACATTTGAGGTTCTTTTTTCAAAATGACCTATCACACCAGCTTGATGACAAGCTTGGTGAAGCTGAAAACTTCCGAACATGGAAGTATAAGTTTTCACTGGTTCTTGAAGAAAATGAATTGGACACCTACATAAAGTGGAGAGGTTCCAGTTCCAGAGGGAGATGAGGCTAAATCCTTACACAAGAAGAACTTGGTCAAGGCCAAGAGGATCACCTTATACCACAAGTGTCTTCCCTAAAGACACCTAAAGAGATGTTTGATTCCTTGACCAAGCTATTTGAAGGGAAGAATATAAATCGGAAGAAGTATGGGAACTCCGTGATCCTTGAAGAAATTGACTTAGATCAGTATTTTAGTAAAGAAGTTATAAGATCCAGAGGGAGATGAGGCTAAGGCTAGAGCCAAGAGAATCATTGCAGATTCTACTAAAGATCATCTCATGTGTCATCCTTGAAGACACCAATGGAATTGTTCGATGCTATGACGAAGCAATCGAAGAAGAATGAGATATTGTTATAACCACCTTGAATGGCCTCCCAGGATCATGGGATTCATTCATTCGAGGAATGTGTTCTAGAAGGAAGTGATTACCTTCAACAGACTTTGGGAAGAGTGCACACAAGAAGAAGTTCGACTCATAATAAGAGAAAAGAAGATGGGAGCAATTGAAGATCAAGCTCTCACGATTCAAAGAAGATCCCTCAAGCGATGAGGAATATGAAGAACTCAATTCTTGAAGAACCTCTTTTCCATATTAGCATTTGGATAAGAAATGATGCTGTCATGAATGAAAAAGTTGATGAAGCTGAAAGGAGTCTACCCACAAAACGAATAAAGATAAGTGTTCAATTGTCATTTCATGATATTATTTTGTTATGCATTTATATTCAGTTGATGTGTTATGCATGTTTGCATTAATGACAGTATACCACTAATATGCATGTGATGGGTAAGTAGCCCATGGTGCTATACAACTCTCCATTGCTACTTATCTAGAATGAAACCTCTTTGTTGACATATTGGATTAGTGCACAATCTCAATGATGTCATGGTAGAGATGGAAGGCATCTATAAAGTTTCCGTGAGATATGGATGAACGTTGTACTGGCTAAAATAGTTGCATGATTATATCTTTATGCATAAGAATTTTCCATTATGAATATGCCTTATGAAATGTTTCTAACCATACAACTAATGCATTTGACTTGTAGGAAAGATCGCGTACAATCGCCTACAAGAAAAGAAGGATGAGACTTGTTCCAAAGAACAAGCGACGACAGTTCGAGAAATAATACAAAATGAAGAATAATATGACGATACCTTCAAAGAAAGAAAGAGGTCTCAGACATAGTGCAGTTATGCGACACCGTTGAGCGACATCATTCATGCAGAACCTTCTAGCTATGAAGAAGTAGCCAAGAAGAAAGGGAAGGAGAGTACCAGTTCAAGAAGAATGATGTCTAGGATGCGATATCGAGACTTGAAGGGAAGAATGTAGTGTCTTCCATATGGATCTACAAGATCCAACATGCAGTAGATGACAACATCGTGGGATACAAGGAAAGATTCGTAGCACGAGGCTTCTCACAGAAAGAAGTCATAGACTACGAAGAGACATTTGCAGCCAATAGGAGTTGAGGCACATGACATGCAGACTCGTGTGCAAATTAAAGAAGGCCTTGTACGAGCTCAGAAGGCACCCATGGGATAACACATACATGAGGAGCTTGAAGATCACCTAGAGTGATGAAGATTTTAACCTTTTTGCTACAAGGTTGAAGATGAAAGCCTATAGAGGATGACTCGCTCACAGATGGGTGCGAGAAGAACATTTTCAAGATAGAGGATCTTGGTATCCAGTGACCATAGATGGATACATAGAATATTAGTAGCAGAGGAAGTTACTTGTCACTTCAGTACAGAATGTTTCAATGCATAAAATACGAAAGCAGAGGGAGAATGGTGCTCCGCTTCGGAGGGAGTGACTGCAGAAGATCTCGAGGTTCGACATGGTACGACAGGATGGACAACTTACTGATGGCTCTAGACTTTACTGAGAATTCCACCTTTACTTCAAAGTTGAAGGCGGAAGACCAGTGATGCTCTTGTTATATGTCGATGACTTGTTCCTGACAGAAAAGAGGAACTCATTAAAGTTGCAAGAAGGAGACTTGCTGTCGAGTTAGAGATGAAGGACTTGGATATGATGCACTACTTTCTAGGCATGGAGGTGTGGCAGAGTGCAGATGGAATCTCCCTGGGACACGAGAAGTATACAATAGAGATCTTGAAGAGGTTCGCTGACATCAGCTTGTACGCATTCCATATGGTTGTACGGCTGTCGTTGCCGAATAGTACGACTGCCCTCTGCGTGAGCCTGTACGGCCTCTAGCTCAGCCCGAAAACTCGGTGACTCTGTTGGGTGAGTGCTCCGTTTTTTTTAGCAAATTCCTTCGTTAGACTTCTCTCTATTTGTATTTCTCCTGTGTATGTGTCCTCCCCACCAAATCACCTTTTAACTCAATGGCTAAGCGAAAACCCTAACCCTCACTATGGATCAATGGATGTGATCCTCCGGTTAGATCAATGGCCAAGATTAGATTAGCCATCACTTAAGTTTATTTCACTTTTCACTTTATAAAAGTGATTCCATTAAGTCAAAATCAAATTAGAATTATTTATGTATTTTCCTAAGTCCAAACTTAGGAAAAATCACATTAAATACATTTAGCTTCTTATTTAATGTCTTCCTAGCATGCATTCAAGGACACATGCAATGATAGAAGACCTTCCTTGTTGCCACTTTTTAACACTCCCTCTCAACGAGGAAGGGATTTGGTAACAACCCCAACTTGTCTCTGAATTTTACAAAACTGTCTGCAAAGTGCCTTGGTGAAAATGCCCGCTACTTGTTCATCTGTCTGTATGTACTCCAATTGAATTGTTCCTCTCTGTACACAATCTCTCTAGAAGTGGTACCGAATGTCTATGTGTTTGCTCCGGTCATGGAACACTTGATTATTAGATAGGCTGATGCCACTCTGATTGTCAGAGTGAACTACTGTAGCCTTTAGCTCACTCTTGAACAACCCTGAAAGCAATTTCCTTAGCCACGTTCCCTCACAAGCAGCCAAACTGGAAGCCATGTACTTAGCCTCTGTCGAGCTCAATGCAACTGACTTATGCTTCCTGCTGAACCATGATGTAAATTTTCCTTTAACATTCAAAAGTATATTGAAAATTTCTATTGATAACCACACATGAATAGTTTTTACAAGTTTGCAACGAATAAAGTACTGAGAAATATTTCACAACATCACATCACAATATAGACACTATTATTTTGGGTATGGAAACCCCCGGAAAAACCCAAGATGGGAAAACCGGTGCAGCAGTCAGATATGGATTTTATTATTGAGAAAATATGGAACTTTTACAATCAACTGCTAATCACCCAAACCTAGCGAAATAGCACCCAACAGAGTCACTTGACAACCCCGGCAAACCTAGCACAACCTCTGTGTGACTGTACGACCGACCTCGAAGAAATAACATTAGAAAATGAGGAAGAAAACCAACGCCTAAGAAATCTTAATCAAGAACTAGAGGAACAAATCGAGCAGTTAAAAGAGGACAAAAAGTTGCAAGATGACAGGTTTGAGAAGATTCAGAGTAATAACAATCTACTGGAGAACACAGTAGTGCAAATCCGGAAGGAAGCATCCAGGCTTTCCGGAAAACAAATTCAAGTTGAGGAAGAAGAAATAAATACAAATTCAGTCTTCGTCACAGTTCAAAAAGAAGTCAATCCAGCGGAAAAACAAACAACAAAAACTCCTTATATACACCTCAATTATAAACGTCATTTTGACCAACGACAAGGTCAAAATGAACGTACACAAAAAAGTTTATTGTCAGTCAAGCAAGAACATCAAAGAAACATACGGAGGAACAAACAAGAAGAACCACCCCACAAAGCCATCAAATAGCTCCGATGAGAATAGATCTCGGGTGGACCATATTAGCGATGATGTGACATTTCTTCTTTGGAATTCGTAACTCGTATCGTCTCATTTCATCAAGTGTCGCAAATACTGAAGGAAAGGATCTAGAGATGATGGTTCAAGAAAAAAATCAGACGTAACCTTTGTCTTCAATAAGCTTTGAGGACAAAGCTTTGCTTAAGGGGAAGGCAATGTTATGTATATGTATATATATATAACATCATAGTAATAAGATAACAATTAATATTAACATTATTAATATTAATTGTTAATAATAAACAATTACAAGTCAAAAGTCATGTTTTCTACGAAAAGCTACAATGGGATTATGAAAGCCAATCAAATGTAAATTGGAAAACAACCTATTATCTTGTCAAATATATTTTTACTATTATTCCATTTATGGAGACGTTGTCTTATTTACGTTGGAAGTTCCTGTAGAAGCAAACTTTATTTGTTTTAGAGAAGCCACAAAATACTTACTTGGAATCGGAGGTTGGTGAGGTTATTCTCTCTCTACTAGTTAGTAAACTCAAATAGTTTAAATTTCCACCACGAACAAGCTTGATTCTTTGTCCCCAAAACGTCTTGCCACAACATGAGAAACAATGTTTGCAACCGACAAAACAAAACTTCAACATGCTAAGACAAAACTTACAAATGATTGCAATAAAGAGAAAGACAATTGCTAATCATAAGGTGACAACTTTGCAGATCAAATTATTAGCAAAAAATTCCTCAACGTGATGCCAAACGACAGGGGGCGTCCCCACTAATTCGCCGTAAGACGCCCTCCTGCAAACAAATAGAAAATAATGCTGCTCGGGATGGATAACTCAAAATGTGGATAATGCTTCTGCTCGGAAGAGTTCACAATCACATACACGAATTTTGTAGAAAACAAGTAAGTAGAGCAATCTCTCTATTCTATTTCTCAAAGAGCCAAGAGTCCCAAGAGACCATACAAATGAAAGAACTCTCTTAAATAGAGAGTTGTTATACAAATTCCCTAGCCAAAGATATCAATGAGTGAGATTAAATCTTATCAATTACAAATCGATGGATAAGATCATTTCTCAAAGTGGTAATGAGCAAGCTACATGAGAAGGGGCGAATACCTCTACATGCCCTAGGAGAACAACATGACAATGTTATAATACATGAAGTACATGAGGAAATCCCCCCCCCACTAGGGATGTCTGTCCCCCTAAGCCGCCCTCTTTTACATAGCTAATGTGCCAATACATTGAAACCATAAGTTGAAAATGCCCCCATGGAGCAAATTCGCCCTCCCATAGAAGAAATAGGTTGTGGACCCCATCTCTAATGATAATCACATAATACATGGTCCAAAAGCATAGTACAATGTCACAAAGCAATCCCAAGTCATATGTTGCCCCAAATTTTCCACTTTGATAAAATTCATTAAGCCAAGGTTCAGATTTAATTTTTTTAATTATGCTGATAAACATGGTTGAAAGTTGAAACTATAATTAGCAAAAAATTGCCAGTTTCCTTGCCTGGATGCCCGAACCAACTGTGCCAATGAGCTTGTAGACCCCAAATCCACTAATGGTGATCACAAGAACCACTCAAATTCCATCAAATATGCTCAATTTGGCTCATTTTATGCCAAATTAATTAAAATATGACCTTGGTGACCATTAATAAATAAAAATCTCTTCATCCAGGCTATTTCATGATGAACTTAAACATGGAAGCATGAGTGGGGTCCATATAGACTCTAGAAACAAAAAATTGCATGCTCAGATCCAAACTTCTCGAGACCCCATTTCTGTCTTGGTCAAACTAGTTTGACCAAGTCAAATTGGTCAAATAATGGCAGAAATGGAGCTGTGGAGACTTGTAAGCACAAGGGGATGCCATGATGCTCCCTTATTTATGGTAGTAAACCAGCTACAACATCAAGGAACAAACTATAATGATCCATAGACAAAACACAAAGAAAACTAGGCTTACGTTAGAGCATAATTAATACCTTATCAAGAAGCCTCCAGTGTATGCACACTCATAGTCTTGGTCATCTTGCTAGCAATGGGTGAGGTGATCAGATCAAGGCTTAATGTAAGGGGAGGACTTGTACTTTCATGTTGAGATCCTTTGGTCAAGAAGGGGAACATAGGGGCCACAATGACATAAACATGCTGAAGAACAATAGGGGATGGCATTGTCTCATAAATGGGATAAAGTGCTTGGGAAACCACCACTAGAATCTAACAAGGTGCTCTGCAGCTCTCAGCCAAGCTTGCCTCAAGCTCAAGATCTTTTCTAGAACCCCTCTGATGAGTTCACAGGCGACTGTAATTTGGTGAGGTTCTAGGGGACACTTATAATTAGTTGTCCCTGCTTCATATCATATCTCGGCCCTTAGGCTCCATGAAGTATAATCATTACAATGATTTCATTTACATGTTGCCAAGTAGTCATTTAGATTTGGGATTTGTTCCTCATCTGCTTGTCCTTATTCACTTTCATTTCACAATAGCCTTTTTGGCTTGATTTGACTGTCCTTAGCCTTTTTGGCTTGAATTTTACTTTAGTTGGTTATAGCATGATACACATACACAATGTAATGATGGCAGTAGCACTTGTTTCGAGGACTAATTGGATTACACTCGGTGGAAGGAACAACTCTACCCGCCACTACAACATCGGGGGCAACTAACAAGGGAGTAGATCCACGGTTGAAGCTATACCCCACACACTTTAGAGTCGAGACACATATAACATGGGGTCCAATGTGCATAGGGGTCAAAGGGGGGGTCCTCTAGATCACATATCTTAGTGCATGTCAAGGTGAGAATCCAGTATGAATGGGTCAGATGGGTGGAGATAGTGTGGTGATGACAAAGCCATCAAAACAAGGTAAGGCTGACCAAGTCTATACCAGGAGTGGGGAAGAAACCGATGTGCATACAAAGGAGCCTTGCAATCAAGGCACAATGAATACAAAGAATGTCAGTTTGTGATAATAACCAAAAGACAAAGGATCATATAGCTTGTCACCCCAGTATGAATGGGTCAGATGGGTGGAGATAGTGTGGTGATGACAAAGCCATCAGAACAAGGTAAGGATGACCAAGTCTATACCAGGAGTGGGGAAGAAACCGATGTGCATACAAAGGAGCCTTGCAATCAAGGCACAATGAATACAAAGAATGTCAGTTTGTGATAATAACCAAAAGACAAAGGATCATATAGCTTGTCACCCCATAGTCAAGTCGGATTACTAATATAAATAAGAGACAAAAACTTGACACCAATGTGTAAATACCATATACCTGCTATGCTTCCTGAATTTAGATGATGATCTCTGACACCGATGGGCAAAGGAAAGGCCAACATTGCTCTATGCTGGCATCTATGCGAACCATGACCTAGAAAACTTCACCAAAAGTGGGGTCATGTGGGAACTATTGTGACATGGGAGCCTAGAGTATGCAGTGCATAATCTTTGAGTCTAGGGTACACCGTTGATGATGAATGCCTCATAACTTTGCTCATGCTCATCTAAGGACTATCTTTACGCTTTGGTACTGGATCTGCATCATGGTAGCTCTGGCTAACATGGATGTGATAACACTGCCCAAGCCATAAATGTCCAACATGATGGGCGACTTTCGCCCATCAAGGGGTAGTTAGCAAAGACACAAGGCCAACACTCCTTGAAATGAGAACCAAGAGAACTTGCCATGACCATACCAGGGGTCTTGAGCCCTGCTAACCTAGCACCTTTACACAAAACAAGCCCTAACTTGGCCTTTAGAATGAAAAAAGGACCCCTCCTTTTTGGTACATTTGTTAAGGCACACTGTAGAGGATCTGGAGGGTAACACCATGGAAGAAACCTTTGTTGATACAAAAATACACCATAGGATTAGCAAGATTTCCTCATCTTAGCGCTAGCATCAACCATCCATAAGCATGAAGAGATATTTCATTGAGTCTTAGTGGGTTTTCTCCCCCAATCTAATTATGAGAAATGAATGAGAGAGCCAACCCTTATATAGGTTGTAGATCTATCTCATTTTACAATAAAATATGAATAAACTAGGCTAAAACTTTAGATCTAGTAGAGTATTGAGTAAACAAATCAAAATACACCAACAAACCCTAACAAACTCTAACAACATCCATGAAATATTGTGGTCAAACCACAAGTGCAATATCTAAGAGTAAAAACTTAAGAGGCCAAAAAAGGGGGTGTATCCATCAAATGAGGGTGAATGATGAGTAGAAGAAGTGAAATCTAGCCTCAAAAGGCTCTCCAAAGATAACGCTCCAAGAAAAAAGCCTCAAAAGGTGGAGCGCTTCCTCATATAAGGTGAATTCTCCAAAAGGCACAAACGACAAAAATACAATACAACTCTTTAAACAACAGTTCATTTCTATTTTCCTCATTATTTATTGGATTTTCTATTATAACCACTTTTTTGAAATCCTGTGGCCACTCTACATCTAATGGCGTTGAGATGCACATTTTTGGTCACTCAATTAGAAGATGATTGCCCTTGGAGCTAGGACACCCTCCAAAAACGTTCCATACAAAATGGCCTAGATGGGTGTGCAAACAACTCTCCAAAGGGTGCGTGCTCATTAAGGAAGACTATCAAAGGTGTATAGAACAATCCAACAAGTGCAAAAGGTTGCTTCCATATATTAGGGGTCAAACCCTCAACCAACAAATAGATTTATGTGCAATACTCCATCAAGCGAGCAACAACCTCAACATTTGTGCAATGAATGTCCACATAACAACCAAACCACAACATCCATGCTGACTCATCAATGGATGAACCGAGGAGGTCATCAACAAGAAACATGAGCACTAAACTCAAGAACAAGTGTGTACAATAGATAACCAATGCATGAGGAAGGTGATGGCGCCTTCTACAAGCCATTAGAATGCCAATGCCAACACACATGCCACGAGAGAGAAACAAGGAGGGTGCTCAACCAAAGATGATACCCAAAACTGTTATTATGCCATTTATGTGCCAAAGAGTCTTTCCTCTTGGTCCTAAAGCTATATAAGAAGTGCTCCTTACTCATTGTAATTTAAGGAAGACCATCAAAGGTGTATAGAACAATCCAACAAGTGCAAAAGGTTGCTTCCATATATCAGGGGTCAAACCCTCAACCAACAATTAGATCTATGTGCTATACTCCATCAAGCAAGGAATAGCCTCAACCTCTGTGCAATGAATGTCCACACAACAACCAAACCACAACATCCATGCCGACTCATCAAAGGATGAACCGAGGAGGTCATCAACAAGAAACATGAGCATTCAACTCAAGAACAAGTGTGTACAATAGATAACCAATGCATGAGGAAGGTGATGGCGCCTTCTACAAGCCATTAGAATGCCAACACACATGCCACGAGAGAGAAACAAGGAGGGTGCTCAACCAAAGATGATACCCAAAATTGTTATTATGCCATTTATGTGCCAAAGAGTCTTTCCTCTTGGTCCTAAAGCTATATAAGAAGTGCTCCTTACTCATTGTAATTCATGGTTGGATTTTGGAGAGTTCTTTCTTCTTGGAGCCTAAGAGATATATCATTCTTGGAGCGTTTGTGACATGTATGGAGATTCTTTCTTGCTGAATGTGTGGCATTAATCTTGCATGAAGGTTTCAAAAGGTTGTGAGTTTTGCTCACTCTTGTACATTGAAATTTCTATGTTTTGGGTTCGAGTCCATAGAAGGGTATTACTACCTCAGTGGAAGGAAAATGTCTTACATTAATCTTTATTTTCTTTTGCTTTGTATCTATGCACATATGGGAATGATTTTTTCTTTCATTCTTAATTAGAAGGGTGTAATAATAATCTTTTGTATGTATGGTGCACTCCTAAAGCTAGAAAGGAAGTGGATACCTTATTTGATCCCATCCCTTGTAAAACCTAGTATGTTCTTACACTTCATTAAGCCTTTCACCCTTAGTGACATATGAAACAAGGCCGTCTTAGATTGTACTTCTTTGACTCCATTTGCATTTGGTGGATTGACACTAGTCTCTTTGTTGCTACAACCATTTTGCTAGAGTTACTCTTCATTTAACCCATCCCATTATCTATGCAATGTTCGGTGCCCACCCCTTCTGCCTTGATGTCATGTTCTACTTGGTTTCTTTCTTTCACAGAGTTGGATCTTTCAGAGACTGCCCTCGAGAGAGAGAGGTACCCCTACCTTGCACTCTGCTCCTTGGAGGCCCTCACTTCAGATAACCCCACAGGCTGTGCGCTTGGATGGTTTTCAAAGGTATCTCGACTTCTCCAGTTGATGAACATCTCCTTAGATTGTCTTCCACCATTCAGATTCTCCTTAAATGCGTTGAGCCATCTTGGGCCACCTAAACATGTTCTTAGCCAATCCATTAGAGAGGATATCTATAGATTATACAGTCAGGTCACTTGGACTTCACCCTGGATGAGCTTGGGCCCGAAGATGTCCTTCTACCAAGAGCACTTCTTGGAACTTCAAGATGGCATTATCGTCTGCCCACATACATGCAACACATTGGATGCATTCACCTAGGACTCCCTTAGGACAGGTTCGGGTTGATTCCCATCGACTCTGAGTGGACACTGACTATCTGTCACGATCTGAGAGGAACTGTCAGATGTGCCATCTACAGGAGCTAGAGACGAAGATGCATCTCATTTTTCGATGCCCCTTATACTCTGAAATTAGAGGACGTTATCACTGCCTCTTGTTAGTTTTGGTAGCTCAACAGGTACTTCTGCGTTGGGGGTGTCTAGCACTATAGAAGGGGCTGAGTTTATTTCTCTAGGCAGTCTTGTAATAGTTTCTTTGTTAATACTTTATTGTCAATGTGGATGGTTTTCACGTGGATGGTTTTCAGATTTCACATGGATGGTTTTCAGAGGTATCTTGGCTTCTCCAGTTGATGAACATCTCCCTAGAGCGCCTTCCCCCATTCAGATTCTCCCTAAATGCGCTGAGCCACCTCGGGCCACCTAAACAGGTTCTTAACCTATCCATTAGAGAGGATATCTACAAATTATACAGTCAGGTCAATTGGACTTCACCCCGGACGAGCTTGGGCCCTGTTATCGGATGAACTAGCAAGGCTAGTTACCGACAAGCATATGAAGGAGAGAGTGACCACTGCCACCTTAGCCACTCTTCCCAAACGGTTTTGGAAGTCGAAACCTCCTATAGGGGAGAGCCCTAATGCAAGTCTGAAACACACTAAAACTCCAAATAATATCTTCCTTTGAAAGGTCAATGATCAGTGCCTTAATGGAGTCAATTCAAGGAATGAAGAAAATAAACTATTTGTATTAACATGAATCATATAAGTGCAATTAGTATATCAACTTCAGCAGTACATTCATCCAAAGATAAGCAAATAGCCAACTTCAGTCTTAGATCATGCATATGTAACAAGTGTGAAGTGTCATTCACTTAATTAGCCAATTACTTCCCAATAGGCAATAACAAGTCTCATATAGAATGAAACAGTAGAAAACCTATAGTGCAATAATGAGGAGTAACCCTTTGTTAACCAATTAATGTTGCTACTGTATGTGAATCCAACAAGTGAAGTAAAGAGGCATCAAAAACACGACTAATCCAACACCCTGAACATTACAACTTTATTCACATGTAAGCACTAATTCTGATATGAAACAAACAGTATGGTTGCCACTAATACAGCAGTAAGCAATAATGAAAAGGTACTATCATCAAAGTGTTTAGCAGTAAGTAATAATGTAACAGCCCTATCATTCATGCATCCACTTAATAGCCTTCACGTTGAGCATTCATCCTATGCTAGCCACATATGACTGTCACGAAAACATAGATATCAGCAGCATGAAATAACCAAATATATATGAATATTGATCACTATTGATGACTGTTTGTAAGTGAATTAACGCACTTTCCAGGCCTACAGAAGGTGTAGCTAATGGCTTAAACAGGCTGCAATTTATTGCAGCCTTTCAAAAGGGTCATAAAAACTGCCCTTTAGGTCATCCACAGTGCACAAAGGACTGTAAAAAGGCAGGACCAGACCTTAAAAAGGGTGGCCAAATTGGTTAAGAGGCTGCCCGAGTTAGGAGAGAGGCGGCTGAGGGTTAGAGAGGTGGTTTGAAGGAGGGAAGGAAAAATTTAGAGTTAGGGCAGCAGGTTAGGGACTGTCCAAAAGTGGACAGTCTGCAACTTATTGCAGACTGTAACCACAGCTAGAGGAGGCTAAAAAGGAGGCTGTTACAGCCTAATAGGCGGGGGGGAAGAGAGCTGAGACCCAAGGAAGGAAGGGCAAGGGCGAGAGAGGCCTAAGGAAGGAAAGGAGGGCTTTTTTATGGCAGAAATTAGGTTTTAGGAATTTTTTATATTTTTAGGGCCTCTTAAAATTTCGCCATATGGTTTCTTGGGACAAATAGGGCAGGGTGAAATTGTAGGAGACGGCCGGAATTTTAGGAAGGCCAAAAAATCGAAAAAATAATTTTTTGATTTTCTAGGTTTTTCAACTTAAAATTGCAGACCCACTTCTAACCCTAATACTACCATGAAAATGCCAATTTACACATGCAAATGCAAGAGATTTGAAGGAAAAGAGGTTTGGGGATGTTATCACATATATAGTAGCCAGGCTACCATATTCTATTTTTCAGATACAGTACATTTTTCAGCCAGATCTCTTACATATGAGATGTTGAGACGAGCAGTTTTGACGAATCATTATTTTGTTAGTGGACTATTATACTCTTCCATGTCTTAGGACACTCAGATTCGAGGACTGATGTAGCCATTTAGTCATTTGCAGAGCAGTTGACGATGCCCAGATTGGTTTTAGTGTTTTCTCATTGGACAGAGCATGGTTCAGATAGATTATTTGCTTGGTTATGACTCAACATTTATTATATTGTGTTATGATTATCATTGCTCTTATACTCATTTTTGTGATACTAGCATTTAGTGTCATGATCTGGCGGTCATAAATATATGGACTTGGATGTATTTGTATTATGTATTGATGTCCCTACATAGACTTGGAAGTTCCTGATCTATACTCATTGGTGTTACCCTCCTTAGGGAGAATAGAGGTAGTCATTCCCACCATTTCTTCGGCTTGTTAGTGTTGGCTTCATCATTCACTGTCTCCACCCATCCATTACCTTCCAGTTTTGTTTTCACTCGACTTACTACTTGACTTGTGGCATGGAGGACCTTTCCTCGCTAGAACCTTTGTTGGACAAACCTCCTTGTTTATATTGTGTCTTGGCTCTAAGTTGGTGACAAAACTTTCCTTTGGTGAGTTGGATTGTATGCCTAAATCATTCTGGTCGGTTGTCCCGATGTTTGGCACTGTGCAGAACCTCCCTTGGTCACTTGAGATGTTGTTGGCTAAAACTGAAAGCTCATGTGCTACTTGTATTGGAAATATTTATATATGCGCCCATGGAAAATGTAAAATTCTAAAATGTGTTTCTTAACATATGTGAGCAAAGGGCAAGAGCAACGAAATGCTAAAATACCCCTTGAAGGGTATAAGAAAAGGTCTCAAAAGCAATGGTTAAATATATGCTATATCCAAATATTGCTGACCTTATAAATTTGACTATGTCACGAATGAACGCTGCGATTAGCTGTGTTTTTATGCACTAGTGAAGTCCTAAAGGGTCATATAGGCCAAAAAGGCCATGGAAATAAAATTGATGGTCCTAATGAACCTGGATCAAACTTGATGTAGACATGATGCCTAAGTTGAATAAGCACTCTAAACAACTCAACCATTTGTTAGGCACTGCCATTCCCTGTGTAATTGTTTGTCCGACATGTGGTTATATTGAGTATTCCCTTTCCATATCCAAAGTGTCATAATGTTAAGTTGATATCATCCTTTGCCTTAGCCTTGTCAATTTCATCCTTCACCCTTCACTAGCAAATTGACTAGAACTATGAAGTGAGTATAGTCCTGAAAGTCAAGTCTGAGTAATAATTAATAAAACCCTATATATGTATCTGGTTGATGTACCGCCAGTGATATGACTGCTACTTGTTGTGATTGTTGCTTAAATGATTTGTAGAGCATGTCTTAGCCTTATAACACTTGCAGCAGATGGATGATAGTCTAAGTTATATTATTGGTATCTGGTCATTTACAGATGATTATATTGTCTATTGGATATGGTTGATGATCAGGTAGAGACCTGGAAAGGGTATGAGTATACTCCCTAGATGGATTTGGATCTCTGAGTCTAATGAGATAGTTTGTTTTCAGTTCCGGGCACTTGTAGAGATGGTCATGCTCATTTTACTCTTTTGATGCAGTTTTGCTTCATAGGATGATGTGTCTGAGCAGGGAGATGTTTTATTGGATCTCCTAGGGCACTGTATGGGGCATAGGGGGTGCAGCCACTTGATTGTACCATAATACCCCACTTGATTGTACCATAGTACCTTTTCCAAATCTGACTTTTTCCGGAAAATAATCACTTGGGTTCGTAGATTGGGTCCTCCTCATTCCAAAACACCTCCAATGCTGAGCTAGTTGCTGCCAGGTGGCCCTAGATCTGAGAAACTGACTTTCAACACCCTAGCACTCTTAGTCATTTTTTGACTTTTACGGATTTGATTTTTTCTGCATTTTTCCAACTTGGGTTTGTAGATCAGGTCATCCACATCCCATTTCTCCTCCAACGCTAAGCTGATGCCTCACAGATTGTCCTAGATCTGAGGATCTGTCCCTCCAAACCCTGGCGCTAGCCCTCTTTCTGTTGGTTTCCCCTGCAAACTGAATTTTCCGGGCCAAACACTTTTCTGGATCCATAGATCAGGGCATATCCCAAGTGGGTTAACTCTAACACTGTGCAAATACTGACTCCATTACCCAAGGCCCAACAGGAACTGATCTCCAAGCCTAGCTTTAGCCCTCTTTTGACCTCTTTTCCCGAAAAGTTTACTTTTCTTTGATGACATAGGTACTTTGACATTGTCACATCTTTCATTAAGTCTATCCCTTTGGTACTAGATAGTCCCAACTCTGTTGTTACTAACCCTGCATTGGTTATGTTTCCCAAGGCAACGGTTATCTTCATAAGTTGCTAGTACCTCAACCCTAGATCTTGTATCCACCCCATAAGTTACCTTGGTTCCACTTTGGATCGAACTTAATACTTCCAAAACCCTAATCCAAAGCCTTAGCACACCTGGTAACATCTCCCATAGATCTAGGGTCTTCAACTACCTTACACCTTATGTACCTCAAGCCTACTTGATCTGATCTGGTGTCTAGGTCTGATTTCTCTTGTTGGGAGTAGATTTGGGTCTCCCCGTTTGTTGTCTCGGACTTAGATAACATAAAGCGAAGACTGCCTTGATTGGCGTGACAACCATCCATTTGGGAGTCGAGGCAGTCTTGGTTCCACCTCCTTAGTTACTTGCCCTTTACCATCCATCCTAGATCCACCTCACATAGGCAACTACAGGGTTGGTGATAACAGGGGACAAGGGTTTTAGGTTTTACCCTAACCCTAGGGCATCTAAGGAGGTGATTGACCTTCCTTTTGAGAAGCCTATCCTAGGTTTAACAACAAAACCAAAAGACCAAAGGTTCTAACCCTAGAAGGACTCCTATGAGGGATGTACTTCTACAAACCAAGGTGACTAAAGGTTGAAAAATGACCTAGCCAAGACAAAATGTAGCTCTAATGGCTACCATTCAATCCATAAACGTACATCATTCATCAACATTTAACAAAGAGAGATCAAGAAAAACCCTAGATACCTCCTTATGCAAGTGTTTACCCAACAAATCATAGCATAACCTTTAGTAAGAGCATAGAACCAAAGAAACTTCAAGAATTCGCCATCCAAACCCAGAAAAACATTTTCCTCAAGTGGGGTGCATAACTTTCAAAGAGCCCTAGTAGGGTAAAATAAGTGCATATTGTTTTATCCCACTTGTCTTATGTTAAAAATGAAGTGAGGAGAGGTTTATTTATAGCCTCTCACACTTACTTTTACAAAATATCCAGGTCTACATGCCTTGAAAAGTCAATTTGAAATTATAAAATGTCAACTTAAAATTATAACATAAAATAATATAAAAATAGCCTAAAGTAGGCTTATAGTAGGTTACTTGGGGTATTTCCCCCCCTAGGTGCCAAAAACTGCTAAAAGAAGCGAATCACTCCGAACAGAAGGCTGGAGTGAGCTGGAGGGAGGGCGTTGTACCCCATCTAACCTTGAGAATGCTGTAAAATCCTTCAACGCCCTCCGCAGTAGCACAACCTCGGAGGAGTGATGGCATGCTCAAAGGAATGAGCCCAAGGAGAGGGAGCGCCAGCGAGCTGAAGGGCCAGGAGGGTGTTCGAGGTGGATGTGAAGGGAGACTTAGGTCCGTAGTTGAAGCAAAGGCCACCAGAGCAAGCAAACAAGGTGTGGGGTCATGTGACCCAATGACCAACCCTTAGGAGCCCTAGACACCAACCCCAGGGTTAAAAATCCCAACAAAGGGAAGTTAGCAGTGCCATTAAGCCATAGTACTCTTAAAGGAAAGACAAAAGGGCCCGACCATGACCACCACTGCTAAATAACACCCCTCCTGGTCGAAAAGATGGCTTCTCTCTCCCTGGGGCGCATCTAAAGTTAGGTTGGGTACAGGTGCAATGTAACAAGCCCGAAGATGTCCTTCTACCATGAGCAGTTCTTGGAACTTCAGGATGGAATTATCGTTTGCCCCACATACATGTATGGCATTGGATGCATTCACCTAGGATTCCCTTAGGACAGGTTCAGGTCGGTTCCCATCGACTCTGAGTGGAGATTGACCAACATCTACCACGATTTGATAGGATTTGTCAGATGTGCCATCTACAGGAGCTAGATACGAAGATGCATCTCATCTTTCGGTGCCCCTTATACTATGAGATCACATGACGTTATCATTGCTTCTTGTTAGTTTTCGTAGCTCGACAGGTACTTCTGCATTGTGGGTGTCTAGCAATGTAGAAGGGGCTGAGTTTATCTCTCTAGGAAGTCTTGTAATAGCTTATTTTTTAATATTTTATTGTGAATTGTATTGAAGGGTTTATAATTTTATGTGGCTTATGGTAGTGGGTGTCTGATGGTATTGACTTAAAGTGATGTTATAAAAGAAGCTATTGAGAATTGTATAATCACCAAGGAGTCAGTGATATCTCTTGTAGTGGTTAGAGGTCAAGAGTGAGTCAAATCTCTGGAGTGGACAAGGGTGAGTCATATCTCTTGTGATTGACAAAAGTGAGTCATATCTTCTGTCAGAATTTGTCTTTTCTGCTCAGGGGTTTGGGCACAGGGTCAATCAATTGTCTAAGTTCCGGTGAGTCATATCCCTAGGAATGATGTTGTAAGTGTTTATTAACAAGCTTGCATTAAAAGATAAACTGTTGGCTGGTTTTCCCCTGTTGGGGTTTCCAGGGTATATCTCATGTATTGTGGTTTTCTTTGTTATAATTGCATATCGGTGTGGTTCATTTATCTGTTTAGTAATTTAAAGGGTTGATTAATTACTTGTTAAGTAAAGGATTGAAAGTGTAATCGTGATTTGGTAAGTTGTGTAATATTCACACCTCTACAGGGACTCCAGAGGATCCCTCTCCACCTTCTTCTAGTATCAGGACCAAAGATGCCTCACCCTCTTCATCAGAGAGATTCTTAGCCACACGTCACAAATGCTTCACATCCCGCCCTTACTTGAGAGGACTAGGACGATGGACTCTTATTTAGCATTGACTTGTCATATTAGAGCAACAAGCGATAGGTAAAGCCCTAGAGTACCTCCAACAATAGAGTGGTGAGACCTCGGGTTCCCCCATCCTTCCTCTCTGGGAGATCGATTGATCTTATCGAGACCAGTTCGGAGTTGTCGAACCACACATCAGTCTAGTCATTCTCAGAAGAGCATTAGAAAGATTAGGCCACACCGGACCCAGAGCAAGGCGCCTCTTGCTTGCCAAGTCGACTCATAGCCACGGCAGAGTCGCCAATAACCTATCTAGAGTTTCTTTCCTTCGGCCTTGGATGTTATGAGTATTCCTCGCTTCTACCCCTTAGGATCGTACAGACGAACACCCTGACAAATTCTAAGAGCCCTAACAACAACAACGAGTAGATGCCTCGTTCTCCCCTTGGCCCTTGACCATCAGACTAAGGAGATCTTGACATAATGGGACTCATCTTCGTCTCTCTTACACGATATTCCTTCCTCCCTTGTTAGGATCTTGAGGATCATGAGCTATTTGAGTTTGTCTAGTCTTGGGCAAACTCACTATGTATTATGCATTTTTGCATCTCTGCATCTCGTATGCTCGATATGAATATAAACATATCCAGGAGACTGTACTACTACTTGCATCTTTCTTTATTTTATCTTATTTTAGTTTTGATATTTTCAAGGAATTGTGTTTGTACTCCCACATTTATACTCATACTGGACATATGCTTTAGTCCCATTGATCTATGTTTTTGGTCATTCGTTGGACATGAATAAAATTATGTGATCTTATCTTATCTTGCACTCATTGCCTATAGCTCTAGTAATCCTAGTTTAGGGAAGCCCCCGCTTGAGTTGTAGAAGAGCCAACCAAAAGTGTGAAAGGGGATTGGTGTGGTGATAGTGGCCTTTTCCTTGAGTTCTCCTGGCCAGCTTGTTTCTTTGAGACTTTAACCATACATTCTAGTTTGGGAGGTAACAAGTCTAATGATTTAATCCATGAGGTCTAATTTGGATGAGATGTATTCAATTCAATATTATTGTGGAAGATGATAAATACCTAAATTGCATGATACATGGAAACAAATATGAGTTTTCAAAATGGGTACACGTGGATAGATGACCTCCCAAAATATGGAAACAGGGAAACAAGAAATTAAAAAATACAAAAAATATAAGATTTCAAAAATTAGATTTTTAGCGTTAGCACATTATTTTGAAAGAAAGAAATTTCTAGAAATTTCCTTTCTTTTTTTTGTCTATTCTCATTATTATCGAATTAGTGTGTAAAGCATCACTATCAAAGGTTTAATAACAAGTTTAGTTCTTTGGGTGGGTCCTAATTCCCTAGGCGAAACACACTTTTTGGAGGATGAAGTTTGGGCTTTAGGAGGGGAAATGCTCCCAAAATGCCTCATTGTGTTTCGCCTCGCATTTCAAAAAGGCGTGAAATGCTAGGTGAAATACTTGACAATGTTTCTAGCACATTTGATTCATGTCTCCTGTTATATCAGGGGGTTGAAATGGAGGGTTTATGTGCTTCCTACAACATAGTAAAATAGTGATGGGATAGAAGCACAGTATCCAAACTATAATACAATAAAAATTCTTTCTGACTGACCTATCCTTACAGGACTTGTGAGTGTGAAGTGATGATAGTATTCTGTTTCCTAACTTTGGAACAAAGCCAGCATGTATATTCATTTATTTTTACAGAATCTTTTACAATTTCTTGCTTCTTCTATATACTAGAACACAGATCTTAACCAACAATTTTACAAAATGTGATGATAGCTTGTTATCAACTGCATCTCTTCAACGCCGCCTTCCACAATACTTTTCTCAGTAATCCATTCGACATTAAGTGTGGCTGATACAGAACTTGTTACAGAATTTAAAAGAGTAAATTAGATCATACAGATATAGCAAATTTCGAAAGTTGCAATAATCGAGTCGTCTGCTAACACATGATGATGTGTATACTCTTGCATTATGTATAATGAGGCCTCTATATGAGTACATGAATGTTGATCAGACAATAATGAAGGCATATGTTTTATTCCTTTCTTTATTGACTGAACCGCTAACATAGAGGGTGTGAGGTTAAATTGTTTATATCCTCATGCATGTTTTCTAAAATAAAAGCAGGAAGGGTTGCAAAATCTGTTTGTAGTTGGGAGTATAGTGTAATTTGATATGTTTTTTGTATTCATTTGTAAGATACTTTCTGGTCTTTCCAAAATAGTTGTCTCAAGTTCTGTTGTCATTAATTTTTGCAGCTATGGGATCAAAACATGAAAGATCTTGGAATTTGTCAAGATGATGATGGTTGTGACGTCTTCCATAGATCTGATGCTGATCTCATCTTTGAAAATTATGAAGATATATTTAGTGGTCCCCAAGGGGAATCAACTTCGTTGTTTGAGGATCTAGAAGCCGGAAGCTCCTCCATGGATATAGTTGTTTCTATTGGTGATTCAAGTGGATGCAATAACAACTTCCTTAAGGTTGAATTCTTGATCCCACAATGCTCATATTATTTTATCATTCTGGTCTTTGTTAGGTGCCATTATTATGTTGGATCTTGCAAAACATAATTTGTTTTAATCTTTATTTTATCTAACTATTCAAAATCCGTGTGAATGATTTGCAGTTATTTGTGATGCTAATAGTGATTCGTAATATATAATTTTTGTACTTGTTAGGTTCCTCAAGTTTGAATTCTTCTATCCAAAGACGTCCATTTCATTTGTCTTTCCAGTTTTTGGTAGGTATTATTGCTCTGAAGATAGACAAATAAGAAGATTCATTATCTCATTATGTTGCAACTTGGAAATTATGTTTTCATAAATATTTATAATTTTAATTAGTTCAAAATTGTGCCAAAGATGTTAAATTATTTACTATGATAATGGTTACTATTAATATATTTTTTGTATTTATTATAGTCAGACGCAGTGAGGCCTTCATCTTGGAGTTGGCTCAACAAAATTTAAAAAATACATGAGTAATTCAAAATGTAGGAAAAGATTCATGCAAAAAACACATTGCAATTTAGGGTAGAAGTAGGAAAAATCACATCAAGATATATACACTACAGTCTGAGATACATAAAATTAATGTTCGATAAAGGTAATTGATAAATCGTGACCTAAGTTGCCAGAGTACTTGGGCACTAGGACGGGTACAGGTATGCCACTTTTTGAAACAGGGTACTTGGGTACGTCGGGGTATTGTGTATATATATATATATATATATTAAATTTTCAAGTTTATAAATTATTTTAAATATTAATAATAATATTTATTATTAAGTTTTCATTGTTCAACTAGTAAACTGTAAACTGCAACACACATTGGCATTGCTCATTGCTTGAAATTTAAATTGCATATTGATATTGATATGAATCATCATCATGACATATGTCCATTGTCATACTACATCCAAAATTTGACAAATAGAGGAGCAATGGACATATGTAAAATAGTAAAATACATCCGAACGTGAAATACAAAAGAGTAAAATAGTAAAATACTAAACATCATAGCTGATTTGGCTTCCTCAAGCCATCTATGCTATGTCAATAGCATCTGCAACATCACTGTCATGATCATCAGCATCACTATGGTGCTAAATAGGGACTCGCCGTTGAATTGAGCTCACCAATGCAATCCGCAGCCTCCAAACTTCAACACAGCTGCCAATAAGAATAGGAAATGGTTGAGGTTTGAGCTCTTAGTGAGCTTTAAGGCTTTGGTTTATGTCTTTGGGAGAGGGCCCCACCATGCCTTACCCCCTCTTCACTTCAAAACTTTAAAACGATTTGGATTTTGAAGTCCGCAAGCTGAGATTTTTGTGTCGGAAGCAGTGTTACAAATATCGCCGATATATTGGCAACATCGCGATATATCGCGATGTTAACTCACTGGCGATATATCGGCAATATATCGCCTCGATATTTTCCCAATTTTTTTGGCAATTTTTCCCGATTTTATCGTGATATTTGTCGATTTTATCACGATATTTGCCGATTTTTGGCGATATTTGCCGTTTTTTCAAATATATTGTGATTTTTTTCTTTTTTGTATTTTTTATTTTGTCAATATATTGCCGATGTTTGCCGACATTTTTGCCTATAAATCTGATAATTTCTTTTTGGACCCTTGGCGATATATTCGTTGACACGATATTTGTTACATTGGTCGGAAGTACCCTTGAAGTACCGAAAATCAGGGTACTTTGCTTTTTATGGAGTACCGGTACCTGACTAGACAATGGAAAGTATCAGGTACTTGGGCAACGTACCGGGTACCTCTTGGGTGCTCCTAGGAGTACATGTTCTCGTATCGGGTACGGCGGTATGGGTACTCGGTACAGGTACCCATGCAACTTAGATCGTGACATACATAAACATTGAGGTTGTAACTTGCCTCAACCAAAAATCATAAGAGTATAAACTAATTGATTTCCCTGTAAAATAATCTCCATGTTAGTGCCAAATCTTATACAACATTAGGTGGTTAGGCAAGGTGTTACCCTTTGAAAATGAAAGGGTTATTTGAACTTCACACTTTCATGTGCTTTCCTCTCTCAGCAACAAAGTAGTATATCTTTGGAGTTCATTCATAGTTATTGGTTGTAGGGAGAAACTTGGAGGTTATGCAATTGGTTCCATCTTTCCCAAACACCACTCATCATTCGGTGGGAGGTCAAAAGTGTGGAGCAATGATTTCTTGATGGAGGCTTTTTCAGGGACATATTTCATCATGAGGTTCCACTTGGACATACTTGACACACATATGAGGCATGGTTACTTGACTTACATTACCTTGCTGTATCATTGATGGAAAGCCTTATTCCTAGGTTGAAAATAGGGCCCGAGACCACATGGATGAAAGAAGAAAACTCTTGAATATAAATGCCATACCTCAGGAGGTGTCCAAGATATGATTTATGGTAGGGTAAGGGTCAAACATAGACTAAGGAGAAATTAGTATACCTTATTGGAGCTCCACAACAAGGAAGGTGGTTACCAAAGGGGTTATTTGACCTTTTGAGGTATTTGGGGTATGCACACATCATTGGATGTGTTTTTAATATATTTGGAGGCAAACTCTTTGCACGAGGAGATGCCATATGGGCCATGGCGATGTTGATATGATCAAACCCTCAAAAAGGTGTTTTCTTATGAAGATGACAAGTGGAATTATTGACCCACTTATTCACTTGAAGGTAAAGAAAGCTAAACGTCCAACATTGGAGGAGGTTTAGAGCATGATGTATCATAAGGAAAAAGGCTAGAGAAGGAATGGCCTTGCTTGGCTAATGCCATGTGGCAATAAAAGCACTTGTATAGTTAGAGGAGGTCACTTGATGCAAAGCATTTCACTCCTAGGATGAAAAAGAATGATATTTTCTTGCTTAATCATAAAACTACCCTCTCAAGGTGGGGCATCCTCTTTGGAAGGACATGTAAGGCATGTTAGATGGGAATTTCAAATGGATTGAGGCACATGGACACATATTTGGAGTGACATTAAGGAGATGTTATCATGTCATTTTGTGATTAAGTCAAAGCTAAAACCCTAAAAATCACTCTAGGAGGATCACCTTGCTTTTGCGCTTTCTAGCTTAGTTTTAGTATTATTTTATCCATTAGGGTTTGGTTTGAAAGGTATAAATAGAGGAGAACTTCATTTTCTAAAAGGCACAGTTGGAAGATTGGGGGCTCCCTTGCTTGGTTGAATATGTTTGGGAGGATTGGAGGAAGGACTGTTATCACATATACATTTTTCAGCCATGCTTCCATGATGCAGCATGCAGACTTGTCTCTTTTTGTATTCCGGGCTACTTTTACATGGGGTATCAGCATGGATCTCTACAGCTTCATTCCACTTCAGAGCCTTGGTCTTAATATTTTCCTTGCCAGGACCGAGACTCGGGAGTCCATTGAGATGATTTTGGTGATGATCTAGTTCATTTCAGCAGAGCAGTAGATCAGGAGTCGGAACACATAGTCGGGGGCTTATCAGTTGGAGACAGGTATACATGGTGAGATTAGGTATATTTCCTTGGTTTAGTTTTGCTCTATGATGTATCTCAGACACCTGTGCTTGTCATGTTAGGATGATTGTGGTGACCTATGCTTATATGTTTTGTATTGCTCTAACCTGTGTTATGATTGGTTAAGGAATCCAATGTGAAGACTATTGCCCATGCCATGCTCAAACAAAATGTAAACCCTAGTGCTAGGTTGGTTCCATTACATTTGTACTCGTCCATCCAGTTCATCCACTTTTACTTCTACCACATGACTAATATTGATAGAGACTTGTGAAATTGAAGACCCTTTCCCCATTCTGACCACGGTGTGTGACCGAGTCCATGTTGTTATGTGTCTCGGGCTATGAAGTATGTGTCTTGGCCAGTGTGGCTAGGTGCACAGGGTTGTCCTCCTTAAGTCCTCAAAACAAGTGCTCCACCATAACAATGTTGTTAAACAGTAAAGCATCAGAACGCATAAAAGCTACATCTAAAGGATGCAAAAGTATAGAATATTGAGAAAAGGGAGTTGGTGGCCAAGAGATTGAGCACCCATTCTTTGTATATTGTAAGTCTTAGTTTTCCCTCTACAGGGGCACTGGGGAGAGGCGAACCTGTTGGGGTTATGGACTGCTCGCGAGTAGCCTTAGTCATTTACTAGAGCCCAAAAGGCTTTCTAGGGCACCTGCTCTTGTAGGCTGGCTACTATCTTATAAAAATTGTGAAAGTCATTGAAGGGTTAATGGTCAAAGGATGAGCACTCACTCCTTGTATAGTGTTTGGCTCAATGGTCCCCATAGGGCCCCAAGGTGAGACTAGTCTAGAAAGACTGGGTCTTTGTCAGTACTGGAGCCCAGAAGGCTTCCAGGGCACTTGCCTTTGAAGGTTGACCTATATTTGCAAAAGGGTCGCAAAGGAAAACTTGCTAGAGTCTGAGGGAAGCATACCCAACTACTTCACCCATCTGTGAGGCACCTACATCCCCTATTGCTATCTGTCATACATATGTCACCTTGGTAGAGTTTATTAGTTATCAGTCAGATAGATCACTGAGTCAAAGTCAGTCAAAGTCATTTCCCCTTTGCCTTAGCCTGGTTCTTCCATCATCACCCATCTATAGCACATTGATTACACTTTGTAAGTATTATTATTATTGTTGGTCACCATGATTATGAATAACTGACTCAAGTTGGGGTTTGATATACACCATTGGAGCCTGTCTTACCTTGGAATGTAGCAGGATCATATTGGCATGTTATCTCACCTTGATTTTGGGAACTTTGACCTGGTCAACCTAGTTGACCGAGTCAATCACGTTTTCCAAGGCAGTGACTCAAAAATACAACATGGTCTATATTTGTTCGAAACATGCCCAGGACCAATACTGCAGTTTCAGTTTTCAAAGTTTGGCCTGGGTTCTCCAGAAAAGTGATTATTATCACTTAATTATTGGCCAAATGATCTATTTTTATTCTAGATGACAGTATGTTTGGTTCTCCTAGAGCAGAGCAGTGTTCCAGGGGGTATGAGTAGTCACTTATACCATTCTCCTATGTCTCCAGATCATCCAGAGCAGTCAGTTTTCCCCAGTTTGCATCCTGGAGTGAGTTATGATAGATTTATCAGTTTCTAGGGATTGTACTAGCAGAAAAATGATCTAGAAATTCACTGAGAAAATCGATTTGGCCTCTTGGGTCAAGGAAATGGTTTGGAACTTTGACAAATGATGTTTCTTGGCATCCCGAACAATCCTCCAACAGTTTTCAGTCAGCAGATGTCTGGATTGTTTATTTATGGCTCAGTAGTGAGGAAAACCCCACAAGGGGCGCCCTCTCTAATTGGCTATTGATGTATTTCATTGTTATATCTTATATTATAAAGTTGTAAAGGGGCCTAGGGTAAATTAAGCCCCTAGTGACCCCCTCCTATGATGTATCATGTCATATCTTATGTTACGTTGTGACATTTCACTTTAGAGGGTGTCCTTAAGTAAAGTGCGCCCCCTCTTTGACTTAATCACTTGATCCATGTATTAGTTGATGTATTTTGATCTCCACTGTTGATGATGTTATAATCTCAACCGTTGGATGATAAACTGAGTTAGGGTTTATGTCTCTCTCAAACTATTTAAGAGAGGTGACCCCTCCATTGTAATTCATGAGCTTTGGCACCGGAATTGGAATAAAGAGATTTTGTCTGGGACTACACTCTTGTCTTCTTGCTTGATGAATGAATGAGTTGATGGATGGCACTGCTTTTCTTTTGCACTAAGATATATCCGACATAGCTTTTGTATTTTTCCTTGTACCTGTTTACTTGTAGGTTGAAGGAGGCGATTCTGAGAGAGGTGCATTGGTGGGGGGACTTGCCCTGTTGCTCTATCTTAAAAATTGGTTATCAGGGAGTTGAGCTTCTTTATGATTTCTTTGTCTTGTACTTCTTTCGGCTTACATTTCTCGTTTATTTGCCTTTCTGAGTGATTTTCCTTGGTCTGGCAGGAAAATAGGGGCGTTAGGGACATTGGCAGAAGCATGACTTCATCAAAAGCTTATCTGGAAATCTTATTTGATCTCAAGAAAGGCATTCTTCATCATCTATGAGGTCATTAGCAATGATTCAGGTATGTTTCTCAAGTAAGTTCTCCACCTTTTGATTTTCATGCATTGCCCATTAATATTTTTCACTGAAAAACCGTCATTTAGCATTAGGAAAAATCACTAGACCAATTTGCACTGGGAATCTGCAAATTCGACGATCTGGGTTTTGTGCAACATACTGAGAAACTCCATCTCCCCCAAAAACGTCTATCTTGGACTCCTTTGCCCCTCTCTTGGCACTGGTCTTTGTCTGGGAGAAAACGCCCCCCTTCAGCAAGTTAGCCATTTTCCCTCTGTTTCTTGTCCGGTTTCTTCTGGGTATTTTTCATTGTCAAATCTTTCCCCCTAGACAGTGTGTAGGAAGCCATAATTTTCGATATTAGCTTCGTCCTAAGGATTTTTCCATTATCTGCTTAAATCCCCCCAGGGTCCGAATTTGATCATTTGAACCAGCACACTAAAATCCTAGATCTCACTTCAATCTTTGCAAGCCATTTATTTTAATCACTTGAGTGGCATTTTCAATCTCAAATAACCACCCCACTCGGGTATCCTTATTCTGTGGCTTTTCCTTAAATCTAGGGTTTCAGACAGTCACATCACGAATTCTCCGAAAGGGGTCTGATTTGGTGATTTGTCTTGGGTCTTTCCTTTAAGGATTGATCTGGGTCTCCCCCTTTGTCACTTGGGCTTCTCTAGAGGCATAAAGCGAAGGAATCCATAACCGGCGTGACAACCATCGATCTTTTGGGGGTTAGGGTTTCTGTAGGTCACAACTTTGGTTACTTGTCCCCTCTGCCATCCTGTATAGGATTCATCTATCGGGGCAACTACAAGATCTGTGATAACTAGGACAAATTCAATGTTGAGGTTTTTCCATCTCTCTATTCTTTTCATGGATGATTAGTGGTTTTGCAAGAATTGCCATAGTTATTGTTGATGAAATAATCTTTGGAGAAGGGTAAGTTTGTCAAACAAGAAGATATTAGGTTTGAGGTTGTTAAATTTGTTAAGCATGGCTGTCATTGATGACAAGCCATTAAAGACAAAGGAGTGACAAAGGTTGATGACATGGCAAGCAGGACATGATAGTTTGGACATTGGATCCCATTCACAGTTGGTGTGTGCTTTTGGAGCACTAGGTGGTACAAATGACCCATTCTGTGGTCATTTGTGTGACTTGATGATGCCATGAAGTCCACACCCATGGTAACTTGATGGTCCATGCCACCACTCGATGGTTCTTGGATATTAATGTTGCATTTGATGATATAGAACCCATGGTCATAGTATATGATGGCCTTGCATATGGCAACTTAAAGCTTGAAGTCTTGATATGGCATACTTGTTGCTTGGTGATGGTTTGAAGTCCATGATTTTATCTTGTTGAAGCAGCCCTAAAGAGTGTGGTATTGTTACCCTCACCTATTTGGAAGTCCAACTTTGAAGAAGCCCTTGAAGCACTTGCTAGATGTGGCAACCTTTCTAAGCCCAACTTTTACTTTGGACGTGGCTATTGAATCAAGAACCCACTTAAGATATACTTGGAAGTTACCACAAAAGTAGGTAAAACAACCCTCAAAATGATTAGATCATGACGTGGTGAAGTCATAAGAAGTTAAAAACTATTACTTTGCTGCTCTACTGTAAGGTCGACTCACATACAAAAATCATTGTGTTAATATGTTAGGTCAGCCCAGTCAAATTTGGAAACTCCACGTTGAAACAAGTATAAATATACCATTGACACTTCATTCAAAAGTGTGTGAAATAGCTCTGATTTTCGGTTATAACCACTGAGGCAGCCGCAGGATGATCTTAGCTTTGATTTTTTGAAGTGATATGTGAAAAGTGTGAAGTAGAATGCTCTAAACTCGTGCTTACTGAAGAAACAACAATAATGTTATTCTTGGGTTGGATTTCGGTACCTTTGGTAGAGTGAAGGATTCGAACAACAGATTGTTTGATCCTTTTGTGGTGCCAAGTAGCATTCCTCTGACTTGCTCTTAACTGAGACGTCCACTCAACCAACCAAAGACACAAACAAATGAAAGTCTAAAGGTCTAAAAGTAATGAGGTGATATCTCTGTGGTCTGAACCAGTGACTTACTTGATGGTGACTATGAAGCCCTAAACATTACATGAAGTTCAATGTAATGAGAGGCATGGACAAACCTTGAATGAGTGAGCAGATTCTTTTGGTGTTTGGCATGATGTACATGAGCAGTAGATTGGCATGAGTAACAGATCAATAGCAGCAGTGCTTAAAAACCTGATTGTACTAGCTTGATGATGATTTAATTAATGCTTGAGCAATAATATCCTCGCAATTAGTGACATGATTTGACTTGATAGTATGATAACTTGTTTACATTTAAAGCAGACCACTTGTTGACTGGCAAGTGCAGCATCGTATTGAGAAGATCTTTGATGACTTGGATGTGTTGACCAGATAAGCAACATTAGATTGAACAAACACTGGATAGTGACTATAGTATTATGACAGTTGACCAAGATCTAACTGACTTGATAGTGATGAGCAACTTGACAGTGATATGACCTTGATGACAGTGACAAGTTGAATTGACATGATAGTGATAGCAGTGGACAAGTTGGTTGAGCAGCGGCTGATTGCTAGTGGACTGAGTTGATGACAAGAATCAATATGTGATTGCAAGATGGGTCCTGCACGTTGAGGTTTGGATACCTCAACCCTTCTTAGTTGGAGCTAAGAAAACCAGGTTGGGCCCTGTTGTTAGAGTTGGTTCTCTTTAGTCAGTTGGTGCTGATGTAATTGCGAAGATTGAAGTCTTCCATTGTACTTCTTATAAAATTATAAACAAAAGTTTCTAGACTTATCTTATGATGTGTCTCTTGTAATGATATATGTTGATAACATGCTTATGTGAACATATGACATTGGTTGATTAGTTTATGAATGTTTATATACCTGGTAGTGCAATGCACATACCGAACTCTGTCTAAGTTTTGAGGAGTAAAAATTGCTAGAGGTGCTAGCACACTGATTCACCCCCCCTCTTAGTGTGCCATTGTGTCCAACAATATCCTTCCTAATACTTTAGTAACCTTGAATGATTGAAGAAATTTGTTGTTGTAATATTATGGTTAGCAATGTTTCACTTTATTTTGATGGGCTATTTTAGCTAGGAAGGTTAGGCCTGACTTATTTTGTCCTCTTGATATTGTGAAATTAAATTTGAAGAAATGATCTATTGTTGGTTGTTCATTCAATAAGAAGGATGTCCAGCTTTATCTATTTCATCTAGGGTTTCATATTACGGTTTTCCTTATCTTATTCATGATTGCATGTTATTTATTAGCTATAATTCCATGGTTATAGTGGTGCATCTTGTTTAAAGCCTCCCTCTTATTCTTGCATAATTTGAAAAAATGTTTTGGAGTAATCATGGCACATTGGTGATGTAAATTTTCCTTTGAGATTCAAACTAGGGATAAAACAATATATTTAAATTGTTTATTGAAATAACCACACATGAACTTCTTTACTATATGCAGCGGAATATAAATAACTGAGAACCATTCACACCATTAATGACATCAATAGAAACGACAGTCATTTTGGGTATAAACCCCTAGACAAAACCAAGATGGGAAAAACGGTGCAGCAGTATGAGGATATTTTATTAAGAAAATATGAAGCTTTTACAGTATCGTAAAATCGATCTATGCCCAAGATGGCAAAATTGAATCACACAAATCTGCTGAGAAAAACATGTAAGGTGGAACAGTTCCCAAGGCAGCTGTACAACCTACTATTGTATGGCCTCTACAGAATCCGTACGACTCGTTGTATGGGTTGTACCCCTGTATGATGTCTGTTGTATGACTGTACGGTCTGCCTATTGTATGGTCCCTCTGCCTGGTCCTCCTGTCTCTCTCCTCTACAAATTAGCGATTCTTTCCCGGATTACTGCTCCTTCATCTTCTTCGCCAAAATTCACTCTCACACTGTCTCTGTTTGAATGCAATTGTGTCCTCTCCACCAATTGATCTTTCTTTTATAACTCAATGCTAAGCGAAAACCCTAATTTCAATTTTCATCAAGTCAATTAATAATTAGATCACTTTAATTTATTTTGTAAAGTAAACTTACGAAAAGTAAATTAAATACAATTGGTTTCCCGGTTTAAATCTTCTGCACACATGCATGTAGGAAGACCTTCCTTGTTGTCACTTTCTAACACTTCCTCTCAACGAGGAAGGGATTCAGTAGCAACCCCAACTTATCTTTGAACTTCATAAAACTGTGTCTGCAAAGTGCCTTGGTGAAAATGTTCGCCACCTGCTCATCTGTTTGTATGTACTCCAACTTAATGGTTTTTCTCTGAAGACAATCTCTCAAGAAGTGGTCCCTGATTTCTATGTGTTTGCTCCGGTTATGGAACACTGGATTTTCAGATAGCCTGATGCCACTCTGATTGTCACAGTGAACTACTGTAGCCTCTAGCTCACACTTAAACAACCAAGAAAGTAACTTCCTCAGCCACATACCCTCACAAGCAGCCATGCTGACTGCCATGCACTCGGCCTCTGTCGAGCGTAATGCAACTGATTTCTGCTTCCTGCTAAACCAAGAAACAATCCCTGATCCAATGCTGAAACAACAACTTGAAGTACTCTTTCGGTTCTCTACACATCCTACCCAATCAACATCTGTGAAGCCTACTAACTGTGCACTCCCCCTGCGCTCATAAACCAACCCATACTCTAATGCACTCTCTGTGGGTCCACCATGAACTGGCTCAGAGAGTTGACTGCAAAGCTGATGTCTGGCTGTGTGTTGACCACATACATAAGCGATCCGATAAGTCGACGATACAAGGTAGGATCAAATCTGTGTGATCTTGATGCATCAATCTTCCTCCAGTTGAAAACTATAGGCATGGCCATAGGCTTGCAGTCCTCTATCCTGAATCTCTTCAAGATCTCTACTACATACTTCCCCTGTCCAATGAAGAAGCATCCATCTCTTTGCCAAACCTCCAAGCCAAGAAAGTAATGCATCAACCCAAGGTCTTTCATCTCAAACCCAACTGCAAGGTTGGACTTGCAGTCGCCAATCAACCTCTCATCTCTTTTTCTTTTAGCATTTTCTAGACCATTGCCATCACTAGTAAGATCGAAATTTCTTTTGGGTATATTTCATAGGGTTCTTTTTGCTGCAAATCATTCATCAATGGTTGAAAACTAACTGAATACCTTGTTGGTTTTGCAGCCTAGCTTGGCGGTGTTATCACACAAAGTGTAGCTACCCACTAAAGGTATCCCATCCGAGACGGTAGAGGTGAGGTAGCTAACCGATGACAGCGCAAGCGGTTCGTCCACTATGGATAAAGGGTAGTTGTCACACCAGACGAGCTTTTGTCACTTTAGATCAATCCGGAGAATGACCAAGGGGAAGACCCTACTAGCCTAAGAGGCTAGCGCACCTACTCAAGACACTCCTAGGGTTTGACAATGTATAAAAGAGGAGAGATAATGAGTGGATAAGACTAGATCTATCGAATTAGAGTGGTATGGAGATTAGGGCCAAGTTGGGGAGGCTTAGTAAAGATAGGAAATGACCCAACTTGAATGAGATTGTACCACAAATGAGTTAAGGAAGTAGATCTAGGGAGATCTAACCAATGAAAGGAAACCCTAAAGGGACCCACCTAGGGTTTTTGCATAATTGGACCAAGCAGACCCAAAAAGGCAGATGAGGGTATGAGATGACTAGATCGGGGTGCTTGATGATTGGATGTATGATTTTGGGGCGGGTCCAAGCATACCCATCTGATAGATTTGAAGAAAAGGCCACCCACCCAAGAGGGCCGCCCCCAACCTAGAGTGACTAGTGCTAGATCCCAGAGAAAATGGAGTTCGATTAACTTGAAACGTGAGATCTACGGTTTATTCATCAATCTCCAAGTGGGTTTTGATGGCAATCATAAAAAATTGATCGGATCTATCAGATCTATGAAACAAGGGTTTGTTTGACAATTGGATAAAAATAATGAAACACAATACGTACCTTGCAGATCGTACGTGAGAATACTTGCGGCCACTTTAGATGTCAATGATCCTTCCATTTAGTTACAATTTCAACCTAGATCCGACATGCAACGAAGGAAAAAATGCCCAAGTGAGGAAATGCGCCCCCTCTTCTCCACCTGCAAAACCAAACTACCGAAGTCAGAATTGTTCACCGATGAAAAAGATAAGCTAGGTACAACATTCACAAAGAAAGATTCAATGCACAAAGTAACAATTGATCACTTCGTGAACACGAGGCGATTTGGTTGAAAGACGATGCGAGTTTCCCTAGCAATTTCCTTCTCCAATTCGCTACTTGCAAAAAGATGGGTATGACCCCCACAAAATAATGTTGTTTGCATTCAAGATCTCACTGAAATGTCTAAGCAAGAGGCATAACAATCACATCCACGACATTCACAAAACTCCCAAGAGATTTCTGCAAAAGTTTTATTCTAAGTTGCCAGGAAACTTGGGTACAGGGACGGGGACGCCACTTTTTGAAACAGGGGACTTGGGTACGTCGAGGTACTATATATATGTATATATGAAATAAAAAATTAAATCATTTTCACTGGTATTCAATTTCAATAAGTAACATGCACATTGCTTCAAAGTTCATAAATCATTGATATAAAGTGGAAATTACATATGAACCTTAAGTATAAACATGATATTAGATAATCATAAAACATAAACCAAGTGGAAATTCAAGTTATTGTTTGCATATTCATATCAATCATGATTCATCATTCATGATATATGTCCAATCACAATGTCAAACACCAACATGAAACAAGTCTACATCCAAAATTCAAAATGCAAAAAACATTGAACAATGAACAATGAATAGCTTAACCACACAAACTGTAGCCTGTTTGAGCTTCAACTCTTGAGCATGCTGCATTATAAAGTCACCAGTTTTGAATACAGGATGTAAAAAATGGATTATTGTTTCTGAATTAAGATTTTTAGATTTAAATTGCCAGACTGGCTCATGTCTTTCACATTTTAAATGTTTCTTTTGGTTGAAGTTGATTTGTCATTGTCATTTAATTGAATATGTGTATGTTTGTATTATGTAATACCCCATTAAAGATAAGTTTCCCATTCCTGTCATTGATGAATTGTTAAATGAATTACATGGAGCAGTTGTCTTCTCATAGTTGGATCTTCGTTCTAGGTATCATCAAATTCGAATGAAGGATGAAGACATCCCCAAAACAATATTCAGAACTCATGAAGGTCACTATGAATTTTTGGTCATGCCATTTGGTCTATCAAATGCGCCTTCCATGTTTTAAGGTTTTGATGAATTCTATTTTCAAGCCTTTCCTTAGAAAATTTGTGTTGGTGTTCTTTGATGATATACTATCTATAGCAAGTCTTGGGAAGAACATGTTCAACATGTTGACAGGGTACTACAACTACTAAACGAGAAAGAACTGTATGCAAAACCCTCAAAATGTTTCTTTGGGATAAAGGAGGTAGAGTATTTGGGTCATATTGTATCTCATGAAGGTGTAAAGGTAGACCCTAAAAAAATTAAATCCATGATGGATTGGTCGATTCCCAAAACCCTAAAGAATCTTCGAGGATTCTTAGGTCTGACAGGGTACTACCGCAAGTGTTTATTCGGAACTATGGAAGAATAGCAGCTCCTCTAACAACGTTACTAAAGAAAGATGCATTTTCTTGGAATCCAGAGGCAACTCAAGCTTTTCAACAACTCAAAGAGGCCATGTGTAAAGCTCCTTTTTTGGCGACACCAAACTTCACAAAAACCTTTATAGTGGAATTTGATGCTTCAGGAAATGGAATTGTAGTTGTACTAATGCAAGAAGGACACCCTCTTTCCTTCACAGGTCATCCAATCAAAGGAAAGAACTTAAAAAAGCCCATTTATGAGAAGGAAATGTTGGCAATACTACATGCCTTGAAGCAATGGCGCCCCTACCTTATAGGTAGATATTTCAAGGTTAAAACTGATCATGATAGCCTTAAATACTTCATGGAACAAAGGCTATCTTCAGAAGAGCAACAAAGATGGGTGACAAAGATGTTGGGATATGACTTTGAAATCATCTACAAAAAGGGGAAGCAAAATGTTGCCGCAGATGCTTTCTCCAGGAAAGATGAGGATGTTGAAGCATTACTCTATGTTATTTCGGTCATCCAACCAGATTGGATAGCCGAAGCAATGGATGAATGGAAAAATGACGAAAAAATATGGACATTTATTCAAAAGCTGCAGCAGAATCCCAATGCCTCTAATACATTTAAGTGGAAAGATGACTTGCTATGGTACAAGGATCGTTTATATCTTGGTTAGAGTTCCCAACTCAAGCAAAAGGTACTTTTTGAATTCCACTCCTCGCCGATAGGAGGGCACTCAGGTTTCTTAAAAACCTACCACAAGGTAAAGAAAGATTTTTTTTGGGATGGTCTTAAAACTAATGTTCAAAAGTTTGTGACAGAATGTTTGGTTTGCCAACAAAATAAAGTGGAAACAATTAAGACCCCTGGTCTCCTACTACCACTTTCCATTCCAAGCCAAAGGTGGGCAGAGGTCTCGATGGATTTTATCACAGGTTTACCAAAGTCTGAAGGGAGTGTCATCATGGTAGTTGTTGATAAACTTACTAAATATGCACACTTCTATGCACTCTCTCACCCCTTCAAAGCAAGCACAGTCTCCAATTCTTTTATGGAGACAGTACAAAAACTGCATGGTACTCCAAATATTATAGTAAGTGACAGGGATCCCATTTTCACTAGAAAATTTTGGACCGAATTATTTTCTTGTTTGGGTACTCAACCGGCTCATAGCTCATCTTATCGTCCTCAATCTGATGGACAAACAGAGATAGTAAACAAATGTTTGGAAGGGTATTTTTGATGTTTTGCAGCTGATAAACAAACACAATGGGTCAAGTGGTTACCCTTGGAAGAATGGTGGTATAACACTTCCTTCCATACATCTAAAAAAATGACCCCATTTATGGCACTTTATGGCTATCATCCACCATCCATCACATCCTCACTAAGAGACTCCTCTAAGGTTCAAGTAGTGGAAGAGCACATGAAGCATCAACAACAAGTTCTTCAACTCTTAAAGGACAACCTGAATCTAGCACAAAGTCGAATGAAACAACAACCAAATCAACACCGCAGTGAACGAAGCTTTAATGTGGGGGATTGGGTGTTTTTAAGACTACAACCATACAAACAGATGTACCTAAAGAACACCAAGAAAGATAATAAATTATCACCTAAATACTACGATCCCTACAAGGTGTTACAAAAGATTGGTAGTATGGCCTACAAATTGGAACTACCTGCATCTTCATGAGTCCATCCAGTTTTCCATGTTTTCTGTTTAAAGAAGTTAATTGGTAACAAGCTACCAGCTCAAGCGATATTACTAGAACTTGATGAGGAAGGAAAAATCATCTTGGAGCCTAAAGAAATTGCTGAAATAAGAACTAGACAGCTTCGAAATCGATCAATTCCAGAGTATCTCATTCAATGGAAGAACTTACCCACGGAAGATTCAACATGGGAAGATAAGTCCTTTCTACAGCAACATCCAGAACTACTTTAGCGTTGAGGACAACACTTTTTGAAGGGGAGGGGCATGTTAAGCTCTTAATGATGGCACATTACCCCATATAGTGCGACGCATTACTCCCTATATTGTGGCGCATTACATATTATTTATGTCGGCTTGGGTCTATTAGTTGTTATTGTATATATAGGAAGGAGATATTCTCATTTTGGTCATCATAGTATCTTATCTTGTCTTGTGTACTCAGTACATTGTGTAAGGAGGTTCCTCCCTTGAAGGTGATTGATATTTATCTCTGTTATTCTTTGTTAAGGCGTGGATTACTCTCTTTTTTTCTGTTTCTTCTCTTTTTATGCTAATTCTTGGACTTGGTTGCATAACAATGTCGCTCAAAGCAGTCGTTGGTGGTCGAGATTAAATCTTTAGACCCAGATCTTGGTTTTGACTCTAATTCAGAGCCCAACATTTTAGTGGCAAACAAGGGGAAGCAAATCATTGATTCAGAACCCAGCGTCACCATCGCTACCACATAGATCTAGCCTGACGATCCAGAGGAGCCGAAGGAAGGTGAGCGCCTCTTCCACTCGCAGATGTGGGTAAAGGGAACTCCACTACATTTCATTATTGACAGTAGAAGCCAAAATGATTTGATTTTGACAAAGGTCATGAAATGGTTGAAGTTGCCAAAAACACCACACCTGCAACCCTACAACATTGGGTGGCTCAGTCGGGGACAAGACATCTGCGTCAATCAATAATGTTGACTACCCTACGACATCAAGCCCTTCAAAGATGAGGCAATGTGTGATGTAGTCCCACTCAAAGTTTGTGATGTTTTTTTAGAACAACCATATATGTGGAAACATCATGTTGTGTATGAATCTAGACCTGGTAGTGTCATTATTACTTTGGGCAGTCAAATCTATAGGGCAACGTAGGCAATTCCCTCTATTGTAGTGTCTCTCATCATAGCTAAGCAGTGCAAGAAGGTAATCTCGCAGACTAGGAAATTTGTCCTCTTCATGATTCGCTCCGAAGGTGAGCGAAAGATCATAGCAACATCCATCACCTCCACACATGGTCTCTCAATACAACAAAAGTAGGTGGACAAGATTGTGGAAGCACACAAAGGCATCTTCGCCACACCTGTCGTGGTGCCATCTCAATTGATTTAATACATGGGGCGTCTCTACCTAATGGCCAGTATACAAGCATTGTAACAATAATAAATAAAAGAGTAATATTAATAATAATAAATAATATAATTAATTAGTATTTAATAAATACACTTAGAAATTAATGAAAATTCAAAGGGGGCATACCCCTTCATCTCGTGACCAGTCAATGTGTATACATAAACGGTCACGAGGCTCATTGTAATCATTCATTCAATTTTATTTGCAGAATATCTCTGTGTTACAACTTTTGCTGCTACATTTGTATCATTGCATATAGCCATTGTGCTCTCATGTATTCGAACAATGGAGTCATTTCAAGAAGTTAGTGCGATTCATGAGCAATTTAGAAGAGAGTGTAAGGAAATACACAGTAGAGTGCAAAAATCTATTGAATATGATTATGTAGATAACAACGATGATGTTGATGACAGTTCCGATTCTTTTTGTTATGAGAGTGAATCATGTCCCATAGATGATATATTAGAGCGTGCAAATAGAACACAAATGAACTAGCACAAAGAAAAAGACCAGGACGATGACTATGAAGATGACCAGTTCTTTGACAACGAAATAAATGAAGAAGCATCAGTTTTGATTCAGGAGAGAAAGACGAAAGAAAGCACATCACACGATGGCCATACTCCAATCAACAACAAAAACCACACAATAGAGAATACATGTAACCATGGTGGCTACTGTAACTTTATGCACCTTAAGAAGATCCACAGGGAATTGAGGCAGCAATTAATTGGAAGGTATATATGATACAACCATGGTTACAATAGAAGCCGAAGTCAAATTTTTAGCCCTCAACTGTCTGTTGAAAGGCACCATGGTTATGATGATTGTCCATAGTTATGATGATTGTCGACTGAATATATGATGGTGTCTGTAGTTATGAAAATCTTCTTCATTGTTGTCGTGGTTATAATGATCGTCCGTAGTTGTAGGGGTTTTGGTAGGATAAATGGAAACACAGTAAAATATATATTCAGAATCCAGCATCATATCCAGCACCGCCTTTACACCTTAACCAATGCTATCTTTACACGCTTCTTGAATTGGGGATTTATATGTAGTGGCCATTGCCAAACAGGCCTGGTTTCTTCCACTAGGCCAATTTTACCCATCCCAACCACTGCAAAGTACCCTTCAGTTTCTCATAAGACCAGGCAAAAGCATCCTTAAGTTCAATGCAGAGAGTTGTTGCCTGTGTGGGAGGGGTCATGTGTCAGTTTTCTCTCTTGATCATTCATGGGCTTAGTTTCAGTCCTTAATTTTTTTTTTCAAGCCGTAATCCTTTTGTACCTTACTCTTTCCATATTGGATTAAAACATGGCCTCGAGGTGGATCAATGATTCAATCTTCATATGCAATTTGGAAGTAATTTCTCAAATATGTTTGTACAAATCTGCTCTAATTGTATCCTCCAAGGAAGATCTAATTGCGACACATCTTCTAATAACTCTGAATTAATTGTCCATAGACTTAACAATTCATTTCTGAACATTGGTTTTGTTTGTTCTAACACTCTTGAAAAATAGCTTGAACTTGAGCTTAAATCTGCTAGAGTTAAAAATTAAAGTGCTATTACTATGTATCAATCAATCTTCCAGAAAACATTTTAATGTTTTGCCCAACTCAATTTCTCTTCCATCAGGGAACTAGGACAACCATAAGTCTGTTTCTATTGGAAAATACTATGATATTTCCAAATTTACTTACATTCTTTAAAGTTTAACATGTTCTTGCAGAGGATTATCTGTCTGAAAATAAAGCAACCTTGAATCGAAAAGCCATGCTGTAGTAAAGACTAACTAGTAGATTCATTCCTTTGAGAAGTGAACCATCTGAAATCTGTCCATGTACTGCAAATGAAAATGCTACCCACAAATATATTTTGTCATCTAAATCTTTTTGCCAATTATTGATGTATACAATTTAATTATGTTTTCATACAATGTTCCAAGGCACACCTCTTGAAGTAAAACATGTTTCCTATCTTTCACTGGCATCACGGAGCAAAGAATTTGAACTTCTGGTTGTCAATGTCAAGACTCTTTTTATGTATAGCTGCAAATTTCCTGGTGGCATGAATAATCTAATAGAGTAAGGAACTTGATTTCTGCATACTGTATATCTATTGTCCCTTTTGAACCCCTGGCTACAGTATCCATAAGAGAAGCAGTCTTCTTAATTTTCCTGGTGTTAGATTGCAAAACCCCAGTTAACGAATAGAAATATCCATTGCTCTGCACATTCCTGAACCATAATTTTAATATTAGTGCTCTTTACCATCCAAAAGATTGAACAAAAAGATCATTTTATCTTACTGTTGCCATTGTATGATATTATAATCACTATATTCAGAAATTATGGTAAGTTGATAGTATACCCCTTACATAGTAGCTTTGCATGTTCTTGTAGCCAATCTGTACGAAGGTAATTTATCAACCTCAGAAGCATCATATGTTCAATTAGTTTATATGTTTCTTCTCAGTAATTTGGTTCAAATGACTCCATGTGTGGAATAACTTCCTTGCACATTAAAGCAGATTCAAGATAAGAGAGGATTGCATTCAAGGAAGAAATAGCCACACTGGAAGCCCCCTTGTCATCTTGAATGATTACTATTTCCAATTTTCCAGTCCAACAGTATCCATTTTAAAAAGACCACTTCAGAGCTGTACACCTTCACTAGACAGAAGTTTAAATGTTCAGTTTTTCAACCATTCAAGTTGGCATTAATCATCAAATGGATTTATCTCATAGCTCTTGAATTTATTGCTTCTGATGTTTTGGTAAATGCTACAACTACCAATAAAAAACGTAGGTGTGCTTTTGTCATTGATTATTGTAATAAGCCTCATCTTCTGATCTTGTCTTTTGGCTTATATAAAATTCCACATTGGAAATTACTGTGCAATGGTAATGTTTCAATTTGTTACAAGAGTAGACCAAACCCAACAATTTCAATAGATTCAATAATGAAAATTTTGGAACCCCAACTCGGTTTCAAGTTTAGTTTCTCAGCATGGAGTTTAATGGCCAAACCCCAGCATGCGTAATCATATTACTTACTTTTTGCTTGAAACACATGGAATTCTTTCAACATAAACAACTCATAAATTTATATGACAGCCAACATTTCACACAGAAAATTATAGCATCCACACACATGAAATTTAGACTCAGAATTTTGACCAAAATGGTCCAGGAAAAACCCTGAAGGGAAAACCTGTTTTCAGAGAGATTTCATTTCTTCAGAAACAAAATTTAAAAACACATCTACAGCAATACTTATCTTAGCCTTTTCCCTTATTGAAAACTGTTCCAAACATTCACTGTACGGCCTGCTGAAATTCCAAAGATTTTACCTTGAAATCTGTTCCCACTAACAGCAGTACAGCCTCACATGTGCGGCCTTGATTTCTGTGCAAAACAGCAGTTTACTGCCTCGAAAATTGTGCTGTTCTGTACTGCTGTAAACAGCAATAAATGCTGTACCTACCTCGAAATCCATGCCAACCTTTTTCCTCGATTTCTGTGCAGCTGTACGGTCAGGTACCATACGGCCTCTTCCTCGATTTCTGTGCTATTTAATGCACTTGTACTATGCTTTGAAATTCATGCTCTTCTCCTTGGAAATTGTGCCCAATTTTGATCTTCTCGATTTTTGTGCAAGTCTTCTTTCTCTCTCTCTCAGGGGTTTGATCTCTTTCTTCTCTTGTTCTTCTCTCTCAAAATCCTCATTTGTGAAAGTGAACAATGATACTCTCCATGCCTTTCTCTAGCCTTTTTGTTTGAGTAACCCCCATCTCAAAATCAATGGCCCAGATTAAAACATAACAAGATGAGATCTAGGGCTCATGTTAAATCTAACTTTTCTCATTAAAAGCATTTAATTCACTTTTAAATAATAAATGAGGCTTTATTACTCACCTACCTTTTTTTAGTTCTCATAAAGTCACATTTAAAATAATTAATAACTCAAACTCACCTTAAAAGTCACTTTATAAAACTAAAGTCATTCTCACTTTAAAAGTACTAAGGACTACAACTTTTAAGTGTTCATGTTCACCCCAAGGCATCACAAGGTGAACAAACACTTCCTTGGTAATTTTTCAACACTCCCTCTTACCGAGGAAGTTGTTTTTCACCACTCCCGTCTTGTCTCTAAAATGAAGATACTTCCCTCTTCCCAAAGACTTCGCAAGAATGTCAGCATCCTGCTTCTCAGTAGATATTTACCGCAACTAAACAACTCCCCTTTGAACATGATCTCTGATGAAGTGATATCCGATCTGTATGTGTTTAGACCTGTCATGGAATACTAGATTCTTAGAGAGCTTGATGCAACTATGATTATCACACTATATAACTGTAGGCCTCAACTCCTGATTAAACAAGTCAACCATCAACTTGCGAAGCCACAATGCCTCGCAACTAGCCTGATTGGCTGTCATATACTCAGCCTCAACAAAACTCAAAGCAACGGACTTTTGCTTTCTGCTGAACCACGACACCGATGCCAAGCCCAAACTATAGCAACAACCAGAAGTGCTTTTCCGGTCTGATGCACTTCCTACCGAATCCGAATCTGTGAAGCCAACCAAGCCCACTCCATCTGATCTTCTGTAGTCCAGACCATAGTCTATTGTCCCAGCCAGAGTTGCCGAAGTGTCCCCCCCCCCCCACGGTTCCGACCCCGGAACCTCGCTCCGAGCGGGTTCTTCCCGGAAGCTTGCATGGAATCGCGCTTCCTAAACTTGGAACCTCGCACCCTCCCCAAAATCCACGCTTCCTGCCTTTCCGGAAGCTTCACGCTTCCGATTCCCCCGAACCTCGCTTCCCCCACGCTTCCCCCACGCTTCCACCATGCTTCCACCACGCTTCCTCCAGAAGCTTCCCCGAAGCTTCCTGAAATGAAGTCACGAAAAGTCATATTTTGACATTTTTTTTATTTTTTCTTTCTTTTTTGGCTTTGTGGGTGGGCCCTAAGGCTTTCTTAGGGGTTAGAGAGGGCCTAGAGCTTGCAACTACTCATGCACCCTCCCATGTTGGATTTGTAGGCTCTTCAATTGGTAGGCCTAGGTACCATACTATGAGATTAGTTTGGGAGTGCTATGAGCATGTGCACAACCTCTTCACTAGTCTACCGTAATGAATGGGTAAGGGCTTCGTGATCCTGACTTTTGTAATCTTGGAGGGTGTTATACCCCATGTGACTTTTGATGGATGGGATGTTGTACAATCCATGGAGGCTGATCAAGTGCTTACTATATGGGGCCCATCCGTGGATGGCTATGACACCAACCCCCACTCCCTTGCCTTGATGGCTCGGGTTAATGTTTCATGTTTGTTGTTATGATGTTATATTTCTCTTTGTCTCGAGGATACACACTTTGCTACTCTATGAGTGTTTTGGGCCTTTGGCATAAGCCAACTTAAATTGTTGACTTTGCTATTTAGGTGTTTTGGTTGTAGTCAACCCATGTTTATGCTGTATTTTTTTATGCTTATGGAGGTTGCACATGCAACTTGCTCTTTTTCATTTATCGACAAAGAGACATCCACTGCATCTAGCGAATCAACTATATGTTAAAAAATCAAGGTATAAATTATAGATTGTGGAACCCTCACAAATGCAATCGAATATGAAGAATTGAATGTCACTAATGTTGAAAAATTGTCTACTGTCAAAAAAGTTAAATCATTGATCAACAAAAGCAACACCTACATATATAGTTACAATTGAAGGTCCATTTTCCATTTCTAATGAAATTGTATCTCAATCTAAATTTGGAAGTATCACAAACATACATGTTTCATAAATTTTGCATCTAGTTTGACATTCTACATGTTTTCTTTTGAATATATATATATATATAAAATCGCTTCCGACCATTTTATATATATATATATATATATAAACGCTTCCGACCATTTTTTGAAAAACACGCTTCCGCGCACCCGCACCCGCTTCGCTTCCACGCTCTGGCAACACTGGGACTCCCAGCAATATATCTCAAATAATGTTTTGCCGCTACCCAGTGCACTCTTCTGGTCTCCAACATGAATTGGCTGAAAGTGTTCACCGAAAAACATATATTAGATCTACCAGATACATCAACGAACCAATGAGCTTCCTGTATAAAGTAGGATCAAGCATGAAGCTTCTTCTAGTTGGTGATCATGGGTGTGGACATCGGTCTGCAACCCTCCATCTAAAATCTCTTCAGAACATCAGTTGCATATTTTCCTTTCCCTAGGAAAACATGTCCATCCTCTTGTCGTACCTCCATACCCAAATAATAATGCATCATCCCAAGGTCAGTCATCTCAAACTCTGAAGCAAGATCTCTCTTGTAAGCTGCAATTAGGTGCTCCTCCCCTGTGATAAACAAATCATCAACATATAGCTGAAAAATGAGTGGATCATCTCCAACCACAATGAAATATTTGTGGGATCAGCCTCACTCTTCTGAAACCCAATCGACAGCAAGTATGAGTCAATTATCGAATACCAAGCTCGAGGAGCTTTTTTCAACCCATATAAGGCCTTTTCCATCTTGCATACATGTGAATCTCTCCCATGCAACTCAAATCCTTGTGGCTGCTCCAGATACACCTCTTCCTGCAGAAGACCATTCAGAAATGCGGTCTTCACATCCATCTGGTGGATCCTCCAACCCATCTCTGCAACTATGGATATCATTGATGTGATGGAAGAATAACAAGCAACCGGCGCAAAAGTCTCCTCATAGTCAACTCCCTCAACCTATGAGAACCCTCGTGCTACAAACTGACTTGTACTTCTCAATGTTGCCATCCACAACATGCTTTATCTTGTACAATCACTTGGAAGTCACAACCGACTTCCCCTTTGGTCGTGGAACAATCTCCCACACATCATTCTTCATGATCAAATTGTACTCTTCCATCATGGCATTTCTCCAAACCTGATGTGTGGTGGCCTCCTCAAAAGTAGAAGGCTCGGATTGACGCAAGCTAGTCACCACTGCCATGTAGCTGGAAAACCTCTCTGGTGCCTTGCTCTCCTTGATCTCCCTCTTGGGTGGCCCCACAGACTCCTCAGCTTCCTTCATAAGCTCCTTAAGCCAACTTGGATTTCTCTTCCTGGAAGTAGCTTCCTGTGACAAACCTTCCTCTACATCCATATTTGACAATGGTATCCTTGAAGAAGTACCTGTGGTCTGAGATCCTGTGCTAGGTGAAACTGAACATGAATGAAGTGATCCCAAATCACGTGAAGGCCAAATTTGTTAACCTGTAATCCAAGAATCTATCCCTGTACCAGAAGTCCCTATAGAATGTGTCCCTGAAACTGATGATCTTGACACCTGTGGACCAGTCAGACCTGAGTCCTGTGACCCTGTACTCTAAGATGTTGTCACTTGTGGAGTAAAAACTTGTTGCTCCTCCATCTTAGACTCTCGAGATCTTCTAAAGGCTCTCTCCTCCTCAAGTCTCACCTCCCTCCCCACTACAACTTTCCTCTAAGCAGGAAGGTATATGCAGAAGGCCTTTGAAGTCTCATCGTACCCAACAAAATGTCTTTCTATGCAGTAGCCTCCAACTTTGTCTTCTTCTCAGAAGGGACATGTGAATATGTAAGACATCCGAAAATGCAGAAGTGGCCTATCTTTGGCTTCTTCCTGGTAAACATCTCCTCATGAGTTTTACTCCCCAATGCTCGGTGAGGACTCCTGTTCTGAATATAAACAACAGTACTACATGCCTCATCCCATAGAAAGAAAAGGAGACTGGTCATGTAGCATGGCTCTCATTGTTCCCACTATCGCACGGTACTTCCTTTCTGGAACTCCCTTCTGCTGTGGAGTGTAAGGAATTGTCAACTGCCTCTTTATCCCCTCTTGTCTGCAATACTCATCAAACACCTTGGAAGTATACTCACCCCCATTGTTTGATATGAGTACTCTGATCCTCCTCCTTGTTTGGTTCTCCATAAGAGCTTTGAACTCTTGGAACCTCTTCAAAACTTCTTCGGAATTCTCGATCCTCGGGAAGTAGATCCAGGTATTCCTGGAATAATCATCCATGAATGTGATGTAGTACTCAAAACCTGTCAAAGAGGTAGATCACATGGGACCACACAAGTCTGAATGAATCAAGTCAAGCACTCCCTTTGATTTGGTGTCATTGCTTGGAAAAGTAGTCTTGGTGTACTTTCTCAAAGCACACCCCTACACACACCACTCTACTATGTGCTGAAATCTGGCAAACTTGTAGTCATGTCTCTCAACATTCTCAAAGTTGGATGATGAAGATGGGCATTCCTCCTGTGCCACAACTCGCACAACTCACTGTTGATGCTAGTATGTGTTAGTGCATGATGAGGCTGGAAGAGAAGCTTGTACAGTTTCCCACGTCTAACTTCGGTGGCATATGAAGCAGATGGTCCTGCAACTTGCTTCCTTGGGAAAGACACGAACTTTCCCATCTAGGACATATACTCCAAAACCTTGGTCTTCAATAGTGGAAACTAAAACAAGGTTCTTCTTCAACTCAAGGACGTACAAGACATCCCTCAGTGCCATGTGCTCCATGGACTCTCTGTCAAAAACGACACTCCCATGCCCAACTGCTCTCACCACTTTATCATCACCTAACACCACCTCCAGATCCAAGTCTGTGTCAGTCATCTCGGTGCACGTCTCGAACACTTGTCATGGCTCGAAACCCCACTGTCAATATACCACGTTGAAGGAATGGTGGATGCACTCAATGAATGCCCAGCTATCATGGAATGCTCTATCTGGACCTCCATATCATCACTAGTGATAGATGATGCTCTCTCTATAAAACCACTAGCAAAGAGAGAAAACTCTCTCAAATCTTGCAACATATTCATCAATCTTCGATGCTGCTGCAAACTGTTGTTTCTTCTTCTTCTTGTTTGGGAACTGCTCAGCATAGTGCCCAAACTTTTGACATGCAAAGCATTTCTTTTTGCTCATTTCTTTCTTCTACTTACCTATCTATTGTTTGGTCCCACCCTTAGGACCCTTCTTGAACTTCTTCTTCTTACCCTTCGCTGCTAAAGCCACATTTTCTTCTTCATCTTTGCTGTGAGATGTACTACGCTGTACATACCCTCTATGGGTCTCCTCCTGTATGAAATCGTCCCAAAGACAATCCCATGTGGGCATATGCTCATGAGCAACCGTTGACTCCACAAATACAACCCATGGCTTTGTCATGCCATTCAGAGATGTGCGGACCAACTCAACATCCAAAACTCTCTCCCCCGCCGCTCCAAGCTCATCTTGAATCTATGTAATCCTGGTAAGGTAAGAAACCATGTTCTCTCCCATGTTCATTCGAGTACACTTCAGCTTCTCTCTTAACACCATTTTCCGATTTTTGTTGGAACTTTGGTATAAAATGGTCAAAGCTGTCCACATCTAATTGAGCATAATCTTTCCTAGATATATGTGGTATTACATGGTCTTTTATGGCATCGAGTGTGATTCTTTTTGTTTTAATGTCCCTTTTGTCAAATACGGCTTTATCCGCTGCAACTATAGGAACTGTGACTAGATTGGTAGAAGCGTTGTTCACTATGTCCCTATGTCACAGGGTTCGCCGAACCCGAACCTCCAGGTTCAGAATTCGGCGAACCTAAAAAAATTTGCAAAGTTCGTTCAGGTTTGGCGAACCTGAATGCCGAACCTAAAACGAACCTCAAACAAACCCCAAAACGAATCTGAACGAACCTCAAACGAACCTGAACGAACCTTAAACGAACCTGAACGAAATAGTATATATCATTTTTCTTTTGACTTAGAAAAAATATATTCACTTTTTATTAAAAACAAAACATAAAAAATGATAGAACAAAAAATATGAGAAATGCTAATAAAAGAATATTTATTTATCAACAACATTATTTTCTACTTCCTCAAAAGTAAGATCGCTTTTTTAGATAATACATTTGGATAAAATATTTGGCTTTCTTATTAAATTTCTCATAAATGATGATGATGGTTAACGTGTCTATTCAGACCAAACTTTGGTTTATTGGACCTAAAAAGACCAATTAATTAATTTGTTTTAAAATTGTATTCCTATGCTCATGATTAAGCTAATCCTTGATCTTTAAAGGTTCATTATTGTTTATTTTGAAATGATTTATGCTATAATTCATGATAGAGTCTAGACTACACTCTGTGACTCTACAACAATACTAATTTCTAATTAGTGTGTAAATATATATATATATATATCTATATATATATTGAAAAATGTATATAGATGAACCTATGCCGAACCCCATCCGAACCCCATCCAAAAAATCGAACCCGAATCGAACCTGAAGCTCGCCGAACCCGAACACGAACCCGAACCATGTGACATAGCTATGTCCCATAGTTAATTCTCCCGCAGTATCAACACTATTCTAGCTTTCCACGGGCTAAAATTTACTGCCTCATCCAACCTGTCTTCTAGTGTAAGTCCAGTAGCCATCACTGCAAATCAGTCCAAGAACCTGTTTCTTCACAAAACCCTGTTTACCCTTATTTCTCCAAATTTGAAATTTCTTTCTGAGTTTTATTTTCAACCCTTAACTTCAGCTCTGATGTCGTGAAAATTTTGGAACCCCAACCTGGTTTCGAGTTTAAATTTTCTACATGTAGTTTAATGCCCAAACCCCAGCATGCAAAATCATATTACATTAAAAAAATTTACTTTTTGCTTGAAACACATGGAATTCTTTCAACATAAACAACTTGGAAATTTATATGACAGCCAACATTTTCTCACTCAGAAAATTATAGAGCGACAATGGTCCAGGAAAAACACCGAAGGGAAAACCTGTTTTCAGAGAGATTTTATTTCTTCAGAGACAAAGGTTAAAAATATATTTACAGCAGTGCTTATCTCAGCATTTTCACTTCTCGAAAACTGTGCCAAACATTCACTGTACGGCCTGCTGAAATTCCCAAGATTTTACCTCGAAATCCATGCCCACTGACAGCAGTGACAGCAGTACAACCTCACATGTGGCCTTGATTTCTGTGCGAAACAGCAGTTTACTACCTCAAGGATTGTGCTGTTCTGTACGGATGTAAACAGCAATAAATGCTGTACCTTCCTTGAAATCTGTGCCAACCTTTTTCCTCTATTTCTGTGCAGCTGTATGGTCAGGTACTGTACGGCCTCTTCCTTGATTTCTGTGCTATTTAATGCAGCTGTACTATGCTTTGAAATTTGTGCTCTTCTTGGAAATTGTGCCCAATTTTAATCTTCTAGATTTTTGTGCAAGTCTTCTCACTCTCTCTCTCAAGGATTTGATCTCTCTCCTCTTGTTCTCCTTTCTCAAAAATCTCATTTGTGAAAGTGAACAATGATACTCTCCATGCCTTTCCCTAGCCTTTTTGTTTGAGTAACCACCATCTCAAAATCAATGGCCCAGATTAAAACATAACAAGATGAGATCTAGGGTTCATGTTAAATCTCACTTTTCTTATTAAAAACATTTAATTCACTTTTAAATAATAAATAAGATTTTATTACTCACACCTTTTTTTTAAATTCTCATAAAGTCGCGTTTAAAATAATTAATAACTCAAACTCACCTTAAAAGTCACTTTATAAAAATGAAGTCGTTCTCACTTTAAAAGTACTAGGGACCACAACTTTTAAGTGTTCATGTCCACCCCAAGGCATCACAAGGTGAACAAACATTTCCTTGGTAATTTTTCAACAAATAATTTACTAATATGATGTGCATTAGTAAATTATAACACTATATCCCAGTTGCATATCTCCTTCCAGTTTACTGATGTTTAGACTTTGCGATGTTTTACTCCAGGCATTTTCAGCACCTACAGCTGGCTATGTAGCTTTATCATCTCAAGAACTTGGAAAAGAGGGAACAGCTCTACATCCTGCAACTGGTAAAACAGTTCAAGGTGTACCAGGTCCAAATGCACCTAACAATATTAGACATTCTGTGCAGCCAGCGCCTGCCAGTTTGTCACAATCTCTCTCAAGTTATAGTGGGGATGGAAATGCTGCTGATTATCATGACTGTGATGTATCCCCTATGTTTTGGAAGGGAGAGCCTCCATGGGGATCTACAAACACTGATTCTGCATTTTTGAATGCTAGGGGAAATGCAATGATCAGATACAAGGAGAAAAAGAAGGCCCGCATGTATGTCATCTTTTGCATGCCTTTTTAAGCTTCTACTGATATGATTTCTCTGGATAGTTTTTAATTCATAAATTTGAGATTTTGCATTGTTTCCTATCTGCAGGGTTAGAACTTAGAACATTCCACAAAAATATAATAATTAATTATCTGGTATGTTTTCTTGAAAAACAGGTATGAAAAAAAGATACGCTATGCTTCTCGTAAAGCTAGGGCAGATGTACGAAAGCGTGTAAAAGGTCGTTTTGTGAAGGCAGGAGAAGCATATGATTATGATCCCTTAGCTACATCAGGGCACTATTAAACGCTCAGCAGTTTCTGGACACTGTTTCAGTCTCAATTAGCTTCCAACTTGGCAACATAAAAAAGTGCCATTTGGATGCTAAGATATCTACCTGTTGTGATAAACCTGAGCAACATCTATGTAAAATTATTGTATTCAGTCAAATAGCCTGTAGAATCGTTGGGTTTCCCAGCTCCAGTTCATGTAATTTGCTCACTCGACATTTCACTGATCACTTATTTTGGGATTGCACCCAGTTCAAAGTGGCTTTTGTTATTGTACTTTGGTCATGGACCAGGTCTTCATGGCATAGAGTGAAGGCTTTACTGTTGTATTTCGTTCATGTCTACAGTGTGATGACAGAGAGTGAATAGTCATTTGTATGAATGTCAATTCACTTGGTTTATACTCTGGTTCAGAAAATGACTTGTGAATTGAGTACTAGATGATAAGAGTTGAGATTTTGAAACAATGAAGCAGCATGTCTGTCTGAGAAAGAACAGTTATTACTGCAAAACTATTCTAGTAGGCCTTTCCTTTGTCCATTTTGGGAAAAAATTTTGGTATATTTGTACAAAATCACAAAAAACACAGAATTAGGAGGGCAAGCTTGGCAGAGTTTTGCTTCCTTTCCCTACCTATGCTAGGAGGGCAAGCATGTTTGACTGAGTCTCTAGGTCAGCATGTGAGATATATGGAAGAAGATAGAGATTTTATGTTTCTAAGTTATCCATAAAATGCATACATTTTTGGAAAAACCTTTCATAACACAACCGAATGTTACCCGAGGACGGATACAAATTTAAGCCAGAGAACAAACCAAAGTTTTCCATTCACTTTCTTGCACAACCGTGGGTTTTAAATACGGGTGTTCTCCAACGAACAGTCTATAAAGATCTCCTGGAACATATGTTCAATGTTATTCCACATTTCCTTGCAAATTTGCATTCACTAATTGTGTTTCTGATATCCTAGATATCATCCTACCAGATATTTTGATATCAAATGATGTTTTTGTTTGACACTCAACCAATGCGATGTATCAAACAGTATTTGAAAATGAGCTTTATAAAGTCTGTTTTCATGTTTCTGTTCAACGAGTGCTCCAGTTTTTGGAAATTGGAATAATAACTAGGATTATAATGAAATCGGCTCAGCATTATAATCCTACTTAAAGTATATCACAGTATCTGAGGAGTTTGTATAATTGTCCCTGTATGTCCATCTTTTTATGTTATTTGCAGTGTTATTCAGTTTTGATATTTGCAAACTCATCAAAATCAATTCAAAAAGCTGCTCTCCCATAATTTTTACTTAAAAATAAAAATTCCATGAATATATAAGAGGATTCTTCAACATTTCATCAAATCCATGATCATGCATCTTAAATTTTAGGTAATATTTGAATTTTCCTTTAAAAATAAAAATTCTATGAATATATAAAGGATTCTTCAACATTTCATCAAATCCATGATCATGCATCTTAAATTTGAGGGAATATTTGAATTTTCCTTTAAAAATAAAAATTCTATGAATATATAAGAGGATTCTTCAACATTTCATCAAATCCATGATCATGCATCTTAAATTTTAGGGAATATTTGCTACATCAAAGTTTTAGGTAGCTATTGATAGTCTTGAGAATGCTATGAACTTATATATAAAATCATGTAGGTAGATCATGCATCTTAAATTTTAAGGGATAGTTGTTGCATCAAAATTTTAGGTAGCTATTGATGCTCTTGAAAATACTATGGACTCTATATAAAATTATGTTTGAAAATACTATGGACTTTATATAAAATTATGTACGTATTTGCAAGACATTTTTTTTAGTATTTACTTGAATTATTATGTTCACTTATTTTAACATGGTGTATAATTTTAACATGTAGATGATACACCGTGTTGTATGGTGTTTTAATATTGGAGTAACATGTAGATGATACACCATGTTGTATGGTGTTTTAATATTGGAGTATTTTAGCAAATTGAAGAAAATGTTGAATATTTTTAAAGATATTTTTGAGTGTTATTTTCTATTTTAATTAAAGGTTGATGTTGCTCTAAATGTTATAATATAATAATAATATTATTATTTTATGTCAATTGACAATTGACATTGTTGCTGCTTAATTTTCAAGCTAGCAATAAAATATTTATGGGTTATTGTCTCAATTTGTAACATGATTTGATTATCAAATAGTTTGATAACTTATATGTTTGAAAAATTGTACAATAGGACAAACTGGGAGGGACAAAGGGGGTCCATTTGGTGTTTCAGGACATATGTACCTTACCTTGAGTTTAAAGGGGTTTAGGCCCCTAGATGTAAAAGTCCATTGGGTGCTCCTTGGTAAAAATGGGTGATATGAGTGGAAGTGGATGTCCCTCGGAAGGTTTTAGTCCATCATTGAATTTAGTAAGATTTGCATGCTAGAGGGATTAATGGTAATTTTTAGAGATGTGAAATTATTGGTAAGGCACATACATTTGTGATCCAACCTTTAATTTAACTTGAGAGGGGTTGGAAATTTCAATGACACTTAAATACAATTTAGAAATTTCACCTCTAAAAGATTCCTTGCATCTAACTGCAATTTTTTTCCGTGTTGCAAGTTAAAATTCAAAACAACAAAATAAGTACAATAATTCAATTGTAGATAGCCCTAATCTTATCGACAATTAAAGGGTAAACACACCAATTAGTGAGATAAGTTTTTAGTACTTCTAGGGCAACATATTAGTCAATATTTAGATTTAAAAATGTACTTTTACAATAGTAATAACAAAGTAAAACTGGTGCTTTTATTTACTTATTTAGATGTCAAATCACTTAACACTTTTCCCCTTTACTTATGTCGAATTAGGTCATAAATAAATGTCAATAGAAAAAGATGAACAACATAGGTAGCTGAAAATTAAATATAAAATTGATACAAGATCTGTATCGTAGGAAACTTCATCTATATCTTCATGATGAAGTACATATCGTAGCATCTTCTCAAAGCTACAAAATCCAACTATGTAAGATGTCCTAGCTAAGGTAAATGAGCAAACTCTAGCTCCACTATGAAGAACAAGTACAAAAATATCCCCAAAACTATTTACAAGGAAAGACATCCTTCTCTTATCTTCTTCTTCATAAGCCCACCATAGGGTTTTCTCTTAAAGGCCTAGTCTCCAATCTCCAAGGGTAAAACTCTAACCCTAGAATTTCAAGATGTTTCAAGAAACTCCAAAGAGAACAAAAAATCTTAGTGCCCAAGAGAGAGAGACATGAACAAGAACAAGTGAAGACCTATTGAGAGAGGAAAGTGTGGCATTCTAAGTCACATCTCTACTCGAGAGAAAAAATGAACACAAAAGTCATTATCATCTCCAACGTTTTTTCCATAAAAGTAAACCCTAGTCACAAGAGAAAACTCCAAACCAAGATTTCCTTGTTCCCTTCCATAGCTTTCCCTAGGATTTCCTCATGAACTCAAGAACCCTAGTGAATCTCTCCAAGAATACAAGAACAAAGAAAGAGTCAATGATATAAATGATATAGTATTTATATCATTCATATTCAAATTATGATATAAATGGAAAGAGTCCCCTCCTTATACGAGGAAGGCCAACAATACTATATAGACATAATCCTTTACAAGCAACCTACATGACCCCTATTAACCTACACAAGTGAGATGCCAACTCTAGAGTACAAGTGTCATGCTCCATTGATGATGACCTACATAATAAGGACTCCAAGGTGATGTTGCTACACAAGTCAAGTCCACACCATTTCATCTTGAGCCTCCATGGACTCCATCTATCCTCCAAAGCAAAGTATGCCACTGTGGCAACTACCCCTTACAAGAACATTGTCGAAACTCTAGGCATCCTCAAGCCATTTCCAATTTTCGAACAAGACCCAATGTTGCCATATGTTATATAGGACTTGAATCCCTCCTCCATGATGCACAGTGCTCAATATTCCTTATATGGTGTTCTTCCACAAAGTGAAGCCTTTGTATGGTTATCATGAAGTGTGTCCACCATCCAATCAAGAGATCTCCAATGCACAAGGGAAGAACACTGTGTTAGCAATAAAATTGAGGTCAAACATCCCCTAAGCAAGCTATGCCAAGTGTGCATATCCATCATAGACCATCTCTTATGCTATTGTCCATGTCGAACAATTTCAAGGGCTAAACATACACTATGTAACCCAAATCTCATGGAGCACCCCAAACATGGTGTAAATACTTTCACAATAACTAGAAAATCTAAAGCTTCCTCTTTACAAGGAAAGTGTTTACATTAACAACAATCGACTCTCTTTGTTGCTACATTAAATCTACTATCTGAAAATTATCACTTATTGCATTCCCATAATCAACCATCAAGACTACCAACCATGCTATCACAACATCGTGATCCTTAAATGAACAATAACCACCTATGAATATATAGGAGTATCTCCCTAGAGAAACAACGAACTACTAACCTCCATCATTCTCAACATCACGGGTTACCATCAAAGAACACCACATCATGAACTCTCTGTGACATCCTATAAAGACAATAACATCTCCATACGAGGTTAAGTCGATCTTGGAAGGAAAAACTTATGGTATAGTCATCGAACTATGCAAGGTCATCATCAACCTATCAACATGAGAATCTTTTTTCCATGCACCTCAAATACTCTGGCAATTGATTTTCCTAAACTAGGCCAAGTCCCTCATGTCAAGAAAATCTTGAAGTAAGAGTTTCATCAAGGGAGACTCCTTTTGTTTGAGACTATTTATAATCCCTAGCTCTGTACTCTATAATACTTTCATCAATTGCAACCACTACTACATTTGGGGTTCAAATTCAATGCTTTTAATGTAGGTCATGCATCAAACACCAACTTGCCTCTCTTCGAATACATGTCTAAGACGTCGTGTCGAACTATCGTGATGGAGTATAGAATAAGTGACACACAGGGAAGTGTAATTTGATGATACTAAATCTTGCTAGACGTTGCTTTTCAATGTGCATTGGACATGGAGTCAATGTCTAATTGACCTCTTCAAAACCATAACACAACATTAATCCAAAATAAAAAAAAATGTTGTCACTTAAGTGCTGTGCAACTAACGTCAAAAATGGACAAGCGGCATTGTATTGGTGTTGTTGAAGCAAAATCCACAGGGTGCTATAAATTTAAGTTCGACGTTAGTGTTGTACTAGCAACGTATGAGACATGGATGAAACATCTGAGACATTGCTTATTGTTAAAGTAAAACATAGTTTATATAATGGCCAATTGGATATTAGGCTTACACATAAATAAAGTCAATTACGACTTTATGTTATTTTGTGTTTTTATGCTTGATGCCATTTTATTGTATTTCTCGATCTATCCCTCATTCATAAATCGGATTGTTTAGAACTCATCTTAACTCTATAAAAGAAAGTTTTTATTTCCTCATTGATGCAATACATTACTATAGCTCTTCGAAGTTATTATTGGTTTCTTTATTTGCTTAGTTTTTCATGATATGGTATCAAAGCTCAGCTAGAACTTCAAAGTCATGGAAAACATGAAGGTATAGGGACTATTGTCGAAAGAGACAAATCAAAGGATTACTCACATAACACATCAAATAGTTGAAAGGGTTTCATCAAAAGGAGGTATTGTTTTGACTTTTAATTTTGAAACAAAGTCAAATTTTTTAAAGTGGAATACCGTAGCTTGAGGTTTCATTTGTCAAAGAAATTTTTTGTCTTGAAGATTGTATGGCTCAGTTAAACTTGCATGGATTACCTGCACATATCCACATGTGTGAGAAGTTGTACAATAGGGCCATACATAGTCATCGTACAACCCGAACGTGCAAGCCACAAACCAGTAATACAAGTTTCAATGGAATACAGATCGAGTCATATGGTACAACCCAACAAAAGATCAATTCTTCTTGAGTACAAATTTGACAAATTGGATTATAGTAATTAATTTTTCTGTTTTTGTGTCATACGACCTATACATATGTGTTTTTCATCCGTTGGAAGACAAACTTGTTGCATGAATCAAAATTTGAGACATTTTTTCAACTATACAACTTGTTTTTTATCAACCGAAATAATAAGCTTCTTGCTATTCATAGAATGAATCAAAGAAATTACATATGATGGTTATCCCATGGATAGAATCCAATACCATTGTAATAACATACAAAAAAAATGTGTCCTCTACTCTAATGTGCCATCATCTATTGATCAACCAAACATATTCTTTCCCTATGGCAATGTCCAAAAATCTATATATTTGTAAATACATTAAATATCATTATGCATGAATTGTTAATAAATAGAAAGGATTATCCTAGAGATAGTCGTAGTAGGACAATTTCAAACTATGAGTAGCCCATCAGTCAAAATATCGTGTAATGACCTTCACGACTGGTAAAATATTTTTGTATTCTTTATTTTGTATTCTCTAAGCCCAATGCCCCACTTTGATAAAATATATGCTTGTTCATTGTATTCCTTGTATATATCCCTCTAGCAGATAGTTGAAATTTTTTGTGTAGGTCTTTGATCTGATCTATCCAATGTTCAAGGGAAGTGACCTTCAACTCCCTTTACCATCAATCGAGTCCACCACCACCGTAGAATCATAAGAGTATTTATCCCTCGATTGTGTGAGGAGTAATAACACTAGAGTGCAAGGATTTCCACATGTGTATTGGAGTGAGTACCACACCCAAACTAGATTGTTTGTGAGCGTATCGGTAAAATGTCTTTAACGTTTGTCCATTTATGAGATTTTAAAAATAGATTAGCTTTGGTCTTAGCTAAATTGATACCTACATTTGCAGATTATTTTTATAGAGAAACACATTATTTTTGTGTTGCTTTGCATCTGATCTTACTATTTTTAAATTGTTTGTGAGCATATATGTTTAGATTTACACATTTGATAGCTATTTGAATGTAGATTGGGATCCATCGAGGCTGATTTTTAGTAGATTTGTCAAAATCTACATGTTTTTTGGTTGTTTATGGGAATTTTATTAAAATCTAGATTTGTCAAAGTCTACATGTCTTTTAGTTGTTTGTGGGAAGATTTATTAAAATCTACATGTTGATCAATGATACATGGCTACTACAATGATTTAGAGCTAGTATAGAGTGGTTTGATTGTATTCTTTAGTATTTTACTTATTTTTTAATGTATTTGTGAATTTTAATTACGATGTCATCTTTAACCAACATCATGTTGAAAGCAAGCCGAAGGTTCTTTGACAATAACTACTATTTGTGGAAGCAACATATTTTGACCATTTTTTGTATAAATTCTTGGTTAATTACATCCTAGGTATTGATACTCACTCCATAGTTGTGGGTCAATTCTAGGACAAGTTTGATGAGTGAGACAAAGAAACAATAATGTTGTTTAAGTTGTCTATGGTAGATTTTATGCTTCTGAAGGTTCAGACTAGAAATACCTTAGCAGTGATTTGGAAAAAGTTGACAGATTTACATGGGACTTCAGACAAGGGTTGGACCTTCTTCTTGAAGAACATGTTGTTTTTATTATGATGGATGAGAGGGCCTCATCACAAGAGTGCCTATTCAAGATCAAGGATTTCCTAGAACAACTAGTTGTCATTGTGCGAAAGATAGACGAATAAGACATGGTGGTAATCACGTTGAAAAACTTACCATGCGTTGATGAGTACTTTATTGAGACTTTGAGCATCACCTCTACAAGTGTTGACCTAAAGTTTGATGAGCTTTGCAACAAGCTATTACAGTGAGATAGATGGAAGAAACAGTTCAATACCAGTGGAATTGACATCCCAAAGGAGTGGCACATTCATATCACCCACTACTTGGGGTAAGTACTCACTAAAATATACTAAGGATTGATATACCATGTAGCCTTTAATCATTGATCCCTATGGACGTGATATATGTCTAACAAAATCTTTCAATGATTTCAAGTTCCTCTCCACAAACCACATTGACCACGTGTGTACGGGTCCACATATTTCAATCTGTTGCACTAGGTGTATGACGTAGTGTTCATGTGCATTGAAAAATGATGGAGGTAGATACTATTTCATTTCACACATTAGTTAAGGAATTTCTCTCTTCCAATACTTGATATCTTCTTTGTGTATTTATTTAGATGAAAACCACCTCAAGTGCAAAGAAATTTGATGTGTCAACTTTAAAATATTTAAGGCAAACAAAACATTTACTAATATGGTATACAATCGATAATCCAATTATATTTTTGTGTACCTCGTGTACTTGTTAAGTACATAAATAACTATATTTATGTTGTTGTCAAAGTTATTATGGAGAGCTATAGGTAGAACATACTGCAACAAGACTACAACATGCATTACAAACAAATAAGGTATATATCATAACATATATTTTGAATAGAGCTGAACATGTATTACTAACAAACAATGTATATATAATAAGATAATAAAGATTACAAAACATCAAACATTGATAAAGGTATGCTAATTATAATAAGTTATATCCTTACCAAAATATCCTTGCTTTGTTTAAATATTATTTATGTTAAAAGAAAAACCAATGGGAAAATTGATATTTTGTACAACCTCTCTTAAAACAATGATCTTTTTCTTTGTTAATATTAAACCATGGAAGATTGGTAGAATTTCCATTACCATAGAAATGAGTGAAATGTTGCGTTGAGTTGGATTCCTCAATGTCACTAATAACTTTAGCAATTTTTTGCTTGTTATTCCTCCCATCTATAAGTTTCCACAAACACTTTGAGACATTATTTCCAATATGCATTGTGTCAAACAAATGAGTTGCTTGTAGGTGTGCATAACATGAAAATCGATTGAATTGGATAAAGTATTGTTTTAAACCTTGTAGAAGTTCACATGACAACCTTTGAGAAGTATCAATGGAAGATTATTTTTTATTAATTAAGGTAACTGTTAAAATCTAAAAGTAAAAATGAGTGACAAAGAACCAAGTAACTAAAATGAATTAATTACCATGAATATTCTCAAACGCTTTTTACATAGTTGAGGCATGATTCGTCTTGGTTTTTTCCCAGCCTATTCCTTCCCATTAAAGTCATTTTTTTGGTAATTTAATACCTTGGTCTTTATGGAGAAAATGCATGAACTTGTTGTACACCTCTTTTCTTAAACTTCTTGAACGTAGTAGATATTGTTCTTGGAACATATATTGGACATGCATTTTTTCCCTTTGTTTGAATCCCTACAAGTCATGGGATAGTGTTAATAGAATTCAAAAAAATTCAAAATAGGTTTAATAATAAATGATACATAGAGATACATGAGAAAATTACACACCACAAAAATGTGTAAGCCCAAGTGCATCGTGAATTGCCCATGTAATCAACCATGGAACTGAAAATTATTTTCGGCTTATAGGTTTGGATATGCCATACATATAGATGTCGACCCATAATTTTAAAAGTTCATCTATAAGAGGATCAAGATGTGCATCCATATCTTTAATTTGGTGCTTACCTAGTAGTTATTTGAAAAGTAATATATATATAGATAGATAGATAGATAGATAGAAGGGTGAAATCATGAAGTTGGGTGTCTATTTTGGGGGGGTCTATGACAAAATCGAAGTTGTTTTTACATGTTTCTCAACTTCGAACAAAGAAAAGTTGTATTTGTGTTTAGAATTTCACTTTCGAGTAAAAACAAAAGTTGTAAACAATCGTGTTAGCTTTCTATCTGTTATTTTTCAGAATTTTTTTATTGGCATTTGATATGTCATTTTAGCAATTGTTTGACAGTATGTTCTTAAGTAATGAAATTATGGTAAATAGTCATGTCGGAAGACGTAACCTTATTCATTATTAAATTATTTTTTATTAAAAACAAAATATGTTAGTACAATCTAGACAGATTGTACTAATGCATGACTATAATTTTGTATCCAACAGAGACATACAATAATTATTAGAATTTTTTGAAGTGGACCTACCTGAAAAACTATCATAAAATTGACATGTTTAGAGAGACGTTACACTTTGTATAATTTTCCATTTCATAACACAAAATTGAAAGTACCGTTTTGAAACTAACACATCAAACTTACATACCACTGGTTTTTCAATTTTTTTTATAATGTCGTTTTGAAGTTATTGATTTTTCATTTCACTGGTTTTTCTTAAAATTTCAAGAAATCCAAACCCCTTATAGGAAAAATATTCTAAGTATTTACTGTATGTCATGACATTTAATAAAAATCACATTTATAGAAACTAGATTGAATTATGCATGTAATGGTAGTATTTGTGAAATGAAATAGCAAATATTTCATATGATCCGAGATGTCCGAAATTGCAAAAAGCTTCAGGAAAAAGCTGGAGCACTGATTTCTGAAGATTTGCAGGTGTTCGGCCGAACATTTTTTTCGGCCGAAAACTTATTAGTACGGCCAAAACGTTAGTTTTAACTGACGGAATAATTGTTCGGCCGAAAATGCTTTTGTTTTTTTCTCGTCGGCCGGGAAAAATGCGCCGGTTGAAAACACAAAATTCATATTTATAAAAAATATGAATTACACATTTTCGCATTTTTTAAATCATTCATATTATACAAATACTCTGTAATTTGTAAGGTATGTACTGCGACTTTTTTGAATATATTTTTTGTTTTTTTGTATTTCAGAGCATTTTTAGGAAGATTATTTTTATATTTGTTGCATTTCTGGGCACTTTTAAGAAGATTTTTTTTTTCTTTGTTGTATTTCTGGGCACTTTTATGAAAATGTTTTTCTCTTTGTTGCATTTTTGGAGACTTTTATGAAGATTTTTTTTTTCTTTTTTGAATATATATATATATATTTTGTATTTCAGAGCATTTTTAGGAAGATTATTTTTATCTTTGTTGCATTTCTGGGCACTTTTAAGAAGATTTTTTTTTTCTTTGTTGTATTTCTGGACACCTTTATGAATTTTTTTTTGTCTTTGTTGCATTTTTGGAGACTTTTATGAAGATTTTTTTTTCTTTGTTGCATTTCTAGGCTTCTAAAGTGATATTTTTTTTATGGTGAAGATTCTTGCTAGGGAAAGCTATTATAAGTTTAAGGTACAAATTAAATAATCATGGGCAACAAAAGAAACCGAAGTAGAAAATATGATCGCACTCGAGATGATGCCGAATATTATGCCAAAAATAATGAAGCTAAAAGACGTAGATTGCAAGATCAAAATATTACAAATGTTGAGAAAATTCTTGATGATGATGTTAATAGAGATTTGGATCATAATGTTGATGATATGAATGCTCAAAATCAGATTCGAGAACAAGAAATTGACCAAGGTATGTTCAAATATTGTTTTGTTTTTTTAAATCCAATAATTGTTTTTGTAAACGTTTATAATGTTGAATATGATTTACGAAACACATATACAGATTTACTTCATAATGTTGATCAAGATGTTGAAGACATTGATGAAACCGAAAACGACGATGTTGA
>LPNX010409378.1:82755-113166 GCA_001517045.1 Pseudotsuga menziesii | reverse complement strand
TCAGTAAACATCTTAAAATGAGATCCTAGCAGATAATGTCGAAACTTTTGTAGTGCATATACCATAGCAAGACCTTCGCGTTCTGTCGTAGTGTAATTTTTCTCTGCTGTGGACAATTTTCTGCTTGCAAAAGAGATTGGGTGATCAATATTACCTGCACCTGACTGTGTTAGCACAGTACCCAGAGCAATAGAGGATACATCTACATGCACATGAAACTCCTTATTCCAGTCATGGAATACTAGGATAGGAGCAGTAACCATCTTTTCCTTCAAAATATCCAAGCTGGCTTGGCACTCAGGTGTCCACTCTAATTTGATATCTTTTTTCAACTGTCTCTCCATCAGAGCAGTGATCTGGGCATAATCTTTGATGAATTTCCTGTAATATCCTGTGTGGCCCAGCATAGTGCGAAGCTGTTTAACGGACTTCAGAGGTGGCAAGTTGACAATAATAGCTATCTTCGCAAGGTCCATCATCAATCCTTGCTTACATACAATATGGCATAGCAGAATTCCAAATGGTGCACAAAATATGCATTTTTTCAAGTTCAAAGAGATCCGGTGCTGTCGGCACTTGTCTAGCATCAATCCGAGACTATTGATATGGTCTTTGACAAGTCCAAAGATGGTCTAATCATCAAAATAAACTTCTAAGAATTTATGTATAAAGTCCTTGAATGCAGAGATAACTACTCGTGAAAACATAGCAGGGGCATTCTTTAAACCAAAGGGCATTACAGTGTACTGAAAGGACCCCATTTCTGTGGCAAAGGTTGTCTTATGTCGATCCTCTAGAGCAATTCTAATTTGGTGGTAACCTGAAAATCCATCAGTGAAAGAGTACACTTCTTGTCCTCTGACATTCTCTAACACTTCATCTGTAAAGGGGGTAGGGAATGGGTCATGCAGATAAGCATCATTCAGTTTTCTCAGATCTACATAGATATGGATTTCACCCTTAGTCTTCTTCTCCTGCACCACCATCGGACTGACCCACTCGGATTCTTTGACAGGCTCAATAATTCTTGCAGTGAGCATCTTATCCAGCTCTATCCGAACTTTTTCCTTGTATTTAGGGTTCAAAATATAAGGGCGTTGTTTTACAGGCTTTGCATCAGGTTTTAAAGGAATCTTCATAACACCAATATCACCTAGGATTCCTTTCATCTCTGAGAACTTCATCGGAAATAGGTCCTGATATTCGTGGAGAAGTTGGGTGACTTTGATTACCATCTCTTCGTCCCAATAGTCCCCAATGGTGGCATACTTGGGCTGCTCTTCTGATCCAATGTTGACTGTCCGCGTCTTCAGGGGCTGAGTTACTTCAGAGACTTCGAGTGCTGGTCCTCGGACATCGCAGTGGCCTTCAGATTCAGGGATATTAATATTGCGTGGATCATCATCCTCGTCAATGGCGATGTTATAACATTCTACAGCGTGAGCTTCTTGTGTTTTCCAATCAAGTTGGTATTCTCTGACTTCTTGACCATCAAATACCTTAGTATGGATCAACCTGATAGTTGCGTTTAAAGCTGGACACACTTCATTAGTAGAAAAAGTGTGGACAAAACTATCAGCAAGACAATCCCAACTTACAGTATCCTGGCGAAGCTCAGCATCCGCGTACCAATTTTTTGCTGTCGGTGCCAAAGTATGCATAAACCGATGTACCCATTCTTCCTACGGTACATGCTTCCATGCATCATAGCACTGCGCTAAATGGTCCTGGGGGCTACGTTTTCCATCAAATGTGCCTCGCACCCCCTGGAGCTGATCTGGAAATCACAGGCGGAGGAACCTCTGACACACTTCCCAACTAGGGATGTACTTCTTGTGGCTGGTCCACCATCTGGTTGCTGTAGCTCTGAATGCTGACTCCAGAGTCTCCATTTTCTGCGACCTAGGGATCTGGCCTGAGATTTGTACAATAAACTGTTCGGGGTCTGTCGAACCATCAAAAACTAGTAGCATGTTTGGATGTGCGCTGAGCCACCTAAGAGATTTGGTAATTAGGGCACATTTATGTCCATTGAACTCATACAATTGGTTCTGCCAATTTTCTAAGTCATCCTCAAAGTTCGTAAGAACAGAGCTACCAGATTCCCAGCCTTCGGCAGGGGGACCCTCATCATCTTCTTCCTTCACGGTGATATTATTGATGTGCTCCAGGTCATCGTGATCGGCGGCTTGTAGTGGTTCTGTATACCTTTCTCCTTGTGAGGGGTCCAGGGGTATGATAACTCTTAATTCATTCCCTTCGAAGGTCATCCGTCTCTCCTTAAAGTTAATGGCTGCAGCATTTTCCATAGCCCATCCGATCCCCAACAAGGCGGGGTAAGGATTACTGTCATCAATAAGCTCGATGACCTCGAAGTCTGCTACAGCACAGACTCCATCAAGATCTATTGGGACATTAGAGAATCATCCTAGGGGCACAATCTTCTGCTGGTTGGCCAACCTCAACTGTGTAGGGGACCAAGCAAGAGCAGGTTTTCCCATCTGCTCCCAAGTTTGATTAGTTAGGATATTGACTTCTAACCCTAAATCCAGAATGACATCAGTCATGTCATATCCTCCTATCTAAACATTCAATCGCATTTCCCTACCAGTTCGTCAGACTCTATGAACGGTTTTGTCCCGACCAGGGGTTTGTTGAGGTGCGCAGGAAGCAATGACTTGCTACAGCTCGTTCAAAGCATATTGATTTCTTAAGAGCTTAAGACAACTCTACGAAAAGGAAGGTAGTGCACTTACATCGTCTAGCGGAGCTTCGTGGGACAGCGACGGCATTTGAGACAGGTGCGCAGGTGCAACTGATGCGCTAGGGCCAACAAAATTTTTCTTGGCTTCCATAAATGTCTCTTTTTCCCGTGCGACATCAAATGCTGGGATTTTCTCAGGGGCCTTACAAACCCAACCCTCATCATGCCGTTTCACCGTCTTCTACATGTGCGTCATAGCTCCACTTCGGGTAACAACATTGATGGCTGCGGTCGGTCTGGTTTCGACGGAAATCAGTTGGACATTCTGGGGAGGTGTACTATTTCGTGCCTCAATCTTGGCTATCAGCTGGGGGCACTGCTCAATCACATGATCTACTGCACGACAATACCGACATGTCGTAGTGGGGTTTCGACAATCCCTAGCGAAGTGCCCAACCTGGTTACAGTTATAGCACACCAACTGGCCGGAGCCGCGCCCGGCGCCACTTCCAAGAGCACCCCTTCCGGAGGCACCACCGTGGTAACCATAGCCATCTTTACCTGGGCCATCGTTGCGCACCCGGTAGGCATCATAGCTGCGACACTCATCTTCATTATGCCCCACAGACTTACAAAAGTTACAGTAAGGGTTCTTAAGTCCTTTCCCATACCTTTGTAGGAGGTAGCAGTCCTCAGGTCGATGCTGACCATTTGTCCTGTAGAGTTCACAATATAGAACTTGTGGTGGAAATGGATTTGGCGCACCAGTATTCAGGTAATTTCTTACCAGAGGGCACCGGTCCTTGTTGTGACCTGCAGTCCGACATTGCGTACACCAAACCTCTTCGTGGCCGGTTTGTCCTTTCTTCATCTCGCAAAGCTCCAGAGCCATCGCAGCCAATTGCGCTTGGATTTGAACTATACCCAAATTATCTTCGACACGGGCGGTCTCAAGCTTCATTGCAACTTCCAAAGCTTCATGTTGGTCAGCGATCTTCTGTTGCATGAGGGGGGTTCTTATATGTGGTAACAATGCAGCAATAAACCATTCCTTGTGCTGTGCAGGGCTAATGGTGAAACTGACTTGGTCCACTAGGACTTTGAACCTCTGGTCAAAGTCCCACACGGATTCACCACGCCGTTGCTGAATCTCTTTTAACTTAGTGATGCACTGCAACTCTGATTTGGGTTTCTTAAACTCCTTGATAATTGCTACCTTAATATTTGCTAAGGCAGGATTCTCGGTACTGGAGAATTTCATGAACCAGGTCAAAGCCCGGTCCCAGAAGGAAGTGATGAGCTGCGCGCATTTCCCGGGGGCTTCACTTGTTGACCAATATCCTATCACGTTAGTTCATATTGTGGGTTTTAAAATTATTAAAAATTAAACCAATATATTGCAGGTATTAGGGGAATAAGGGGTTTAAGGTGGGGGTGGGTAGGGTGGTTTATAAGGATTGAGGTATAAAAAGGGGTGGGAAGGAGGTTTTAAGTATTGGGAGTGGGTTTCAACAAAAAGAGTTTGGATCAATATCTCTGGAAATTAAGGGTATTCTTTAATATCCCGCGATCGCACGTGCTATGTGAGATGTTCACTAAGTGAAGTCCCCATGGCGCATTTCACATCTGGATTTGTAATCTTCTTAGCATTCCATACCGCTTCACATAAAAACCAGAACTGTTCTGGATCCTCTGATCCAATCCCTTTGAAAATAGGGAGCTTAATATCGTCAGTCAGGTGGGCCATGGTAGATCGGGGCAAGATTGGAGGGGGACAGGAGGTCGATGGTGGGGCATTTACTGGGGTAGACTGTCCTGCGACAGAAGCACTCAGGCTAGAGTGACTTTCAGACCGCAATGGAATTCCAGGGGTGACAGGGCGACGCTGTAGAGTTACCGGGGGGTTTGTAGCTGAGGGGTTCGCTTCAGGGTCTGACTCTTCGGGGTTGATAGGAGGGGTTGTGGTATCCTGGCTGAAGGAATAGGATTCAAAATCACACTTGTATCTCTTTCCACTTCACAGCAAACCACTTTGCTCGGCGAGGGAATCGTCACTTGCAAACATATGTTAGTAACACAAAATCTAATAGTCTGACTCAAATAGCAATATTCCTTTTTCGACCAATAACATTTTAATTCTCAAACTCAATAAATTTAAAAGCTTACCCCTCGGTCCTTGGAAGAACTGTCGCTCGGCTTCACTAAAAGAAGTGCTCGTGTCAATGGAAAACTCTGTGACAAAGGCCTCAAGGGTCCGTGTGGTCCAGAAATCAACCGCGCGAGATATCTCGTTGTTCACGCTTTTCACCAGATTAACTCTAGCGGGGGTCCAAGCAGGAAACCGTCCTTTGCGAAAGTTCGTCCTTCTTTTGGCTAACTTGGATAACCACTGATACAACTCTATGTGGACACTACCAAAGAAAATTTCATAAACATCACAAAAAACATACCTTTGCAAAACGTCTCTTACGCTTCGATGCGGATTTTTATTCTCTTGCTCAGCGAAGTTCAAATAAGTCTTGTCAAGCCAATCACCGATTTCCTTCACAGAGGGCCTCCAGATCATAGCCCTCGAGGTACGACGTAAACCCCTCTTGCGTAGATACTGAGTTCTCCTGGCAACGGAACCACTTTGTTGGGCAATAGGGCAGACCCGGGTTTAAACCTTTTGTGTCGCACCAACAAAAGACCCATAGTGTTGGCCCTTTCGGCAACAACCTGCGCGTAGGTTGTAGTCTCACCTGAAACAGCTATGGGGTGCCGCAGAATAAGGTTTCTGCAGGCAGAAGAAGTGAATTACTGTACCTTAATCCTTTATTAACTTACAATCAACCAACATAGTCCTTAAACAGATTCACAAATAATATCTTCACAGTTAGATAACAACAGTGACTTGCTTAACCCTTACTGAGAATTACAGTGAAGCTTATTAACAGCAGTGATCTTGATTATCAGATATATCTAGTTATTAATGCATGAAAGATAAACAGAAACATAAACAAAACAAGAACCACAACACCAGATATAACGTGGTTCACCCCTAGTGTAGGGGCTACGTCCACAAAACTGTGTTTTATTCAACTTGCTACAAAACCACAGTTCTAATCTACGCACTCAGCTGCAGATCCCTTCAGTCCTTAAAAGCCGTGCACACAGCAGCAGGCCTTTGCGCACATAGCTGTAGATCTTCTTAACCTCTTACAAAAACCCTCTGCGCACACAGCTGCAGAGGTTGTCCACGAACACAGCTGGGACTTAACCTTTCTTTAGAAAACAACTTTAGCTTTGCCTTATTTCTCTTTACATCACAAACTTAACCTTTCTTCTTTACACAAGTGCCTATTTATACAACGCACTGTTTACAAAACATGGATTCAAACCATGGGCACCCCAAACCCTAAAACCTGGACATAAACCATGGGTTTATTACAATAGAAGACTTTGACTCAACCCCGACACTCCTAATTCTATTTTGAGTCCAAACTCGTGGAGTTATCCATCTTAAGGACCGTAAGGGTGCGCGTCCCAACACAATGCGCCATCCTAGGTCACAGTATTGGGACTATAGCTATCCTCCATTTTAGATCCTCATTCATGATTCATGGCATGCTATTTTACACATAGACATTTACCATTATACCTTTGTATCAATTTGTAATTTCTATATATACATAATTATTTTATTCAATTGCATTTCCTATCCATAAATGGGGAATTATAATATCACTATTCATTTCCATTGTTTAGATTATCTTCCTCATTTGGCATGATAACATTGTTGTTCTCAAAAATATGTTTCGATGTTAGATAATGTATAATTTGTATTAACCACCAATCGATATCCAAAATATCCGGGTAAAATAACACTTGTTTGCAGTGTTTTTGGTAAACGTAAAGCTTCTTCTTTTCATCCCACATATTTTTAGAGTTGATACAAATTAACCCACTATCACGATATTCCTTTACATTATTTTGATTAAAACTATGCCACCATTTTCACCTAAAAATAACTCATTTTAAAGATGAAAATCCCACTTGCACAATATCTTGTATTTTTTTTTATGTAACCTTGCATCTCGTCGATTATGTTATGATCATGATGGCTAAGATGACTAGATTAGTCAAACTCAACTTATACTCCATCATAGATATCATCAATGTGAAAATGGTTCCCATATTCCCGCATAGATGGGAACAAATGCAACTAAAACTGTGAAGAATGGGTGTTGTCATATGTTTAGTAAGACGAGCATTAATAAAAAATAACACATTTAATAATTCAAGAGTGCATTATAAAATTAACAATGTACAAAGAGATATTATTACATAGGTTCTTGACCCAATCCCTATGTTTTGTGCATCCTCTTCACAATGCAAGTAATGACCGTATGCACGATATTTTTCTTTAATATAGTGAGCCACCAAAATATTAGGAAAGATCATTGGCATATTTTATTTAAATGATCATGATAAGGGATGCTTCTAAAAATCAACCATATAAATTATTTTTTAACATTGTCCCATTTCCTTCCCTTCTCTTTATAGAATGCTACCGATGGTTTTGTTTCCTTTACATTGTAAAATTTATTTATTGAATCAATATATCCATTCACTAATGTATTCATGAAATGGACACAATTATTATGAGATCAAATATATATTACCAATTTCATTGTAAACATTTAGTTTGTAGAAAATTGAAAAAATTAAGTAAATTACTGTTTATCATGCACTTTTTTTCATTAGTTTGGGGAACATTCACTTCCATTTTGTCCTTGTCTCATTAGTTGTCCCAAACCACTCTTCTTGGGGTGTCATCTATTTTATTGATGTCGAATTTGGAAAGGAGTTTTTCGCAACAGACACTTTCCGAAGAAGGATTTTCGAGCAACGCGATTATTCTGAACACTATTTCATTGTTTTGTCGAATTTGGAAAGGAGTGTTTAGCAAGAGACACTTTCTGAAGAAGGATTTTCGAGCAACGCGATTATTCTGAACAATGAAATTTGTGATTTATAGTGAATGGCACAAAACCTGGCAGAGTAGAAATTTCATGTAAATTATTACTATTGATATGAATGCATGACTTATTTATTTCCTACTAACATTTAAAATAAAATAAATTATTTTATTGTGTTAAGAGGAGCTCTACTACTCAGTATGGGGAGAGTTTCTAACATTACCTAACGTTTCTCATGTAAATTTCGGCTATAAATATTATGAGGGAGATATCGTACCGTTATGTAATGTTTTTCATGTAAATGTCGGCTATAAATATTTAATTCTATTTACTTATAATTTCGGATTATGAGGAAGATTTCCTCATGTAAGTGTTAGCTATAAATATTTACTTCTATTCACTTATGATTTCCCTTTCATGAGCAGTGTACCATCCACCCATGAATGATAATGAAACAAAATTAAGGTATAATCAAATTCTTAATCCATTATTAGACTTTAAAATTTATAAAAAGATTACACTTGTACTTTCAAAGTTTATTAAATATTCTTTGTATGAATAATGTTTACAACATTATTTACTTTACACATAGTTGACTTCAATTTTTGCAAATATAAATATATATTTATATGGGATGAAAGACAATTACATAGAAAGAGATTTCATAGTTGTAGAAATTATAGGAGATTTCATAGAGGATGAAGTGATATTTTGTACTTGGGAAGTTATTCCAAATTGTAACACTATAAGTTTATCTTACTGTAGTTTCACCCAAACAACTAATTCCATTTAGGGAAAATAAAATGAACCACTGTACTCACCCTGCAATCTGTCATTATAACACTAATACATAACTTTTATAAATTGCAATCTTTTATAATTCCAGAGCGCTGAATTCTAAGCAGAACGCTCCAAATACTGAAAACTCCGCATGATTCTCAGCAGAAAAGGATGAAAATTGTTCAAGTTCGAAACCATAATGCAATTAATTATACAATATCTAAAAATTGGGTGGGTGCAGAAACTTTGAATATTTTCTCATTTCAAAATCTTCTTTGATTTCAGGATTTTTCATATTGTATACCAAATATTATATTGTTTTTGTTAACGTCATGAACCTATTCTTATTGTATATCATTGTCCCCAAAATGCTCATGCCTCTTTGACCTACCGGAGAGATCCAAAGTCTTCCTCTATTCATTACTGCCCATGGGATAATTAGAAACAATATTCCTCCTCCAATGATTTGGCCCACCTTTCTTGACCATGTGTACTATTTAAATAAAATATAAAATATAGATTATTGTTGAATCATGGAAATTGTTTATCGAAGTTTTCTTCCAAAAGGTTTATAATTACTTATTCCTCGTGACTTAGCATCCATATTCTCTTATGGATCTTCTCTTTCAACTCTGTGAATAAAATTAAACTCTGTAAATTATTGTTGGAGTAAAATTGATATTCATATTGATCACCTAGTCCGAATGCGGTCATTAGCCGTATGAACCGTATGAATAAGATATAGGCATATTCAGAGTAAATCATTAACATGGATAGAGTCTGAACACCATGTAAGTTAATCATACCTATCATTGATTAATCATAATTAGTGAGGTATGACAGTAAGAGTAAACTAGTATGATTCCAATGATTACATATAGCTTAGATAGTGTGATCTAATATAGTGTGCTATTTTGAAGGCCGACGAAACCCTCTCACATCGAGAGTCATTATAATCATGGACCACAATCCCTAGGGGTATGGGTTGCTCTAAGGACCCACTCAATAAGACGTTGTTTCCCTTCGTCCTTAAGGTGTGGTCTCTAGATGGACTCTCTTTCTTGAAAGTCTATTATTTTGATTCTTAACAAGAGAGAGGAATATCAACGCTTTCAACTCATCATTTATGTCATGGTTATTTGGTCCCATAATTTGATTATACAGATATTACAATATTCATTACTCTTGAAAATGAAAATAAAGTTTTCAGTTAAAATTTTTTAAATTGTAAATACATTTTTTTCAGATTTCTTGACAAGCTTTACACCTTCCCAACCACCATGCAAACTGGTAAGAAAACATTGAAAAGGATGCATAGAAAAAGAAATAAATAAAATTAAAAACTAAGACGCATGTTTCAATTTTGCTCATTTTGAAAGGCAATTGAGCACATTGATGCATGCTTTCAAATATAGGATACCCTAGATCTTACTAGGACGAGGAAAAGAAAAAAGTCTGGAAAAAAAATTGAAAAGAATGCATAGAAAAAGAAAAACAAAAAAGAAAAAAATATTGTATGTTTTAATTTTATTTTCTCTTTGAAAGGAAATTGAGCACATTGATGCATATTGAAAACCCTATACTCGTAAATCTAAACCATATTTTCATTTATTTAATCCTTACAAAATTATTGTCTGTATTTTCCAGTTTACCAATTTATTCAATCCTTAATACTTATTACTTACATTGAGAGAATCCTCACAATTCTATGTGTGTTTTCAACTTAACATGTTATTTACAATGTGAATCCAAATTGAGTTTCTCAGATATTGCACTCAAGTAGCTTTGCACATAGAAATATTTGATCCTTCTCAGCACTTGATAGAACATAGGATTTGGATCTAGGCTAGTAGTTACCTTCAATGCTCGAACCCTTGCTTAGTTACTACTTCCTTTTATTTATGTGGTTACAAAATTCCACTAAAAAATTAACTCCTTTTACTATTTCACAATTTGTTTTGTTATAAAATTAATTGGTTTATGGTTTTTATCTAAGGAGTTGGGTCCAATGCAACAACTTATTGCACCGGATCGAAAACTTTGTTGTCCCTATGAGTTTTTTTTCCTTCAAAAAATGTTTTTGTAGTTTTTGGGGTAGTGGGTTTTGTATAACACACGAGTTCATTTGGAGTAAACGTGCATGGGGTGCTTTTGATTATATATGTCGTCCCCAAAAATACATGTGTCATATGATTTTTTTTCGTTCGTTCAGAGTGCATTCTGATTTGATGCATCGATGTGTTGACAAGATAGATGCACTACGGAATTTTAATTCGGTCAGTGAACTCATATCTCGAAGTGATGAAATTTATTTCTATAATATATTTAATAGTGTTTCTATTTAATGGTACAAGTTGTTTATATGTAGAAAATGAGTGATAAGTGTTCAATGAGTAATAATTATAATCAAAGTGATGAGAATAAATATTTTTGTATTTCTTATATTGAATCAATATGTTTGAATTATATGTAGTTTTAACTAGCATGTATTGGTCAAAGTGTGTTATGTAGAGAAAATAAATTAAGAAGCTCAATAATAGTGTTGAGAGGTGCTCTATAGCCTAGTATGGGGTAGATCTTGTAATGTGACACAAAGTTATGTAATGTTATATAACATTCCTCTTGTAAATGTATCCTATAATTAATAATAATAAAATTCTTGTGTTGTAATGTTACAAGATTAACAAAATAATAAACCATAAAAATTTTATTTATCTGCCAAAATAAATGTTGACAAAAAAACAATGTAATATGAGGGAGATCTTATAAAGTTTGTTACTATTAAAATAATAAAAAATAAAAATTTTAATTATTGGCCATAATAAATGTGGACCTCAAAAACAACCTAATGTAGGGGAGATGTTGTAATGTTCCTACCTAACAAAACAATAAAAAAGTAAAAATTTAATTATCGACAAAAAAAATGTGGGTAAGAGAAAAACACAATATGGAGGAGATGTTGTAATGTTACTACTTATCAAAATAATAAAAAATAATAAAATTAAATTATCCACAAAAAATGGTTCGCCTTGCACATGGTTTTAAAACCATGTGCATGGTCTTAAAATCACCTGCACCATGTGCAAGGCCTCTTAAACAACCCATTTTTTTATTGTACATGGTTTAGGAGGGCCTTGCAAATGGTTTTAAGATCATGTGCAAGGCCTCCTAAACAACCCATGGTTTTCGGAGGGCCTTGCATATGGTTTTAAAACCATGTATGGGGAGTTGTTGTAATGTTCATTCCTAACAAAATAAAAAAATATAATAAATATAATATGTCGACCATAAATAATATTAAATACTAATAATAAAAATATTATATCTAGACCTTCAATAAAAAAATATGTCTTTTGATTTGAATCCAATCAATGGCTATATATAGGACACACCAAAGTCTATAGCTCATTGAATGCAAAGCTCCATAGTTTTGATCCTCTAGGCCCTCGATAGAGCCTAGATTTGGATCTAGGCTGCTATTATTTGCAATTGAAGTGTATAAGAGAGTAAAACCTTAATAAAAAACTTGCAGAATATTTGCTAACATGCTCCAAAAAATTTGTTTAACATACTTACATTCAACAAGGGATGAAAACAACAAAAAAGAGAATGTTAATAAAAAAAAAATAGAAAGACTCAAATGATGATGAATTAGCCCTTAGCTCATTTGAGGTGGTGCTAGATGTAATGAAAGATGAAATTTTTTGTTATAAAACTTTAAGTGTTATAGTGGACCTACTTTTTGTTCATGCTCAAAATGACACATTTAGAAAAAAAGCAACACCTTAAACACCTTTGCAAGGATATTCAAGTGGTGGAAATGGGATCAAGGTTAATCAATGGCTTGAATATCATGAATGCTAATTAATGTGTAACAACCCTCTAAAGCAAATAAAGTTAGTTTATCAATGAAACAAAATACAACCTAACTAACCATGCAAAATATTTATATAACTATAATAATGCATCATTCAATTAATTTTTGGTAACTAGGTAGTTTGGAATAATTGCTTTTAATGTAAATGTTCAATTTCATTTAATTTTTAAATTTTAAATAGGATGCAAATTCAAAATTCTATGTATATAAATAAAGAGTTACATGAGCATGAACTTTATGCTTTAGTGGTGAATATTAAATTGCATTAATAATTTGTATTTTTGCAATAATATTTATTAAATTTAGTTCAGTTTGTGTAATTATCTTTTACTAAAATTGTTAAGAATGACTAAATTGATTGCCTAAAATGTAAGACAACACAAAATTGAATGAGAGTACTCCTAAAAAGCTTGACGACTAAAGATATATCTATATATACAAGTTGTTAATAAACATAAATAAAATCGTAAAATTTACAATTTGAAATGTATACAAAGTACAGCTTTGAATAATGTTAAAAGAAAAAAACTTAAAGTTTGAAGAAAAGAGTGAAGGTAAGATTATATATATATATGCCCAAATAAGATTTTTATGAAGAAGAAAATGAGAGTCATCACTAAAATAGGCAATGGCTTTTTTAAGCTCTACTACTTGGAGATTTCCCAAACCCTTCGCAATTCTGAACAACTTAAAGTGAAAATAATATTCATATATATATATAAGAAAAAGAAAGATAAAAGTGAAAAAAAAAGCCTACTTTTAAAAAAAGACACTCTACTTTCACCTGCGATCACCGCCTGTTAAGCTCATGAACGAATGAGTGTGGAGGGAAAACATATGCAAAAGTGAATGGCTTTGCCAAGCTTTTACAGGCTGTGTGCAGACAAACAAAGTGTTTCGGCTGCCACAAGGAAGGCAAAAGGTCCCGACAGCTGTCGGTAGCCCAACACTTGTTGCGTCCACTGCGTCTCTTGGGTTTTGAGCTCTCCATGTTCTGACGGATAAGGGTGGGCCGCTATTTCTAGGCCTATTATAGCCTCGATGTTTCGAGCAGCCCTTTAGCTAAATTGGGAATGGGTCTTGTCGCTGGTTGATTAACATATACGACGCTAAAAATCTGGCTATTTAATAATCTTCAATGACATTCACAATTCGCCCTCCCCCATAAAGCCTGTTATTGTGGTTCTCTGAGTTTTTCCCACTTTTACTCTATTTGCGTCTGTCCCTTGACCGTGGCATGGTTATATGCTATTCATGAAAATGGCAGTGAAATCCTGACCACCTTCACAGGCTGTGCATTGATGTCCATTGTGAGCGTTTCGGTTTTAGTATGAGCAATCTACCCAGGCTGTGGCAGTTTCGGTCATACAACTTATGAACCCAATCACTCACTGCAATGAGCTGGACCCACTCTGGAATGAGCTGGACACAGTGACATTAACTACTTCACATGAAAATGGTCAAATAATACTAATAATTTAATGTCATTTTAAAATTTGACTAACTTTATGAAAATCTCAAAGGATAAATGAGGGGATATCTAAAATATACATAATTGCATGGCATAATTTGAATCTAAAAGAAATTCTACAAGAAGATGATCAAGGAAATGGACATAATTGAGTCGCATGGGTTTATAGCAACATCAATGTTTTTCAAATGTATGAAACCATTGAATTTTTTTATTATATACACATAATTAATTAATTCCACATTAAATATTAATTTTCAATTGTTTTGGTGTACATAATAAAACAAAATGGAATTCAATCAACACAGAAGACATGATAGACAAGGAAAAAAAGGGTTGACAGAAAAGTTAATGAGTAGCTGTGATTTCCTTATAACAACTTAAGATTCATAATGCTTATGAGATTTATATATATATATATATTTTTTTACACCACCCTTTGTTGAATGTTTTCAAACAAGTGTTAAAATACAAAGAAGAACCATTAAAATAATTTATTAACAATGGGTTAAGTATAGTGTAATGTCCTAAAAAATCATTTGTTTTTATTAGGCTAGTAAAACTACCTAGGCTAGACATTATTGAATCTTGCAGAATAAAACGTACACTCAATGTATCACTGTTTGGTCGTAAGCTGTTATTACACTCTATCATGTTAATTTCAGTTCTGATTATTACTGTGTTTTACTTGAGATGTCAAAATGTTGTTTACTATGTTATTCTTATGGTTATACGTGGTTGTGTATGCGTAGTTTCCTGATTATATACTTCGTTCATTTCTCGATATGTTTACTTGTTAGTTATATGGTTCTAACTTAACTTTGTTTTTGGAACCTAAGTGAGCGAAGTGGCGATACTAGTTCTCCCATATGACTAACTGAGAGGTAAAGTTTGAACTAAGGCATTCTTAATTTGTTACGTGCAAGTGTACTATACCTGCGGCTAGTGACACCTACGTATTGTTATTATTGCTTCGTACATACCTGGTTTAGTGACAAGGTAAATACCACGATTATTTCTTTTAAGACCTCGAATGTTTATCTATGTGACGCCTAATGTTCATTATGATATAGTGATCCATTATTCATATTTTAACCTAGATGTATATCCTATTTATTTTATTAAAATATTAACATGACTTGTTATCTCCCTTGGCAAGTTTTGCAAACCCTTGTTAGAGATCATTTCTTGGTTTTATGTAAACAATGTTTACCATGGCAGAATTTATATGCCATGGTTCTAAGCTTAAGGCCTAAGGAGGGAGATAAGCCAAGGTTTAAAGGCTTAGTGCCTAATGTATACAATGCATGTAGTACATTATACCCTATATTAAACTTTGGGTTAGTGAAATATATGACATGGTCTTCATGGTCACTTTGGGGTTTTAACACTATGCAATTGGGAAAAGGTGGCAATGATAACGTGTCAATTGCAAACTATGGAGATGTGGTTTTAGCATTTGATAATGGAAACCAGGATAGTGCCATTAACGTGCCTTGGATTTCATGGTATCCCAAGCTTAAGGCTTGGCTCATGATGGACTTTGGCCATTTGCTGTGTTTCTAGTTGTTTCATCATGGCTCTATGCAGTGGGTGAAGACGACTTCGAAGGTATGGCTTCATTGTGTTTTTTATAGCTTTGTGGTGTTTGTTCGTTTGCTTACTTCGGTTCCATACTCCTTATCCTTCGTTACTTGGATTGTGGTTACAGGTGACAGGGCGGTGAGGAGATGGGATTTGTATGATGACTACAAGCCGTCGGTTGGCATTACTATTATGGTAGTCCTCCTAACGAGTCGATACTTGCCATCTCTTGGCTTTGAGAGTTAGTTTTAACTTGTTGGGGTTTAGTCTTCTTGCGTTGGTTTATAAGGTTGCGTTTGGGTTTTGGTTGTTGTCTGTATCATGACAGAGCTCTGTTGGTACTCCCTAGCATTGAGTTTTAGTGTTTGGTTTTTGTTTTCCCTCGGATCTATTTTTAATGATGCAATGGGATGTAAAAATTGATGAGGCTTCTAGCCGTAAGGAGAAACTTGAATTCCTTTACACGATCTGTGCAAAATTTGTAAATTTGAGGTTAATTTATGAAGTATACACAGTGGCAGCACCATTCCTTGCAATGGTGCCACAGCCGTTGGTTGACTGTGTAGACTTGATTTAATACTTATAATTTTGTGTATTCAATTCTATGTTGTATTGTTGTTATTTAAAATTTGGTTTTAAATGGAATTTTCCCTCATGGTTAGAGTATGTAAAATGACTTTCATTATTAGATTAGTTATGGTAATTAGTAATATTGACAGCGTATGGCTTGGGCCATGCCATAGATGGCTGAGGTGCTTTCCATGGAAGCTGCAAAATCATAGGTTATTTATTTTTACCTTATGGTTTTTATTTATTGCAATGTGGAAACAAAGAAGTCATGGGTGCAAATCTAGGTGGCTTTCATTGTTGTGGTTGGATTTGTTGATAGTGCAAGATTGTTATTTAAATTAGGGATGATTTTAAGGAACCATACTTATTTTAAAGTATATAAATTTCGGCGAATCTCACCAATTCTTAAAATACCCTCTATAAAATATTTGGCGATATTTTTCAAAAAATATTTTAATTTATGAGGATTTTATATCATTTGTATAATATCTTGGCGATTTTTAAGGTGAAAAAAATTTACCCGATCGAAAGTGCACAAAACAAGGCTTCAAAAAATGTAAAAGGGTGAATCCTTTTTTTGGAGAAATACATGAAAAATAGCCCATGGGCTAAATTTCGCCCCTAAAATTATCCCTGATTTAAATGTACTGTGTAATTTATTTGTAAACCATGGATTATGTAAATGTTGCGCATAACTTAATAAGGGTCTTATGACCTCTCTGAAATGGTTATTGTTTTGATTATAGCATGTGTGTTTAGAGTTGGGGCCGAGGCTGAGCTTACAACGTGGTTGCAAAGCGAGGGTCTCACAACCTTGTTGTAGCAAAATGATTTTATTAATGTATCCCGCATACATTCTGTGTATAGCGTGGCCTTAATTAAATGTAGCACAACTCCACATGTTTCAAATTATGGTCATTGTTGATGCAATGAGTTGTAATTTATGGTTGGTTGCAATTTGGGGCTTACATTCCAACACGATTCGATTCCTGTCCTCTCTTGTACTTACTTGTACAATGTAAAATTATGATGGTGTTTATAATTTAGTTCATCTGTATTAATGTTTACTGTAGATCATAGATTATGTATATGAAAATGGTCGAGGTTGTCTATAGGATTCGTTCGTGTGACCTTAATGTAATTATATGTTTTTAATTGTTTATTTGGAATGGAGGCATGGTTATTTAAATGATTACTACTTATAAATAATACAGTGGGTTTTATTATAAATAGCACGGTGTTTATGGTTTACGATTTGGGAAAACAGAGTGTCCCCAAGATTTGATCCTGCCACCTCGTTGTACTTATAGAGTTATTTATTTAATGATTATGATGTTACTTTGGTTAATTGTTATGCCATGACTGTGAGTTGATATTAGATGGGACTATTTGATTTATGGCATATGATTTAATTATGAGGATTTATAATATTAGAGCTCTTGATTTTATTTAGGAAAAAGGAACTTGATTTTTTAGACCAGTGAATGCTCACGATATTTACTCTATTTATTTTCTTATGAGGATGTTATTTTAATGGAAATGATTTAGTAATTAGCATGTGTTTAAATATGCAGACCTCGAAAGGTCTTTGCTAGTTTTTATCTTGGATTTAATATGGAATGTTTATAAATTATGCATTAGATATAATTATTGTATTGGTAGATTAGATTTGTATTTCTATTTTATATATGTTAACATATATATTTTGAAGATAATAGATTATGTTACCTATACTGTAAGCTTATACTTATTTATAGAAAATATAACTTCTCCACTAGTCTATTTAAATTTAAAACATGCATCTGCTCACAAATGGAATATGTTAGTAGAGTTTAAAGGCCAAAAGAATAGATAGGTAATAGGTCTCAAATAAAACCTAGTTTGTACTTAACCCAGTTTCAACAGTAAAATTAATACAAGAATTAAAAGTAGGGTGCAAAACCCTTGATAAATATTTACAATTGAATTAAAATTGTAGAATTAAACTCACAAATACACCCTCGATAAATATTGATATAGAATATAACTTACATCCTAGGGTTATAATTTAAAAATGTAAACCCTAGAAAAATTTAAACAGACAAGCAAACACAAAGGGTTAGGAAGTGCAATGTAATCATTTGCCTAACATAGCTAGCATTTTTTATAGAAGAAATGGAATAGGAATTCCAGGGCTTAATAACTGAAACTTGAAGCTCTTTTAATGGCTGAACCTATAGACTCAAATAACCAGCATTAACCATTCATATGTATACCTCTGTATTAGATGACCGAATCACTTGGAAATTACCGCGTTCCACCCAACCATGACCCAGAACCATTCCTGGTTTAAATCTGGATACCCTCGAGCTGGACTCCAACATGCAAGTAGCTTAGACCTCCTAAGGTAGGGTTTCCTATCTCATATATCAGGTCTAGATCACTTCTTCTTTTTCCTTCCAAGAAAATGTTCTCCAAGAATTTACTTAGGAGAAAAATAGGCAGAAAAATGACTCCTCAAATGATAGATCAGAACCCCAAGTCTTTCCTTGGCGTGAGACTTTATAGACAGACTTTCTAGTCAAAGGGATAGTTAAATCAAGAAACCCCGGTCTCTTGATTTAACCATTTTTAATTAATTTGGGTAATTTTTAATACTTTAACTTAAGAACTTTCAACTAGTTCCTAATTAGACTTTTGTAGGTATTGTACTATTTATTATCTTTAACTAATAAATAGAAATGGATGGAGCTTTTCTTTATTTCTTACATCATTAATATTATTACTATATTTATTCTTTATACATGGCATGTATAAAATACACAATAATAAAACATTTGTTAACATTTGTCTTTGGGCATCATATACCATGATCTCTAAACTTAATGACACTTCTTCATTAAGGTCAAATAGGTAGATGGTTAAGTTTACTAGGCTAGGAAGCTCTCAACATCCTTGCATATTGGATTCCCTTGTATAACATCGTAGTTCTTCAGTACTTGATGAGACTACAAAAATTCAAAATTTCATTTAGTCACTTATAAATAAGTCTAATGAGATCAATATTTTTCTTGAGTTGTTTTCACTCGAGAATTATTAAATTCTTTTTAGTAACCCCTCGTGCTTACCAGAGCCCATACTCAAGGCTTTAACAGGAGTTACAAACTTAGTGCAATTCAAGAGTTTTTCACTCAACACTAATGCTAAGATGTATTTGTACGATACACATAGGGATACAATGGCCACCGATCCAATGTTCTAGATATTATGCTCAACATCAACATGTAAGGCTCAAGGGCTTAAGCCCAACACAACAATAATTACTCATGTGCTCCAGAGCTCCTCGCTCAACATGAACATCTAATCAATCATGTCCTTTAGGGTCCATGCCCAACACAAACAATCATATATGTCTATCATCAACAATTGGATTATGCCCAGTATATAAAAAAATTATCATGTTCATATGGAGTGGGGTCTTCGACCCAATATATCAAAATAAAACATCAAGATAACATCATAATCAATAAGGTCATGCCTATAAGTGTTAGGTCCAAAATTTGGGATATTACATCCCTCCCCGCAGATAACAACACTATCCCCAGTGTTCTACGGACTCGAAATGACATCATGAAACAAGGATGGATAAGCCTTTCTCATGGTGGCTTCATTCTTCCAAGTAGCATGATCAGCCTCAAATTGCTTCCATTGCACTTTCAACTGGACTATGGTGTGCTTCTGGAGCTGTACCTCTCCCTTGTCCAGTATATGAAGAAGCTCAGGGGAAAAATCCCCTTCAAGTTCCACTTGTAATAAGGACCAATCAATTACATGTTTAGTATCATAAACATATTTCTTTAACAAATATGCATGGAAACATTATGGACTCTTAAGTGCATGGGTAACGCTAGCTCAAATGCCACTGGCTCTTTCTTGGCCAGTATTTCAAAAGGTCAAAAAAATCTAAGTTCTAACTTACCACACCTACCCAAGCTCAATGAGATTTGTTTTTATTTTACTTTCAAATAGACATGATAATCTATTTGAAAGTAGTTATCTTTTCTTTTCCGATCCGCGTAACGTTTTTGGCAGTCTTGTGTTTTTTTAAGGTTTACTTGGACCTTGGTAACCAACTGTTCCAAGTACATTAATAAATCAAGCCCTAACATAAGCAAATCCACTGAGTTATCCCAAGTAACTGATGTTCTACACTTTCGTCCATAGAGTACCTCAAAGGGACTCATCTTGGCGGAAGTATGATAACCATTGTTATACATAAAATATGCGAGATGCAGTTAGTCTTCCCACTTGGTGGGATTGTTCATGACATATGTCCTAAGCATGTCCTCAACAATCTAGTTTACTCTTTCTATTTGCCCGTCTGTCTATGGGTGATACACAGTGCTAACGTTCAACTGCATCTCTAATCCGTAGAATAAAGATATCCAAAAGTTTCCTATAAACTTAACATCTCTATCTGAGATGATTTCCTTGGGTATCCCGTGCAATATAAATATCTCATTTAAGAATATATGAGCAATGTTCACTGCCTTGTAGGTTGACATCACAGGAATGAAGTGTGATGCTTTTGACAACTTGTCGATGACTACGAAAATAGAATCATTTTGCTTCTTACTTTTCGATAAACTGGTGATGAAATCCATACTAATGACCTCCCACTTCCATTCTGGAATAGGTAATGGCTGCAACAATCCCAAAGGATGCTAATGCTCACCTTTGACTAGCTGACATTCGTGACATTTTGCGATAAACATTGCAATGTCTGCATTCAACTTAGGCCAGAAAAAGCATCTCTTGATGGCAGATATCATGCTTTGATATCCTGGATGCCATGATTAGGGTGCGCGATGAAATTTCATGAGGATTCTAGACTGAATTTCCCCTCCTTCTGGAATGTACAATCTATCCTTGTACCATAATAGCCCAGATTCATCTACCTTGTATTGTTTTTCTTGTTGAAACAACCTGTCCTCTTGGACTTTCTTGAGTATTTCCACATAGAAGGGGTCAACTCTATTGGCTTCTCTAATCCTCTCATGCAAATATCCATCGGTTTGACTCAAAGTCACCTCATATATCATATGAGTTCGTCGGCTCAAAACATCGACAACCTTGTTGTCTTTGCCCTTAATATGCTTTAGCTCAAAATCGTACTCACTAAGGAAAGCCAACCACCTAGGTTTCCTTGTATTTAGATCTGGTTGATTGAATAAATATTTCACACTCATATTGTTTGTCTTCATAAGGAACTTCCTTCCCATGAGGTAGTGCCTCCACATCTTCAAAGTGTGGATGATAGCCGCTAACTCAAGATCATGCATGGGGTAATTTTGCTCATCCTTTTTTTAATTTTTGCGATTCATAAGAGATCACATGATATTTCTGCAAGAGGACTCCTCCAACTCCTTCCTTGCTTGAATATGTGCAAACAATGAAATCCCCATCGGGATCCACAATTCATAGTATCGGTGCGGTCGTCAAAAGTTGCTTAAGATTTTGAAAGCATTCTTCGTAGTTGGAAGTCCATAAGAACTTATATGCTTTCTTTTGCAAAGCATTCATGGGACAAATGATTCTTGAGAAGTTCTCAATGAACTTCTGATAACATCCAGCTAATCCTAAAAAGGACCTAATTTTTGTGACACTAGTATGGGTAGGCCAATTCTTTATGAATATTATCTTTTTCGAGTCCACAACTATCCTTGGCTCAGATATAATGTGACCTAAGTACTGTATCTATGGTTTGTAAAAATCACATGTACTAATCTTAGTGTAAAGTTGTGTTCTCATAACACTCGTAGTACAATGCAAAGGTGTTCTTTGTGTTCCTCCTAATTCTTGGAATAAAATAGGATTTCGTCTATAAATACCAAGACGCACTTATCCAAATACTTACTGAATATGTTCAGCATACACATAAATTTTGTGGGTGCATTGGTCAACCCAAACGACATCACTACAAACTCATAGTTCCCGTATCTTGTACAAAAGGAGGTTTTATGAGTATCCTCATCGCAAATTCGTACTTGATGGTACCCAAATTGCACATCAATCTTTTAAAATATTTTGGCTCGTCCCACCTAATCGAATAAGTCATTGATCCTACGGAGTGGGTATTGGTTCGTGATATTCATTTTGTTCAACTGTTAGTAATCGATGCACATCTACATTGTGCCATCCTTCTTCTTTAGAAATAGTATCGGTGCTCTCCAAGACATTGGGTCGGATATACCATTTCTCTATCAACTCCTGCAACTGTAGTTTGAGTTCCACCAACTCAGGTGCACTCATGCGGTAAGGGGCTTTGGAAGTCGGAACTGATCGTGGCACTAGTTCGATGGAAAATTCTAGGTCTTGTTTTGGAGGTAATCTTGGGATTTCCTAGGGAAACACATCCTTGAATTTTTCAAGAATGGGAAAATATTCTATGCATTGTTCTCTTTAAGACTCTATGTCTTGGATGTTTATTGCAAACAACTTGCAGACTTTCTTAATGCATTTCTTTTCTTGTAAGGCAGATATTTTTCTTACGAAAACTTTATTTGGAATGCCTTGAACATTTACATGGTTCCCTTGGCTATTTGTACACAATATTCACTTATGTAAGTAGTTGAACATGACATGGTGTTTCTCCAACCAGTCCATGCCGATAAGTATATCGTACGATCCTAAGGGTAGGATATTTAGGTTTACTTTTGTTGGAAAACCATTCAGGTTTACCTCACATTCTTTAACTATTTCTGAAACTTTTCTTTTCGTACATGTGGCTAATTGCACCAACCAAGTTTTATCATGCTTTACTTCACCTAGTTTGTATTCATCAACAATTTTAGGTGAACATAGCTCCAGCAAGCACCGAGATCAATAAGTATTGAAATAAAAGTGTTCAAGATCTTACCTTCTATCTAAACCATTGTAGCTTGATGATATACCCATCGGCCATCCAATGCTGCATAAATCCATACTGTTCTTACTATGTCCTCGACAGTTGGCTCTTCTTGTAAGTTGTGCAAGACCCCACTGGTCTTGTTCTTACAATCTCGGGCATAATGAGTCCCGTTGCATTTCTAGCACTTGATCTATATCGAGGTAGCATTGGCCCCACTTGCTACTGGATTGTTAACATTAGGATATGGTACATAACGCTTCGTACAAAATTTATTGAAGTTCTTGTTTGCTTGAAATATATTATTCTTCTTTATGTATGGCTGTGGGTTAAACCCAGGTTTGCGGTTATCAGAAAATTTCTTAGACTTGTCTCTGTTTCAATTCATGTTCTCTTGCCTTAGATTTCCATGCTCATAACAGAGCCTAACTTTGTGCAGGGTGGTGTCAAAACTTTTTGGCATGTAGAACTCAATGCTTTCCCAAAAATTGTAATAGACCTAGAAATTTGTTAATAAAAGCGTCCATAGTCATGGATCCCATATGTAGTTCGTGAAACTCTTTCACCTTTTTTTCAAAGAACCTTTCTAACATATATTTCTCTTGGAAGATTTTTTGGAAGTTATCCCAGCGTATTTCTCTTAGCTCATGTTTCTTCGTGTGTTTTAAATCCCTCCACCACCTTTCCTCCGTACCCTTCAAGTTATAGATGGCAAGTCGAGCCTTCATCTCACTTGAGTAGTTATGAACTTGGAAATATTTTCTCATATCCATCAACCACTCTTCAGCCTTCTTCCCAGTGCTTACCTCACCTTCATAGGTCGGGGATCTTATTTTTCTAAACTCTCCCTGAAGAATGTTATTGCTTCTTTGTTTCTTTCTTCGTGGAGAAAGATAGTCATCACTAGAAGGACTCTAATGATCTCCTTTCAATGCTTCAGGGGTACATTCCTCTTATTCTCTTCTCTTAGTAAGCAAACCCATTTATGGTAAGACATTCTTTTGGAGTTGTTTGTGGAATAAGTAGGTTTACACTATGGGCTTCCTCTTGTCATATTTCTTAGTAATGCTTTATTAATGACTTGTTGTTCTTTCTTTTCATTTAGACTATCATCTTTGAGACTTTGGAATTCTTATTGAAGATTGTGTATAGTATTCAAAATATAATAATTCAGTTCCACCACTAGCTCTGCTTCTGGGGTGGGGGTGTTCATCTTTCCTTGCCAGCTGCTATCTTCGTCACTTTTCATATTTTGAACTATTTTGTAAATCTTTACAGTAATTGCAAAAAAAATTCATAACATACTATATTTTCTTTTGCAGTAAATGCTTGGTGCGCCCATACGTCTCTTAGTATTGAAATTGGGCTTTGATACCACTTGTAATGTCCACAAAAATCGAAAATATTTCATTTTTAATAGGCTAGTAAAAACTGCCTAGGATGGACATGATTGAACTTTGCAGAATAAAACATACACTGAATGTACCACTAAAGTTAGTCGTAAGCTATTCTTACGTTCTGTCATTTTAATTCTAGTTCTTATTATTACCACTAAAGTTAGTCGTAAGCTATTCTTACGTTCTGTCATTTTAATTCTAGTTCTTATTATTACTTTGTTTTACTTGAGATGTCATAATGTTGTTTACTACGTTGTTATTATGGTTATACTTGGATTTGTATGCATAGTTGCTTGATTATATACATCATTCATTTCTTCATATGTTTACTTGTTATTTATATGGTTCTAACTTAACTTTGTTTTTGGAACCTAAGTGGGAGGAGTGGTGGGAGTAGTTCTCCCCATGTGACTGACTCGGAGGTAAAGTTTATACTTGTCCAATGGGATTACTTAGTTCATTTTGAAATAAGGGGCTCTTAACTTGTTAGATGCAGGTGTACTATACTCACAGCTACTAACACCTATGTATCATTATTATTTCATCGTACATACCCGCTTTAGTGACAAGGTAAATACCATGATTATTTCTTTTAAGACCTGGAATGTTTATTTATGTGATGCCTAATGTTGATTATAAGTTGTACATATCCATTATTCATATTTTAACCTAGATGTATTTCATATTTATTTTATTAAAATATTAACATGACTTGTTATCTGTCTTAGCAGGTTTTACAAACCCTTGTTAGAGATCATTTCTTGGTTTTATGTAAAAAATGTTTACCATAGCATAATTCATATGCCATGGTTCTAATATTAAGGCCGAAGGAGGGAGATAGGACAAGTTTTAAAGGCCTAGTGCCTAAACTATACAATGCATGTCATACATTATACCCTATATTAAACTTTGGGTTAGCGAAATATATGTCATGTTCTAAACATTCACATTGGGGTTTTAACACTATGCAATTGGTAAAATATGGCAACGATAATGTGTCAATTGAAAACTATGGAGATGTGGGTTTAGCATTTGATAATGGACACTAGGCTAGTTCCATTAATTCACCTTGGATTTTGTGGCATCCCAAGTTTAGGGCTTTGCTCACAATGGACTTTGGCCATTTTCTTTATTTGCGGTTGTTTGGTCTCAGCTCTGTGTAGTGGGTGAAGGCGAATTTGAAGGTATGGATTCATTGTGGTTTTTATAGCATTGTGGTGTTTGTTTGTTTGCTTAATTCAATTCCATACTCCTCATCCTTCATTTCTTGGGTTTTGCTTGCAGGTGATAGGGCAGTGAGGAGATGGGATTCGTATCGTGACTGCAAGCCATGGGTTGGCATTACCATTACAATAATCCTTGTAATAAGTCGATACTCACCATATCTTGGTTTTGAGATTTGGTTTTAACTTCTTTAGGTTTAGTCTTCTTGCATTGGTTTCTATGGTTGCGTTTTGGTTTTGGGGGTTGTCTATATCATGATTGAGCTATGTTGGTACTCCCCAGCATTGAGCTTTAGTGTTTGGTTTTTGTATTCCCTCACGTCTATTTTTAATGATGTAATGGGATGTAAAATCCAATGAGGCTTCTATCCATAAGGCATTAGAGGAAACTTGAGGTCTAAAATGGGCCTCCTAAGGAAAATAAGAAACTAATAGTTAAAATAATAAAATAATAGTTATTAATTTTGGAGGAAAAATGAAAAAACTACTTTTTGTGTTCGTATTACTAACATATCTCCTTGTTTTTTTACTCAAATTATGAGTGGGAGAGCTTGTTGGATGATAAATTTAATTCCACATCAAATGAGTACCCACACTGCATACTTTTGACAGACCTCCCTACCCCAAAAATAAGAAATACCTTAAAAAATGTGATGATGACATCATTATCATGTTTTTAAGGTATTTCTTATTTTTGGGGTAGTGGGGTCCGTCAAAAGTATGCAGTGTGGGTACTCATTGGATGTGGAACTAAATTCTGCATCCAACAAGCTCTCCCACTCATAATTTGAGTAGAAATACAGGGAGATATGTCGAAAATACAAACAAAAAAAGTAGTTTTCTTTTATGACAAATATGTCAATTCAACCATTATGGTTGTCTCATTTTATTGAAATTCTATTGGTTCTTGAAATCCAACTCACAAAATTTATTGTTGACGCGTTGTCTTATAAAGTCCATTTTAGACACCAAATTTCCTCTAATGGCGAAACTTGAATTCCTTTACAAGATATGCATGTAATTTGTAAATTTGGGGTTAATTTATGAAGTATACATAGTGGCAACAACATTGCTTGCAATGGCACCATGACCATTGGTTGACTATGTAGAGTCGATTTAAGACTTATAATTTTTTGTATTCGATTTTATACTGTGTTGTTGTTATTTAAACTTGGTTTTTATATGGTGTTTTCCCTCGTGGTTAGACGTGTAAAATGACTTTCATTATTAGCTTAGTTATGGTAATTAGTAATGTTGACAACGTATGGCTTGGGCGATGCCGTAGATTGCTTAGGCTCTTTCCATGGAAGCTACGAAATCATAGACTGTTTATTTTTTAACTTATGGTTTTTATTAAGTGCATTGTGGAAACAAAGAAGAAGTGGGTGCAATGATGGGTGGCTTTTGTTGCTCTGGGTGGCTTTGTTAAATATACAAGATTGTTATTTAAATGTACTATGTAATATATTTGTAAACCGTGGCTTATGTAAATGTTGCGCATAACTTAGTAGGGGTCTTACGACCTCTGTGAAATGGTTATTTTATTATTATAGCATGTGTGTTTAGAGTTGCAGTTGAGGCCGAGCTTACAACGTGGTTGCAAAGAGAGGGCATCATGACCTTGCTGTAGTGAAAGTATTTTATTAATGTAGACCGCATACACTCTATGTATAGCGTGGCCTTGATTAAATGTAGAACGACTCAACAGGATTCAAATCCTTGTCATTGTTGATGCAATGAGTTGTAATTTTTGGGTTGTTGCGATTTGGGGCTTAGGTTTTCACAGGATTCAATTCCTTCCCTCTCTTGTATTTACTTGGACTGTGTAAAATTATGACGGGGTTTATAATTTAGTTCCTCTGTATTAATGTTTAAAGTAGATCGTAGATTATGTAAACGAAAATGGTCGAGGTTGTCTATAGGATTTGTTCTTGTGACCTTAATGTAATTATATGTTTCTAATTGTTTATTTGGAATGAAGGAATGGTTATTTAAATGATTACTACTTATAAATACTACAATGGATTTTATTATAAAGAGCATGGTTTTTATGTTTTACGAATTAGGAAAACATAGTGTCCCGAGGATTTGATCCCGCGACCTCATTGTACTTACAAATTTATTCATTTAATGATTATAATGTTAATTTGGTTAAATGTTATGTGATGGCTGTGAGTTGATATTAGATGAGACTATTTGATTTATGGCATATGATTTGTTTATGTGGATTTATTATATTAGGGCTGTGGATTTTATTTAGGAAAAGGAACTTGATTTTTTAGACCAATGAATGGTCACGATATTTACTTTGTTTATTTGCTTCTGAGGATGTTATTTTAATGGAAATGATTTAGTAATTAGCATGTGTTTAAATATGCAAAACTGGAAAGGTCTTTGCTAGTTTTTATCTTGGATTTAATATCGAATGTTTATAACTTGTGCATTATATATAATTATTGTATTGGTAGATTAGATTTGGATTTCTATTTTATATATGTTGACATATATATTTTGAAGATAATAGATTAGGTTAACTAGGTTGTAATATTATACTTATATATATATAATCTTACTTCTCCACTAGTCTATTTAAATTGAAAACATGACTCTATTGACAAATGGAATATTTCAATACAGTATAAAGGCCAAAAGCACAGATAGGTAATAGGTCTAAAATAAAACCTAGTTTGTACTTAACCATGTTTCAAGAGTAAAAATAATATAGGAATTAAAACTAGGAGGGAAAACCATTGATAAACATTTATAAATGAATTAAAATTGCAAAAGTAAACTAATGAATATACCGTGGATAAATATTGGTATAGAAAATAACTTACATCCTAGGGATATAATTTAAAAATGCAAACCCTAGCAGAATTTAAATAGAGAAGCAAACACATAGGGTTAGGAAGTGCAATGTAATCATTTTCCCAACATAGCCAACATTTATTATAGAAGAAATGTGATAGGTAGTCTAGCAATTCATACATGTATCTTGAAGCTCTTTTAATGGCTGGACTTGCACAGTCAAATAGCCATCATTAACCATTCGCAGGAAAATCTAACCCATGTATTAAATGACCAAATCAATTGGAAACTATTACATTCCACCCAGCCATGACCTGGAACCATTCCTGGTTTAAATCCGGATCCCTCCGAGCTAGTCTCCAACATGCAACTAGCTTAGAGCTCCTAAGGTATGGATTCCTATCTCGTATATCACATGTGGATCAGTTCTGTTTTTTCTTCCATGAAAATGTTCTCCAATAATTTACTTGAGAGAAAAACACGCATAAAAATGGCTCCTGAAATGATAGATCAGAACCCCAATCCTTTCCTTGGCTTGAGACTTTATAGAAATAATTTTTGTTCAAAGGGATAGTTAAATCAAGAAACCTTGGTTTCTTGATTTAACCATTTTTAATTAATTTGGGTAAATTTTAATACTTTAACTTAGGAGCTTTCCACTAGTTCCTAATTAGACTTTTGTAGGTATTGTACTATTTATTATATTTAACTAATAAATAATAATGGATGGAGTTTTTCTTTCTTTCTTTCATCATTAATATTATTACTATATTTATTCGTTATACATGCCATGTATAAAATACATAATAATATAACATTTGTTAAAATTTGTCTTGGGGCATCATATACCATGATCCCTAGACTTAATCACACTTCTTCATTAAGGTCAAATAGGTAGATGGTTAGGTCTACTAGGCTAGGCATATCTAAACATCCTTGCATGTTGTATTCCCTCGTATAACATAGTAATTAGTCAATACTTTATGAGAATACAAAAATTCCAAATTTCATTTAATTACTTATAAATAAGTGCGATGAGATCAATATTTTTCTCAAGTCGTTTTCATTGGGGAATTATTAAATTCTTTTATGCAACCCCTAGCGCTTACCAGAGCCCATATTAAATGCTTTAAGAGGGAGTTACAAACTCAGTGCAATTCGACAGCTCTTCATTTAACACTAATGCCACGATGTATTTGTAAGATACACCTAGGGATACTATGGCCAAGGATCCGATGTTGCAGAGCTTATGCTCAACATCAACATGGAAGGTTCCATAGCTTATGCCCAACACTTCTAATATTTTTTTTTCATTTGTTCCATAGCTTCACGCTTAACACAAATATAAATACTCATGTGTTCCACAGCTCCTCGCTCAACACAAACATCTCATCAATCATGTGCTTTAGGGTCCATGCCCAACACAAACAATCATATATATATATATCATCAACAATTGTCTTACACCCAATATATAAAACAAATGATCATGTTCATATGTAGTGGGGTCTTCGACCCAATATATCAAAATAAAACATCAAGATAACATCATAATGAATAGGATCATGCCTATAAGTGTTAGGTCCAAATTTCAGGATATTACATATGGGTTGTGAATATATGTTGATGTATAAAGAAATAATTGTGGAATTTCTAATTATCTATGCTTTTTACTTCTCTTATTTTATAATTAATGGAACCTCAAAAATACTTTATATGAAATTTATGATTTGGTACTTGCAATACAGAAAGTATGAAGTGGAGCCAACATAAGGGTTCTTGGGCGAAGTCATAATATTTTGTTATGAAATAATGTGTATCATTGGGGACTCAATTCTTTCTATGGTACATGGTTTTTGAATCTACATGTATATTACCTATTTTATTTTTTATTATTCCCACCCATATAGATACACTCATTACACTTTATTTTTATGTTTGCAGATGAAATATAAAGAAAAGGAAACCATTCGAGGCAAACGACAAAAAATTCATCGAAATATCCATAGTCATACAAGTGTCTTGAGCACTACAACAAAGATAGATTATCAATATATTTGGATGTAAATGCAAGTTGTTGTACATTTTACAATTATTGTATGACAAAATTTTACATGTTGTATGATGTACTAAACATAGTGCCCCAATTA
>LPNX010409378.1:47547-82578 GCA_001517045.1 Pseudotsuga menziesii | reverse complement strand
AAACTAATCCAAACATCAAATCCAAATCCAATAATTAAAATTAAAATGATATAAATGCTATTATAAAAATTATTTCAATTTCTAATGAAGAATGAAATTAAACAAAATATAAATAAATTATAGAAAATTATCACCAATGTTTTTGATCATTTTCATCACACTGGTGTGTTTGGTATAATGTAGCATAGATGCGCTTAAAACAACGAAGTCCGTGCAAAACAATACTCCTTGCATGAGATATTTTTTTATTATCACTTCTTTGTGTGTAATTGTATCATAACTACATACTTTAAATTTTAAAATGTTGTTAGTGTCAACACCACAATCAACTTTTCCAGATTGTGTTCCTTCTCTTATCGCACCCCCACTAGTTCTATCTAATAGTTAGTAACCACAAGTACTTTATAATATTTCATAATCATTAGTGCTACATTTAGTATATGCACTCGTGCATAGATTTTTATAAAGCATTGGTTCTATTTAAAATTTTGAGGATGCGATATGTATTATCAAGCACATGTGCATATATCTCTCCCAAGTTTTGGTGCGGAGTGGTGCATATATCACTTTTAAAAGTAGTAGTGCATTTTGTGTGGGCACACGTGAAAAAAAACCTCTACTAAAGCCTCCTAACACAATTTGTTTTTAAGTTATAATAAATTTGAATAAAAACCTTTGTTATAATAGCTAGTACCATTAGCGAAGGTTGTAGCAAAGGTTTTTTTTTTAGAATTGCAACCAATATTGTAACACTAAAATCCTTCACTACATGTCATTTTCATTGTAGTGACACCACCCATGAGGATTGACATGTTACATTAAATATCAATGAGTTGTATTTCTAGTTTTGTAAATAATTGCTCATAATCATGTGTTTCTTATTTAATAGAGTGGTCCTTTATGGTTAGGGTTTGAAGATGTTTTTTCTCACCAACTAATCTTGTGATTACTCAAAAAACCCAAAAGGAAGTTTCTCTAATACCACTATGATCTGTAAATTGTCGTGGATATTCCGAGAGATCACTTCATCGCAATGGATCTTACCACTAGTTTCTTTAATTAGTTTCTTTTTATAACTATAAGTGAAATGATTGAATAAGAAATACATGATCCATACACATTCGACACATAACTTATCCTTGGAAAATATCCTATGGGAAAAACCCATCTCGAATATGGAATATGCCGTGCTTTTTTTTATATGTAGAATGCAAATACAAAGGAAACTTGTACTCACTATGGAGCTACCTTAGAGATTGTGGTTTGAAAGGATTCTACAAAACCTACCATACCTTTTGTTATGCTTCACATCCACCCATTATTGTTTCTCAACTATGAAACAATACAATAGAAAAATGGAACCACTTATTTTCCTCATAGCCCGATATTTGCATAGACGTAGAGCCATTTAAGGTTAATTTTAGGGCTTGTCAATGCCTTAATTCTTGTTTAGGGATACTGTTTTGACATTATATAATATTACTGAATGTCGAAATGTCCTAGATCAACTTGTGCAATAAATAAGAGGTGATATGGAATCAACTTGGAACTATGGCGATCAACTAGATTGTTCAACTTGCAAGAGGCATAACCTCTTCCTACGAATTCCATTTGAGTTGATATTTAGAACATTTGAAAGGATTATGAGTGTGAAATTGTGTAATGTCCCATCGTGTAAGTGCTAGGTTTATTTTCCTAAAAGAATCGATTTAGACCATCAAATAGGCATCTAAATGTTAGACACCCCAATTATACAAAATGATATCTTCTTCTAAATGGGACCTTTAAACCAATTTACCAAATATTCCAAACCCAAAAGCTCCAAATAGGAGAAAAACTATATATTGATCCATTTCATATCATTGCAACATCATCTCTCCCTTATCATAGTTGTCATCCACAAGTAATGATCATCGTCAATTGTAAACTTCAAATCATTAAAAATTTGATCTATTATAGCCTATTAAATCTTTATCAATCATAGCGAGTTCCAACCACTTATACTATGAAACGAGAACTCGATATAGTTCTCGTTTTTCTCTCCCCTAATTTTAGTAGTTATTATTACGTCTGTTTCAAAAGGGGTTGATACGAGTATCAAACAATTTCATTTTGAGCCATTTTTGGGGGCCTTTGAATCATCTTTGTCGTAAAGTATTTTTAATTTATATTTTCAAGTGTGATTTTTAGAAATTTAACAAAATAACATACATTTAGAAGCAAGTTATAATGAAAAACATATACATTTTGCAATTTTTTCATTAAACTAAGACATTTTTATGGACAAAATAAGACATTTTTATTCACAAATTTGTAAAAAATTCTAGAAAATAAAAATATTGAAAACTATTTTAAATGGATTTTGAGAGATTTTTTGTATTAAAATGATACTATTTTATATTATTTTCCAAAAACTGACTATTCACATAAATTGAAGAAAAAATATACCATATATTCATAAATAACATATTAAAAACATTATATAGAGAAATTTTATTTCTAAACTAAAGTCAAAAAGTCAAAAAGTAATGTAAACAATACAAATAAAAAAAGATTTTATTATTATTATTATTATTATTATTATTATTTATTTTTTATATATTAAAAGTTTATGTATTTTTGTTTAGATTATAATATGATGCATTATAATAAAGCATAATAAATTCCATATGAAATGTTTCATCTTTTATTATTATTATTTTATATCTATCCATAATACCATTTTAAATAGTTGCAAAATCTCGTCACTTCATTTTATTTTAATATATTTCTTGCTTATATTATTTTTATACATCTCATCATTTTCAATAATTTTGTTTATTAACATTTATTCATTTTTTTATCATTAAAATATAATGTACAATATCTCAGTAGTTATAACTAGTTTGTACATTATTTGATTTGTATATGATTTAAATAAGAGTGTTTATCTCTTGATAAGATTACATTTGCCTAAAGATCAAATTCATAAAGATAAAAAAAAATTATTTAAATTTTTTTCTTATCAAGTTGATATCATTTACTCTTTTTATATCCATTAATATAATCAAAGTATGATAACTCTCTTTCAAAATTCATATTTATCAAGAGAAAACATGAAATATCATTGTTATTTGTATAACCATTAATTAATGTGTAAATAATGGATGCAAACAAAAGTGAAACATTGTTAATATTTGAACTTTTTTTTCTTTTGCATGAAGTTTAAACGTTGAAGAAATTGGGAGAAAAATGATATTTCTAAGATCAAAAGACCTAGGACCACAAGTTTGAGGGTAAAAATGATGGAGGCAATAATCAAATTGTGTAAGATGAATTACTTGCTCTTTGTGGAAGATATGACTAGAATCTGAAGGAGTAAAGATTTTTATTCATATTTTACAACACAGCGCATCCACTCAAGGAACATGATGTAGAGGTCGATTTCCATCTAAGAAGATTATTCTTTTTGTATCTCCTGTTCTTTCCGTAATTGTATTTCTAAATGCTAGGGATTGACTGTGTTTCCTGTGATGTATGGGTCATGAGTCTTTCAACAGTCGAGGAGGGGGTGGATTCAAAGTCCACTCAATCCAGCTAGAAGCAATAGAAGATTCATTCAGTTATCAATCCTTTCCCTTGGAAGAGCAACACCTCCGAAGCTTTTCAAATCCCACAAAACAAGATCTTCCTTCGTTTGGTGGACCGCGCATGCTCTACATAAATAAAAGGGATGAGAGGCTGGTAAAATAGAGTTGGACCTATTAGTATTAGGAATACACACCCAATGAATGGCCAAGAATCACACCTCTTACAGTCTAAAGCTGGACAAAATACAATGCTGACCCACTTAACAGGGACAATAACTAGAAGCATTTTTGCATGAGTAACCCACATGTTATCGAATAAGTAAAAACAATAGCAGGCATGGTCAACAGAATAAATGTTATCGTATAAGAGGGAAGCGCGCATGTGATCGGATAAAAAATACAAACATACGTAGCCTACTTTTTTTTATGCTTTATTATTCTTTCTAAATATCTTAGCTTGCTTGGGGTTTAATAAACCACCCATTGTCTGAACTATTTCGTGATTAGTCTTGAATTTGGGTTGTGTAATATCCTGAATTTTTTACCTCATACTTATGGGCATAAGTCCCATTGCATGTGATGTTGCTTTGATATTTTATTTTGTATATTAGGGATAAGACCCCACTGCACAAAAGAATGATGATTTGTTCAATATATTGGGCGTAAGTCAGATGCATGTGTTTTATGTATATGATTTCATGTGTTGGGCATGAACCCTAAAGCACATAATAGATGAGATATTTGTGTTGAGCACGAGCTGTAAGACACATGAGTATTTGATGTTTGTGTTGAGCAAGAAGCTCTAGAGCACACGAGTATTTGATGTTTGTGTTGAGAAAGAATCTCTAGAGCACATTAGTTGTGAAACCTTTGTGTTGAGCATGAATCTCTAAAGCACATGAAAATATAAGAATTGGAAGTGTTGCGTATAATCCGTCAAACATTCCAAGTTGATGTTGAGCATACGATCTGGAACATCAGATTCTTATCCATTATATCCCTAGGTATATCCTACAAATACATCCTAGCATTAGTGTTGAGCAAGGACCTATGGAATTGCACTAAGTTGTAACTCTTTGTTCTTGGCGTTGAGTATGGGCTTTGAATAAACACTAAGAGTTACTGAAAAATGAATATTTTGAGTGAAAACAACTCTAATTAAACATCTATCTTATCTTACTTATCTTTAAGTGATTAAATGAAATTTTGATTTTCTATATCTCACCAAGTACTCAAGAGCTACCATGTTATATGAAGTAATCCAACATGCAAAAAGGTTTAGAGTTTCCTAACCTAGTTGACCTAACATATAAGATAAAAAGAATAGTATCATGTGATTCAGGATCACTCTATATGATACCCAAAGTAAAAATGTAAACAATGGTATATGTGTATATATAGTTTCAATATAATGTAAATAAAAGAGTATGCATATGTATTAATAATAGTAACTATAAATAATAATGAAATGATCTATGTATTATTATTCATTACTAATATTAATTAAATATTTAAATACCCAAAAGTGTCAAAATAAGAACTAGCTAAAGAGTTTCTAAGTTAAAATAAATAAATATTAATTTCACCTAAATTAAGTAAAAATAAGAAAAAAATGATTCTTGATTTAACTGCTCATTTTCCTAAAGATTGTCTAAAAAAACCCGATCCAAAAAAAGGCTAGGGGATCTTTAGAGTTTTCCATCTATGCTACCTAATTATATTCTCAAGAGAGTTATTGGAGATCATTTTTCAAAAGAGGAAAAGCCAACTAGTATAGAACCTATTATCCCATATAAGGAAGCCTTACCTTAGGAGCTCTAAGTTACTTACATGTTGGAACCAGCTTGGAGGGATCTAGATTGAAACCAGAAATGATTTCAGGTCATGGTTCGAGGGAACATGGTAGTTCCCAAGTTATTCGATTAACTAAAGAGAGGCCATAACTATCTATATCCTTGTTAATGTCATGTTCTTCAGTGTGCAGGTTTCCAGTCATTAAAATAGCTTCAAATTGCACGTAAGAGGTTTCTTTTTTGTTATAGTTCATATAGATTTCTTATTAAATAAAGGGTTTATAAGCTAGAAGAAAAATATGTATATTATAAGCTTTATGTAGTTAGGATTATTTTTCTTACATAGCCTTAAAGAGAAGCTAGGTTTATTTTGTTTACCAACTTTAAAACCAGATTTTATGAAGTAGAGATTATGTTACAGGGTGTCTGGTTTACTTGATCATGATTACCTAGTTAGAAAAATATAGTTTATATTTCCTAGTATTGTTTTAGAGTGTCACATATGCTTTTATTATATTTCAAAACCACACGAAAAATATTGTCTCTATTCTTTCAGTATTACTCTTGTTATCATTCATATCTTAAATTGAGTGTTCTTTGTAATGGTGTAATTTTCCAACAGAGTCTAGATTATTTAAGATAGCAAGACTCCTTGTTATTATTCAAACTTATATGCAAAATTAAAATAGAGTTCACTTAAAAATAAACAAAATTTATAAAACTAAATCATGGGCCAATTTCGTCACATTCGAAAAAATTTCAAAAACTCTAAAATTTAAATTATCATGCACTAGAAGATTTCATATTTCCATCATATAAGCTTACTTCATTTACTTAAAATTCCTTCTTAAAAACAAAATTATCAAAAATGCTTTACAACCCTCAAACTAAATACTAAATCTTCGTTAAAGTCAAGTATATAAAAAACACCGACTTGAGCATAATTAAATACCATATCTATGCTAAAACATAAACAATATAATTCTTAATAAAACCAATATAAATTCTATTATAAAACCTCTACACAAGAGTCATCCATCGAAACATTATAATGTTTGGTCGTAGGAAAAAGTAACATTACAATTATCTCAACTATTATAAACTAAAACCAAGAATGAAATATATATATCATATCAACCAATTGCACCAAGGATCGGATCCTATGGAAGGACAACTAAAAAATACCAACATAATGCACTTAAATAAAACTGAGATCGAATTATGTAGGCATAGTTTCCAAAGTAAGAACATAATAGTTCATTAAACACTAGTCCAAGCTTTAGGACATCCGAGAATCGAATATTGTAGGCTTATAATATTAAAAATTATAGCAAATCGATTGCATGTCTAGGATTGAGTCTTGTAGATATCACTCATAAATATAAGACATTATAAGTGCTGTAAATTCATACAGCAAGGGCTCGCGTTACAGGCTTCCCACAAAAGTTTCAATATAAACCTATAGTTTAAACCAAATATGAGATACACTAGAATAACCAAAAACATAGATATATAAATCAAACACTATATTCACTGGTTACGTATTCACTAAGGGATGAGTCACGGCTTCCAAAGGTCACGGCTGTAAATCCCAACCTTATACACTATTTAAATCCCTACATAGTCACATATTTAATAAACATAAAAAAAAATGTGCATGCATATAGCTGATTTTACCACTCCAGGTGAATCACACTTGTATGGCCTCTCCCCTGTCCCTCTGCAGACTCTTTAGACCCTTTGGACCATTTTTTGTCCTTTGATGTTTTCTTTACCATCCCTAAAAAAATGCGAAAATTGCTAAACGCGACTTTTTAACCCCTAATCGCATATATACGTGGGTTTGACCCCTAAAACCGTGTACATCAGGATGTGTGCATAATCTAAATCCTTTTGGAGTTTTCCTTGACATGGATCCAACTCACTTGACTCCTGGCCTTTCATATGCCTTGAGATCGCTCAGAGTCGACCTTTCATTACCCCTTCTGAAAAAGCTATATAAGGAACTCTTTGGTACATTGAAGGCATACGAGAGAATTGAGAGAAAAGAAACTATAGTCCATTGTTGCCAGAAATTGTGCTTGAGTCTGCATCCCTTTGTCCCTTGGATCACTTTTGTGTTATTCCCAAGCTTACCTTTTGCTTGCGAGCTTGATATTGAGAGATGGAGGATTGAAGTGGTGGAGGCCCAAGTGGGGGATTCAGTTTCTTCGATTTGCGGACATGGCGACAGAGGTTGTATCGATTGTAATCTCTGATTTTATATTAATAGAAATATCTTTTCCTATCCAATAATGTATGTTTGAATGAATATTTTACACATGGATGATTTCAAATGCTTATACATTGTTGATTATATATGTTAGAATAGATATAACACCAATATATAATTTGCTTGTCATGTTTACTTGTTGTTGAGGAAGTGATTTATCAATTCAAGATGAAGTTGAAAAGCTCAACGGGGATCTACTTCAACCATCCAGAATAAGGTACGAGGTCTGATCCTTTAGTGTTAGATATTTAATTTCTATTGCTTATTGGAAATGATTGATTTTTGGAGTCAAGCTGTCTATTTTGGTACCCCAAGCCATAGGAATTTCTCTCCGTAACAGAATTGTTGACTCCGTTGGGGAGTTCTTAGTAGTTGTCCTTTGGGGGTTTTTCTATTGGCATTCAATGACTTTGAATTGATCTTTTTCTCTTGTTTCTGTGTCGGGTCTATGGGCATGTTTTCTTGGTAGTGTCTAATTGGTGTGAAGTTTGTCTCAGCTTGTCTCATTTCCTTTATTTTTTTGCATCTTTCTTCCTATACGCGAGTTTTTAACTCACTGTCGCATATATATATGTGGATTTCACTGCTATTTACACGTACACATGCGGGTTTATGGCGAACAGTCATGTATTCCCTTAGTTTTTCCTTCTAGAGGAAGTTGGATGGTTGTTGGGTGAAGTTTGATGATTACTGAGTCTCCTTTGATACTGCTAGTGTTTGTATAAACCTCTATTTCTGATCAGAGATGGTTTTTTTAGAGTAAATTTATTTTTGAAGAATGTTCTTGTCATTGCATTTTTGATATTTTATTTTGGGATTAGTGCATTATATTTCTTTTACCTTAGTGCTTTGCTTGAGTGCTGCTTGAGTGTGCTTGAAAAGTATGGGGGTCGTAGAACCATTCTTTTGCTTTTATATCTCATTTTTATTTCAAAAAATCCAAAAATATTTGCTTATCATCATGCATTGCGTCTTGCATTTTGCATAGTACTTGCACTAGATTTGCTTTGGAGTATTAGTCAGGATTTCATATAGGAAAGCTTGCATTTATCATTTGAAGAAAATTGTGCATTTCACATAGTATCATACCCTATGTTTCATGGACATAATACATTTGCATTGATTGTTAGGTGTGCATTTTGCTTCATGTTGTGTCATAAAACCATTAATTGCATGGCCATATACCTCTTTTGAGTAATAAAGCCAATTAAAATCAACGCTTAATTAAAATGAAATACACTTTTTTATTTGATAGGGTTCACCAACAAGAATAGGTTTTAGGGTCTTGGAATAGTTCATTGTGAGTAAATTCTCCAAGAACACTAAACAACAACATGTATGTTTCTGTCCAGGTGAGTGTGTGAAATTCCTTGGTATAACCAGTGTTTCTCAAGATCCTCCTCTCAAATGGGAGGTAAGCACGAGGCGGTGTGAGCAATTATTGATTGGGATGACCCCTAGTCATAACTGAGTAGCACCGGAGATATTTTTGAGATTGTATTCATATCTGGGGGCTCTTTCGAGAGTTTCAAGTTGTACTACCCTGCCCATATGGTCAATCCCGCCTGCGATTGTTCACTTGAGCATTGATTATATTGAGGTCACCGTAGTGGCCTTACTTAGGATATCGAGCGGATATCGAGGGGGTAATTTGCAGGGGTTAAACTATGGGTTTCTCATCTAGGTTGGGGTTGGACAGCATAGTCGCTTTACGCATTGAAGCTGAGGGCCACAATAATTGGTTACATACATCCGCTTGTTGTGTATGGGAGTCTCAAGCCTCTTCTAGGCGAGACATACCTGCTTCATTCGGGAGCTCAATTATCCTACCCTTGATTGCTTGTGTTTGGCTTTAGATTTTCTTGGTGATTGCTCTATGCACGTTAGCTTGCCTAGGGTTAGCGTAGATAGATAATCTTTGATATTTTTTGAGTCATTGTGTATTTGGGTGCAGCTCCTCACCGTTCTCATTGTTTAGCAGGACTTTCTCCTTCTACATCTCCTCCTCCTTTTGGAGAGAGAAATAGACAGTCCAGGTGGACTACTTCGCACATTGACTCACACACCATGGGCGACCATATAGAAGGTATTCCTGAACCACCTTCTCCCATTCATGTTGAAAATGGGGAGTTTACTCCTAACTATGATCTTTCACCCGATTTGACTGAGTTAGGTCTTGTGGTTTCTAAGATAGGAACCTTTCATGATAGACCTACTTACTCTGTGGTTTATTCCCCATTGACACATCGCTGGTATGGAATGCAGGAGGATGATGAGACTCATTTTGAACCCGACAGCACTAGTTGTGGTAGTTATGGTATGTCGTATTTTCCCACACATGATTTGGCATTCCATGTCGAATTTGAGTTTGAGCCTAACAATATGCTTGGGGGCACTCTCATTCCTTACCATGCAGAGAGGTTTGGGAGAACAAGTCACATTCCACCTTCCATCCTATTGGTGGAAGCTACATCACATATTCCTTTTAGGTCTATGGTTAGTGATCCTATTAGGATACTAGATCTGAGATGAGTGACTATAGCGAATAGCATGTACATAATTAGACAGATCCCTTCATCCTATGTCCATAGTTCTTCAAATGTTCACCCTCCACCGTATTCACATGGTCCTTCGGGCCATAACGTTGCTACGAGTCATATCCATATTGCGGTTACTCGACCAGTCGTGTCTTAGGTTCATCCACTGCCCGTTGTTTCGAGAGGTCAGGTCATACTTCTAGAGGTCATATTCCTACTTTTAGAGTGTATATTCCTACTTACAAATTGTCTCATGGGACATCTCATGCGATGACTTATGGATACTATTATGGGATGCAGTATGGACAGGGTTCTTCACCTTATGGTTGCGGGTATCAACAACCTGCTTACTCTCCAAATTACAGCTTTGTGGCTTCGAATAGTCAAGGTACACCACACTATGGTGCTTCCATGCCACCCTATATGGGTCAAATAGGAGGAGGGCACTATGGCCAAGGCCATGGTGGTTATGGTAATTAGACTTATGTGAATTAGAATTATAAGGGAGCGTTCCATCGACCTATTCATCCTAGGCTCTCTTTCCTCGCAATGCTGAATCTTCCTAACTTGTCGATATTGATGAACAATCATGTAGCTCATGACCCGGCTTGGTTGGCTGTCCCTATTAAGCTTCCCTAGGACATACCCAAATTCAATGGAAAACCGGGAGAGGATCCGAGTGAACATGTTACTACCTTTCACCTATGGTGCTATTTGAATTCCTTACACCAGGACTCAATCCATTTAAGGCTGTTTCAATGCACCCTGACAGCGCCTCTCGTGAAATGGTATATAGAGCTACCTAGGGGGGCATTCAATTTGTTCGATGACCTAGCGATGAATTTTATTAACCACTTCCAGCTACCAGTGCGTTATGATGTTGGTATGAAACTCTTATTGACATTTTGACAGGATAAAGCTACACATATCTCGGATCACATCCAAGAGTGGCATAGATAGAAGAGTTTAATTAAAGCCTTTATACCGTCGGAATTCCTCCTCAAATGGTTCCTTAATTCATTATTGCCATATATAGCGAAGGATGTTTCTACATCAGGAGTACAAAATGAGGAATAAGCCATTTTTAGGGCACAGGAACTAGATTTAATTTATGCTTAGTCTGGTTTGTTATATAAGATTATTCCCAATGCTCTGCGGTCTAGTTTCGACCCCAAAGTTAAACCTGGAAAACATGCCGATGGCATTGTTGGTTGTGCGAGTGCTAAACCTCCAGATTTTCTTGCAAAACAAGTTAGTCAATTTTCAATCAATCAATCTACTTCAGAACAAGCCACAACTTCGTCTCAACCTGCCCAAACGGTGAGTGTGCTTTCAGTGCAATCGTCGGACTAGAAGGGTAACCAGCATCCCAGACGGAATAAAAAGAATGGTAAGAATAATCATAAGGGTGGGAATAGGAATGAGAATGCTAATAATAATGAAAAGAATGCCTTTAATGCTAGGGGGGACAAGCAATATAAATGAAAGGTTAAATTTCCTTGCAAGTTTTGTAAGGGAGATCACCTCACTTACTTGTGCCCTTGTATTGATGAAGCCTCGATATTCTTGGCACAGGGCCCAGCTGTGCTAACCAACCATTTACCTCACAATCAAAATATGAACCCGAGGACCCATGATAAATCTGGTGGTGATCAAGATCCGCTGGAGGGTAGTGGTCATGGTTTCATTAACATGGTACCTGTTGCAAAATTTGCGACCCATGCGAAATACTATGGTTCATCACAACCCAACCCATGAAAGGAACCTGATCCACCAGGGACTCCTTTACATATTGAAAAACCTATGGATAAATCTAAAGCTGCACCTCACATTCCTAAGGGATTCCTTAAGTTCTCGGGGCACAATTCTAATTTTCGAGCTGCCCAGAACTATTCAGTTGTCGAGGATTTGGGCCACACTCCTTGTGCGATGTCTGCACTTGAAGTACTTCAAAGTTGTCCTTTGCAAAGAAAGGATTTGTTTTCTACCCTTAGTTTGAATGATGATAATTCTTCCTCTGTGATTAAATTTGAAACCGCAGGACTTTAGCCTCGTTTGCCTTACTATGTGTCTCTTTTGGTTCATGTAGAGTGTCTTAACATGACCGTCAAGCACACTGTGATTGACGAAGGCGCTGCTGCTTCTGTGATATCTTTATCATGTTGGAAGGGTTTAGGTTCCTTTGAGTTGTCTAAATCAGCGACCATGTTAACTGTGTTCGATGGGAGATCATTTAGGCTGCATGGGATTCTTCCTTCCCTTATGGTCCGTTTGGGAGGGAAGATCGATGCGATAGAGTTCGAGGTGGTTGATGCGCCCCTTGACTATAATCTGTTGCTGGGTAGGAATTGGATGTACAGTATGCAAGCCGTATCTTTTTCCCAATTTCACATTATATGCTTTCCATTTAATGGGAAGATAGTCACGATTGATCAAATGCCATTCAAGAATACGTCAGTTACTGCATCTTTGGGAGCTTTAATCATGATCGTAGAGCACTCTCAGCCGGCAACTGGGAGTGTGGGTGTGGGAATGTATCCATCCCTCATGGGAAGTTTTAGTTGTCCTGTACTGATCCTTATGATAGGGTCTAGTTCTGGTGAGGCTTCGATATCTATGAGATCAGTGTCTTTTCGCACAAGTCATATGGAAGATCCTTGGATTCTTTCTACACTGACTACTCTGAGTGAGCCCATCATGATGGATGTGCCATTACCTGCAACTATGGTAGCTTATCAAGCTAATCTTGAGTGTGTTGCAGATCCCAGTCCTTCCTCTTCACGGATGCAGGAGGAGGACCCTTATGTGCTTCCTGCATGGGCAGTACAGTCTTCTCACATGCACAACTGCCTTGATAGTGTTTTCCTTTCAGATAAAGCGATTATTGAGGCCACGTTGGGAGTTGAGCCACCATAGGAAGAACTCCATCATACACCTTACTTTCTTCTTAACCCTGACCGCTTGGAGCGTGAGGACTTTAGGGAGTTTCTTAGTGAGAGAATTGGTAGTCCTATGGTTCCATTAAGCTCTCATGGTATGATGGCTGATGAAAACATGGCAAATATATCCCTATTTATTCCTATCAATATCTCTCGCGATCTTGGTAGGATAGTGAATGTCTATATTGGGGAAGAATGTTCCCATGCTGAGATTCAAGAATACACCGAGCTGTTTAAATAATTTCATGATATCTTTGCTTGGTCTTACGATGAAATGCCAGGTATCGACCCTCGTATTGTTGAACACGAGATTAAGACTTATCCTAATGCTAAGCCTATTCAGAAATGCTTGCATGCAGTGAATACTAAGAAAGCACCCGTGATTAAGGTAGAGATAGAGAAACTATTGAAAATCGATTTTATCTATCCCGTTCTTTTGATGCAGTGGGTTTCAAACCTCGTTCCGGTGGATAAGAAGTAGGAAGCGATCCGCATATGTATTCATTTCCGTGATTTGAATCATGCATGTCCTAAGGAAAAAAATTTCACACCATTTATTGATAAGATTTTGGATGAGTTTGCAAGTACCGAGGTTTTTTCCTTCATGGACGGCTTTTACAGATATAATAAGATACAATTTAAAGCTAAGGACCAACATAAGAATGCATTTATTTTTCCTTGGGGAACTTTTGCATATCGAAAAATTCCTTTTGGCATTAAGAACACCAAAGATACTTTTTAGCAGGCCATGAACTTGATCTTCCACGATCTCAAATTGATTATAGAAGTATTTTTGGATGACCTTGCTGCTCATTCTTGTATGAGAATGCAACTATCCTATCATTTTAGATTGGTGTTCGAAAGATTCCACCATTATTTGGTCAGTTTAAATCCTCGCAAGTGCATCTTTTGTGTCAAGTCAGGTCACTTGTTACGATTCATCATTTCTAAAGAGGGTATAAGAGTCGACCCTTTGAAGGTAGAGGCAATACTTCAGTTATCTCCCCCAAAAAATATTTGTCATCTTCAATGTTTGCAAGGCATGGTAAACTTCTTACAGAGATTCATTGTCAATTTTGTGAATTTTACTAGAGCCTTTATGAATCTTTTGAAGAAGGACACCACATTTTGTTGGGATGAGTGAGCCCAAGAGTCCTTTGATGCACTCAAGAGATCCCTAGCATCGGCCCCGGTGATTAGTCCCCCATACTATAGCCGTGATTTTCTACTTTATGTGGGAGTGTCCATGGAGACGATTGGTATGGTTTTTGTTCAAGAGGATGCAGATCTCCAAGAACATGTCATATACTATCTAATATGGAATCTTATTGACGTAGAGATCCGTTATTCTCATGTTGAGAAGCTTGCTTTAGCTACTGTACATGTGGTTCAATGGTTGAGACATTATATTTTCCTTCGCTACACCTTGGTTGTAGCCCATGTCAATCCATTTAAATTCATCCTCACTCAAGGGATGATTGGGGGAAAAATATAATAAATAGACTGTCATCCTGTAAGAATTTGATCTCGAGTTTGTTTTGGCAAAATCGAAGACATCGTTAATTTTTGCAGATCTTATATCGGATTTCCCAAGCGAGGCCGAGGAGTTGGTTTGTGAAGATATGTTTATCGATGAACACATCTTCTTAATCTCAAATTTAGACCCATGTTATTGGGATATCATTATATATTTACAAACATTGAAGGTCCCTACTCACCTCTCATTGGATGAACGACGACGATTACGTCACGTGTCTAAGAATTACATCATAGTGGATAACACTTTGTACCGCTGTGGGGTAGATTCCATTTTAAGACATTGTTTAACCCATTAAGAGGTTGAGGTAGTGTTGAACGATTTCCATGGAGGGGTGTGTGGTGGTCATTTATCTTGGCTTTCTACAACCCAAAAAATCTTAAGAGTGGGTTATTTATGGCCGTTGATCTTTAAGGATTGTGTAGATGCAGTCAAGAGGTGCCACCCTTGAGAGGTGTTTGCACGTAATATGCACTTGAAACCTGCCTTGTTACATCCCATCATCACCTTCGGTCCCTTCACTAAGTGGGGGTTAGATTTTATGGATTGCAACCCAGCTTCAGCTGGGGGGCATCATCATATCATAGTGGTTGTTGATTACTTCACGAAATGGGCTGAGGCTATGCCTGTAATTAAATCTGATGGTGACATGGCCGTGCACTTTGTATTCAACCAGATTATTACTCAGTTCGAGATTCTGAAAGAGCTTGTCACTGACCATGGCTTGCACTTTCAGAACCGTATGATGGAAGAGTTAGCATCAATGTTAGGGTACAAACAAGAGCATTCCTCCAGATCTGATGTTTGGTTTGTACCATGTTAGAGATCTATAACATGGTACAAACCATTCTAAGATCTGATGTTATTAAGAAGATTCTTACGTGTGAGATTATTAGAAGGAAAATTTGACAATATAACATACATACATATTCCAATAGTTAATAATCAAGTTGCCGACTCATATGCTAACTACGTGTTAGATTGGCATTTGTTTCATACCCAATAAGTTCATCACAAACACAAATTTTTACACATGTAAATAAATAAACCGATTATCACAAAACTTTTTATAAACATCCAAAATGTGGTAATACATAGTGTCATGATACAAAAATGGGGCTCTCGAGCCACCAAACTATAATACACGATAATACAAAATCTATCACTCCCAGGTATATAAGCCTCTAGAGGAGGAGGGGTTTTGTGATCATGGAATGTCACTACGGCTCTAGCTATCCATAGAAATAATCGCACCCATGCTCATGGTACACCCACCACCTGGCGCTGCATGGCCTCAGGCAAGTTTTCGACTTGCGCCATGGGAACTCTATGTGTCAGCCTCACAAAGTTGGTATGAATGCTCTAGAGCATCCGCTCCACATCGACACCTATGATATCATCTCGTCTTCCCCTTTGTCTATGACGAGGGAAGCCGTTAGGCCGTCGTGGTCTCACATCTGCATGTATATGGTAGATGTCACTATGTATTGTCACCCAAAAACATGTTTTTTGATTCCATATAATTAGAAAACACAAAAAATTAAATAACTCAAAAATTTAAATAGAGGGTCAAGATTCGTTACCTATGTCACTATATGCCGATCCTGGTGGCAATGGCATGTCCCGATCCCCCAGAAAATATATCCCCACATAGAGGTAGTCATTGATGGAAAGTATTTGTCATTGCCACCATGGAAAGAACTTAGCTGGATAGGGGTTGGACACCCTACCTCCACCCAGTCTGCGCATTGCATTGGCCCAACGTCGTTGGGCTGGTTCTCGAACCTCGTGTAGAGGAATGTCAACTCTAGGGCTCAATCCTAGAACATGCTTAAAGAAAAATGTGCTTAGTATGCTGCTAAAACTGAAGTTTCGCACTCTTCCCATCTTACACTAACTGAGCTCGTGTTTCATGTTAACCAGTAGTGTAGTGCTCCAATCATATACCATGGGTCTCACACACTTCACTGCATAGAACATCAGAGGCCACTAGGCCTAGTGGAGTGAAGCCAAGCCTGCTATCCTACCCAGTATCAATAGGATGGCCTTTAGGCCGAACACCTGTATGGAGTTAGTTGGGATCTGACTCCCCACCTTCTTCGTGTCTAGATAGCAGTACACCGCAATGTAATCATCTATATTCAAGCCACCTCTAGGCTCGCGAGAACGTAGGTACACTAATTCCCCCCATCGGGAAAGTCCAGTAATAAAGTATATGTCCTCCACCTCTATGGTGAGGGAAATCCCATCTATCTGGAATGACTCTGAGTCTGGATCCTAGTAGTCCGCCAACATCTACAATAGTCTTGGTTTGTCCCTTAATCCACCAAGACACCAAAATTTGTAGATCCCACATGCACGTAACGCTTTTTGAGCCATTAGATCGGCCCTTACTGCCTCTTCTACATCACCATGTTCACGTTCTCTCCATTCTATGACCATCCTGCATAAAAAATTAGAAGCTTTCCCATTAGAACACTTAAAAAACCATATGCACGGCCGCATACGTGACTGTTTTCCAAACATCGGCATATGTACGCGACTGTGAGGGAATTTTTCATGCATATCTAGCCCTATACGCAGAAAAACCCTCGATTTCTGCGTGGGCCGCAGCACCTCTTTTGGATTGGCCTAGAAATCTAAAATCGCCATGGAATTTGATAAAAATTGCATCAAAATGGAAGAGTAGAGCATGGGTAAGTACTTGGAAGAAACGATAGTGGATTCCACCAGCTGGATCTCTTGGAATTCACTGTTGAAAATATGAGCTCAAATGGGTAAAAATTTCAAATGTTTTATAATGGTTTGAATTTTTTACTATTTATAGAAATTTTTCAAATTTTTGAAAATTTTTACCCCCTTTCCTATAGTTTAGACCATTTCTAATCCTTTTGGACTGTTTTTGGACTAATTTATGATGTAGGAGACCTTTTTGAGTGCCGTTTCAACCATTGGATTGACCCGTTTGTGCTAATATCAGGTATCATGTCTAAACTAGCATATAAGTTAGGTTTCATCACCATTTTCTTTTTGCATGACCATATGACCATTTCATTATAGCCTTAGGTATGAACCCACTCTATTATGTCACGGAACCTTCTTGTTGTTTTAGAAGTGGCATGATATGAGTGGTAGATCTTGACCTTACATGGGTACCCTAGTTAGCACCTTATTTGCATTTGGTGCCCATGCTAACATTTTGACCCTTAGGATGTGGGAGTCTATTGTATAGTATTGCCATGACACTTCGCAAGAGCCTTATACTCATCTTGATATTTTGCTGGCCTATTCCCCTCAGGACTCCTTTATGTCAAGTTGTAATTGCATTATCATGAGCTTTTCCTGCCTTATTGAGCTTTATCCTTGCTTCCCTGACATTGAGTTTCAGCCATATAGCCTGAGCTCATCTCATGTCTAGCCATGCAGAGCCGTTTTATATATCCTTTGTAGCTTGCTTTCCTTTTTACTAAGAGGGGATTTTCCCCTAAGTGTCACTATCCTACACATGTATACTTGCATTGAGCATAGGTATGTTCCACTGCTTGGAACTAGTTTGTTTACCCCTATGACACTCGCCTCCTCCTAGTTTGTAACTATAAAGCAGTTTTATTCCTTTTCAAGCTTTTTAAATATTTGAAAAAGTGCAAACAAATAAAAAAAACAAAAAGCCAAACAAGGAAAGATGTTATATTTGGAAACTGTCGAGTCATGTCACCTTCAAATAGAGAACTATATATAACATCCATTGGTTGGGTTTATAGTTTGACTTTAGGAGCTGTACTCATTTATCTGAGTTTATCTCCACCGACTAGTTAAGCTTCCAGTCCCCACGGAGCCTCTGTCGATGCCTCCTGTGTCATAGAGATGTCCCAGTTTTAGATATCGAGTCTATGCCACCTTTATTCAGTCACCATATGTTGTTATGCTCTTGTTCAAAGGAAGTTGAAACCTGAGTCAGCCATTCCTCAGTTTTCTTGACTTTGCATGTCGGCCATCCCTGGTACAGTTACTGGTTTGTGCACGTTATTATCGAGTCCTTCCACATCATACAACTTTGCTGAGAACCTCATGTTGGATGATGGGGGATGCCTTAATTCCATCCTTCCAGTGGATTTCATCCCATCGACTTCATATCATTTATTCTGAGATTGGAATCTAGAGTCATTTTTGAGTGCTTTGAGACTTCCAGTCATCAGTCGTAGGTTCTCTTGCCATCGACAATATTTGGGAATACATCAATGTCCCCTGATCGATGGTTCCTCTCAAGTGTTCGACCTCAAAACATTTATTCAGAGTTGTTAGTTTGCACTCTAGTATCTTGATTCCCATTTTCATTATCGGTGAGTGATCTCGCATTTGTTAACGGTATACATCAATGATCAGTAATCAGACGATGGAATACTATGTTCGACCTCGACACCTCTATTCACATAGTAAGACATGTATTCATAGTGTTTTGTGTAGAAGACCTTCTATATTGGTGGCATCTCTTATATGCTACCTCCTTGATCGTGTCAGTGTTCATGAGATTTCAGCTCTTGTGACTTGATTCTAGTACATGTCAGACATTTCCAGCTATTATGGAGATCTTGATTCATTATATATCTTCAGCCATTATTGAGATCATAATCCTTTGTATATCTTCATCATGGATATTCTGCTCTATGTTTATTATATGTGGTGATGACCACTTATGTGATATCTTGTATCATGCCTATTCATGGCCATGGTACTCTTATGTATCTGGGACCACTATATGTATTTGTAGTTATGTGCAGACTTGTATCATTATACTATGCTGACTGGGTGGTTGGTCTTCCATTTGGGATCCTTTATCACTCCATTTCTTGGATGGAATTATAATGTATTTCGGCCATCATATGGCCCCTCTGACCTCACACATTAGCGAGCATCTGTTATAGTTGATTTTACCACTCTAGGAGAATCACACTTGTATGGCCTTTTCCTTGTCCCTCTACAGACTCCTTAGACCCCTTGGACCATTTTTTTTTTGATGTTTCCTTAACCATCCTCAAAAACATGTTAAAATTTCTATACGCAAATTTTAAACCCCTAATCACGTATATACACGGGTTTGACCCGTAAAACCACGTACATCAGGATGTGTGCATAATCCAAATCCTTTTGGATTTTTCCTTGACATGGATCCGATTCACTTGACTCCTGGCCTTCCTTATTCCTTGAGATCTCTCGAATTCAACCTTTCATTACCCCTTTGAAAAGCTATATAAGGAACTCTTTGGTACATTGAAGGAATATGAGAGAATTGAAAGCAAAGAAACTATAGTCCATTGTTGACAGAACTTGTGCTTGAGTCTCCATCCCTTTGTCCCTTGGAGCACTTTTGTGTTCTTCCCAAGCTTTCCTTTTGCTTGTTAGATTGCTATTGAGGGATGGAGGATTGAGGTGGTGGAGGCCAAAGTGGGGGATTCAGTTTCTCCGATTCATAGACGTGCCGACTGAGGTTGTATCCATTGTAATCTCTGATTTTATATTAAATAAACATTAGAGGAAATTTCAACTCAAAATGGGCCATTTAACTTTTATCCAAATTCCATGTCATCATGTGTTAGCCAATGAAATTGCTTTAAATTTGAAATATTGTATAGGTCTTAAACACTTTTTTAATATAAATTTGGGAATAGGTATCATTAAAAAAACTACTTTTTTTGTTTGTATTTTTGACATATCTCCCTGTGTTTTTACTGAAATTTTGATCGAGAGAGCTCCTTGGATGTGGAATTAAATTCCACATCCAACGAGTACCCACTCGACATACTTTTGAGGGACCCTGCTACCCCAAAAACAATAAATACCTAAAAAAATGGAATGATGACATCATCATTCCGTTTTTTCAGGTATTTCTTGATTTTGGGGTAGCGGGGTCTGTCAAAAGTATGCCGAGTGGGTACTCGTTGGATGCGGAATTTTATTCTACATCGAACGAGCTCTCCTAATCCAAATTTCAGTAAAAACACAAGGAGATATGTCAAAAATACAAACAAAAAAGTAGTTTTTTTCTTTTCTTCCTCCAAAATTAATAAATATTATTTTATTAATTCATTTTAGGAGGCCCATTTTTAGTTGAAATTTCCTCTAATGTATCTTTTCCTCTTCAATAATGTATGTTTGAATGAATATTTTACCCATGGATGATTTCAAATGCTTATACATTGTTGATTATATATGCTAGAATATATCTAACACTAATATATAGTATGCTTGTCTTGTTTACTTGTTGTTGAGGAAGTTATCTATCAATTCAAGATGAAGTTGGAAAGCTCAACATGGATCTACTTCAACCGTCCAGAATAAGGTACTAGGTTTGATCCTTTAGTGTTAGATATTTAATTTCTATTACATATTGGAAATGATTGATTTCTGGATTCAAGCTGTTTGTTTGGTACCCCAAGCCATAGAAACTTCTCTTCGTAACATGCAGCATATTCACCTAATGGACAAGCTAGGATCATGGCCACGAGGTGAAACCGCGGCCCATAATAAACATTAAACCATACCCAACGAATATAATAACGAGAAGGATAATTAAACCCTATTGTCAACGCATATAAAGTCGCGACCTTAATAAAAAATAGAAACCATGTGTTCAGGAAGTATGCCAAGATAATGGTCATAATAAAAAAACCCAGGCATGATAAGAATCCATACATTCCACAAATACAGTGCCTAAACAATAAATTGATACAAGAACGATTTACAGAGTTCCATTGCAGGCAATGGCATTGTAATTTCAAAGAATTCACATTATTTTAGATCCAAACATGGATCTATTCCATTAAAACATTAAACCCACACGATTGAAATACAAACTAAAATTTATTTACAGAGTCAAGTCTTTGTTTGGATAGACACGACTCACCCAAAGTATTTACTCTTAAAATGTCATAGGAAAAGATAAATACAGTCACATCTCTCAGATGCCCAAACCATAAAAAGGACCAAAACCAACTATAAAAGTCTATTAACCAAAATTACATAGAGAAAAACCCTCCCAAGCCAGATTGCAACACTTTGTCACACATACATGTAGAGTTAAGCACCTATGCATTTCACACTGCTTACCCACTTAAAGGGTTGCACAAACAATCCATAGAGCCACATCAAGCCATGTTTCAAATCATCCTTGTCACTTGTAAAATAAAACACGTAGAGATGTGAGGATTACGCTAAGACTCAATAGAAGCAAACAACAAAAATAGTTTTTCAAAACCATGTTAAGAGCTTACCTTTCGGCGAAAGGGAATACTATTGCTCCACGCATCATAGACACCCGAGAGCTAAAACCGCACACACAACCAGAGGAAGATACAAATGCATTACCCAAATGACCAGACTAGTGTATGAGGATCAATTCCCATGCTTTCCCAATAGCATTAAAAGCGCCACCCTATTCTCCACTACACTCAAAATCCAAACCCACTTTCCCAAAATCCAAACCCACTATTTAGTGTAGTATTCCACCCTAGCATAAAAACCCTAGATCAACCCTCCATTGCAACGTTAAGCCATAGTTATATGGCATATGAAATATGCAATAAATAATTTATACATATCCCTTAGTTTTTTCAAGAACTTATTATAAAGTTTGCCATGACATATAAAACAAGCCTTAAACCCTAGGCTTTATACCTTAAAAATTTACATGTTATAAATTGAATATCAAAGTGGATAAGGTTGTATAACCTTAAGAATAACAATAATGTCAATTGTAATGAATTAAACCACACACTATCAACTCTACATAAACGTGGAATGTAGGCATAGCTAAGTGAGTACTTTAGTCTTCTTATCCTCAGTATGAATAGGATAGTGTAACATAGTTATCATGCTGTAGGATGTTGTTACTTTTCACTATCGTATATAGATTCCACCAACAAGATAAGCTTCAAAAAAGAGGAATTTTGCATTAGTTTGCAATGAACTAAGTAAACCCCGTAAGATAAAGAGGAACATTTTTACCTCTCTGAGTGATCCCTTAAGGGATAAAACCCACCACTCCATCCCTTAACAATTAAAGGCAAGTCATATCTTTTAATAAATAAAATCATAAACGAAATACAAGACAAATAAATAGGAAGGGAGACATCATTGAAGAAGCATATGCAAATATATGTCAATAGTAAAAACCAATAGATTAATCATATAACAAATCCAAGTAACTTAACCATAGCACTTAACCATATCAACATTAAATAGGAAAATAAATAAGAAGGGATATACATCTTGCGAAACTTACATATAGTAAACAATGACATATATATTCCACAAACGATAATTAATTCCATGAAAGATGTCATTTAAATATCCTACAATTTTTTTTTTGAATTTTGGGGACATTACAAGTGGTATCAGAGCCCAGTTTCAACACTAAGAGACCTAATGGGCGCTCCAAACATTCTTTGCAGAAAATAAATTATATTTTTGAAATTTTGTTAAATAACAAAAAATTTCTTGTTATTAAAAATTTTACATTGCATGATTCAAAGAACAGTTCTGATCATGAACACAGAAGAAGACAACAACTAGAAAGGAAAATTGAATGCCCCCACATGGGAAGAATAATTGGTGATTGAATTAAATTATGGTATGCTGAAAACCATACAAAGTATGCAAGCATACTTACAGAGTTTCAAGGATGATAATATGAATGAAAAAAAAAGAAGCAAGAAATTAATGAATCTTTACTACAGAATAGGATGGGAGGAAGCTCGCATGGACATCCCACTCAGTCAACCAACAAGTTCAAGAAATAGTTTTATCATAAACAGACCAACATCCCAAAGGAAGAAGGAAAAGAAGAACACGCCCGTGAACTTCCAGAAATAGACTATCAGAGTCTTTCTAGTGATAATTCCCTTTCTCCTTGCAAAAAGAAACAAGGGAATGATAAAAACCTCTAAGGAGAGTTCAAAAATATTAGAGCCCCAACCTATGAAGGAGATATGAACACCGAGAAAAAGTTTGAAGAATGGATAAATACTTCTTAGTGCACAACTACTCTAGTGAGATGAAATCTCGTCTACCCATCTATAATTTAAATGGAAAAGCATCTAGATGGCGGATATAACTAAAGCATACCAAGAAAGATGAGGTAAAGGAAATATGATGGAGTAACTTCTAGATAATTTTTCACAAGAAATACATGTATGAATGATTCTTCTACAGGAAGGTGAAAGAATTTCATGAGTTAAGAATGGGTTCCATGAACATGGATTCTTTCATCCAATTTTTTTTGGATCTGTTACACTACGTACCTTATATAAAGGATGAGAAACTAAAAATACAACGGTTTTTAGGTTGTATTCCTCCTAATTATCGAGAGAGAATTTAATTTTACATGCCTAAGAATCTATATACTACCCTACACAAAGCTATGCTTTGCTATGAGAATGGACAATTGAGGTAGGAAAACATCAACAAAAGTAGAGACAAGTGTGAGACCTTCTTGGACAACTGCAAACCGGGTTTCAACCCACCACCTTATAGAAAACAGAACAGTGGTTTTCTAGCCAATAAGAACTTCAACAATATAGGTACAAAGACATATGTACCAACACCAAATGGGGGAGCCAATGTTTTCTTGATGGAAATCAAGTGCTGGAAATTCCAAGGGTCCGATTGTGCCCAAGGCTGTAATAACGAGACCAATGGAGTCTTAAAAAACTTACAAGAAGGACCAATGGTAGAGGACATAGTTGGAACACCGAGGATTTATGTAGCCTTGTATGAATGACATGCAGACCATCATGCTACTATGGTTGAGATAGAAGGTAAGATTTCCAACACTTCTATTTCAATATTGATTGACCGCGGCTCTTTTTGAATCTATGTGTCACCTAAAAATTGTTGATTTATGTAAATTAGACAAAGTTAAACAGAGAAACCCTGGATGGTGCAATTAGCCACATGTACAAAATGAAAGGTTTATGAAATAATTAGATATTGTGAGGTAAAACTAAAGCGTTTCCCTGCTAGGATAAATTTGAATATTTTACCCTTAGGATTGTATGATGTACTTATTGACATGGACTGGTCGTGATAGCACCATGTCATGCTCAACTGTCTACACAAGTCAATATTGTGTATAGATAGCTAAGGGAATCAGGAAAAGATTCAAGGCATACCTAAAAATGTTTCCGTAAAGAAAATATCTACCTTACAAGCAAAGAAGTGCATTAGAAAAGGCTACAAACTATTTGCAATCAACATCCTGGACATAGAAGTTGAAAGAGAACATCACATTAAGGAATTTTTGGTTCTCATAGACTTTACAGATATATTTTTTGAGGAGATACTAAGATTACCACTAAAAAAAGACTTAGATTTTTCCATAGTACTTACACAAGATTTAGTTTCGACTTCAAAACCCCCTTACCGCATAAGCGCAACAGAGTTGGTGGAACTCAAGTTCCAGTTGCAGGATTTGATTAAGAAGGGGTATATTTGACCTAGTGTGTTCCCTTGGGGAGAATCTATACTTTTGGTAAAGAAGAAGGATGCTAGGATGCGTATTTGCATTGATGAACACCAACTTAACAAAATGATCATCAAGAACTAATACCCATTCCCTAAGATCGATGACTTATTTGATCAAGTAGGAGGAGCCAAGATCTTTTCAAAGATTGAACTACGGTTTGGATACCATTAGGTACAGATCAACAATGAGTATATTCATAAAATCTCCTTTTGTATAAGATACGACCACAACGAGTTTGTAGTAATGCCAGTTGGGTTGACCAATGTACCCACAAACTTTATGTGTATGACGACCAATATCAACAGTAAATACCTACATAAATTTATGTTGGTATTTATAGATGACATCCTAGTTTACTCTAAGACTAAAGAGGAACACGAGGAACATCTCCACCTAGTACTATAGGTGTTACGAGAGCATTAGGTCTACCCCAAGTTTAGTGAATGTGATCTTTAAAAACCATAGATACGATACATGGGCCACATCATCTTTGAGAAGGGGATAGTTGTTGACCCAGAAAAAATTAAATCCATAGAGGACTCACCTACCCCTACTAGTGTCACATATATTAGGTCATTTTTGGGATTAACTAGTTACTACCTAAAGTTCATTGAGAACTTTTCGATGAGACCTTGTCCCATGACCACTTTGCAAAAGAAGGAAAACAAGTTCTTATGGATGACCAAGTGCGAGGAAAGTTTTTGAAATCTTAAACAACTTTTGATGACTACACCAACACTACAAATTATGGATCCCAATGGGTATTTCATTGTTTGCACAGATGCATGCAAGGAAGGGGTCGAAGGATTCCTCTTGTATAAAAATTGTGCGATCTATTATGAATCATAGAAGTTAATGGAACACAAATAAAAATACCCCACCCATGATCTTCAGCTAGCAACGATCATCCACGCCTTGAAGATGTGGACGAACTACCCCATGGGGAATAAATTTATTCTAAAGACAGACAATATGAGTTTGAAGTATTTATTTGTGTTGGAATATAATCTGTCAGGATTATATTTTGTAAATAAATAAAGAAAACTGAATAGTTATGTAGGAAGCCGAAAAGGCTGGGCGGAAGGTGAAACACAACCATCATATGAATTGTATAAATATATGCATTAGCAAGGGAATAATACGAATCGGGAGTTATACCTATCAATGGTATCAAAGCGGGTTCCTTCCATAACTCCTGCTTGTATGCTTGTTAGTCCTAGTAGTCTGGCTGCCAGACCTCCATTCTGCCCTTTGTCAATTCGTTTCTCCTGCCAGTCTGCTCATTCATTTGCGCATTCCTCAGTCTGCTTTGCTTGGAGTTGAACGTTCTACTGTTGGCATTAATCCTCCTTTTGCGTGTGTTTATTATCTACCAACAAAACGTTTCTCTCAAAAACCCTAACATTCTTCCCAGACATATCTACATACTCTCTGTGAAATTGTTGCGTGTTCTGTGAAATTAGTTTATGCGTTGATTTTGTTGTGTTGAAGAACTACATGGATACCTCTATCTTCCATGGTTTCATGCCTTCGCTGACCTAAGTTGTGGTATTTAGCATCCACATGAGATGCAACCTACATTAGCTGCGTGGAAGCCCGTTCTTCACAGTTGTGTGAACATATCATCTGCCAGAAATTACTATGTTTGAGTTTTGGAGCAGTCATGGTATGATGTATCGTTCTATATCCACTCTATAGACTTGTTGAAGACTGAGATTCACACATGTGGCCTGTCAAAGTTTGTGTGATCCATTTGCTTTAGTCATGGGTCGCTTCACTCTACATCTATTAACTCGCGATATCGTTGAAGACTATGTGCATAAATATTGGTTTCCTGGAAGTTGAGTAAAGATCGATGTTAATTGAATGTTCACCTTCAGAAGGGTTCTAGTTTCCCGCGTTTTGCTAGGGTTCTGCGTCTCCTCCAAAATGAGATCCCTCTCCCTCTTTGTGAGAGCATTCTAGAGTTGAGTGAGGCACTTTCAGAGACTGTGTCGAAGGCTAGGCACTCCAACAGACTCAAAGTGAACCCTAAATTGACGAAGTATTCTGATCATGTTGAGTTGCCGGCCGGAAAATCCATAGCTACTTTGTTGAGATCTGTTGCTTTCATGGTCCAATCATCCTTTGCTGCCATGGCTTCCAAGAATCGATGCATTGAAGACTTATCTTAGAGATGGAATGCAGCTTACCAAGTGACATTTGAATTAATTTGAAGGTTATTTTTCACCCTATAAAAGGGATGCATAATAGACCACGTTTACAGCATTTGAGCTATCATTATTTCTGCGGGTAGAGACAAAAATTGAGCTCAACATGGGAGCTGAGTGAAGTGAATACTATGTGGGAGATAAGTAAAGATTGATACCTCAAACATTTCAGAATTATATCATCTCGGTGCCTGCCAAATAGTGCGAATCCAATGAAGCATATGATCAAGTCTCATCCTGCGTTGAGTATATGTTGTGTATTGGAGTTGAAGGCTGAGACCCTCGCGTTGAAGAATAGGAGCTGAAGCGTTGGTGTGGCTGTGTTGAATACTGAACCTGTGGAGCTGCCTGTGTATTGAGAAATCAAGAAAGCCTGTGTTGCTACAGCCTGTTGAAGACCAGCGTGAAGACCGTTGGAGACTCAAGACTTTTTCAAGAGTGTGAAGATTGCTACGGCGTTGATTGAAGCGTGACTGTGTTAATGGTGCTTTCAATGAGAGCGTGAGTATGCAGCGTGAATCCTTTGAATCCTGGTGACTGGACTGTAGGTAAAGATTCATGCCATCTTTGACTGCGTGAAGGTTAAATATTGTTGATGAAATATTTTGTGACCATTGGGTTGCACAAACCCTAACTTCTGCCGAAACTTATATGCATGAATTTTGTCTACAAATATTTTTCATATGCATAATATGGATATTGTCTGAGTTCTGGTTACTGCTGACAATTGCTGCTGACTGAATCCTAGGTTGAAGACTGCTACGGTGTTGGTGCCTGGAGGAGATAAGCATGGTGTTTAGGACTTGATTTTCTTTGGTTCTTATATTTTATGTGGCTCTAATAGTTCTGTTGTTGGCCAGGGACTGTGCTTATTATAATTGTTTGGGATTGTGATCGTGGTTTGGTGTAAACATATGTCTGGTTTATCTGAAGATAAACTTTTTTATTTCCAACTACATTAAAGACTGTAAAGACTACGTTGTAAATCACATTGGTAGAGACTGTAGACCTACAAGGTTATTGTTTTTCTATTTCTTTCTGTCATATCAAGTTAATTATTGTAAATTACACTAACAGTTGTAAAAAATGCAATCTATAGAATCTATTGTTGGTGATGTCCTCACTGGCAAGGAAACATATCCAAAATGGTCTAGAAAGATCAAGAAATCAAGCGAGCCTATTGAAGAATCCCTTTACTTTGTTCAGAAAACAAAGAATCGGTCTAAAGACCCTTCCAAGGGAGATTGCAGCAAGAGAGGACGAGGAAGAAGAAATTTCAAAGGAAGAGGGGGCAGAAACAACTTCAGCAAAAGATCAAATTTGCAGTCCAAGCGTTGTGGAAAGACTAGGCACACATCATATAAGTGTTGGGCTTCATGGGACTCCATCAAAGACAAACATAACCAGAAGAAAGATGACAATAAAAACCAAGATGCTAGTAAATCTTCTGATTCTGCTCATTGTATTGTTGCACATTGTAATCTTGGAATTAATGAAATGACTTCACTTTCATCTTACAAAGATTGTTGGCTACTTGATACCGGTGCAACATCACACATGACTTTTAGAAAAGACTGTTTTGAAGAACTTAATGAAAAAATAAATGGCATAGTGTACTTTGCAGATAAGTCAAGTCTTAAACCAAAGGGAATGGGCACCATCCGACTGAAGATGCCTAGATTCCCCGATTTCTTGTTGAAGAATGTTCTTTATCTTCCATATTTGCAGAGAAGCCTGCTGTCCTTGGTGGATATTTGATAGCAAGGCCATTCCATCCACATGTTTGATGGAATCGTAGAAATAAGAAAGTCCTCTGACAACCAAGTCATCATGACTAGATACGAATATGGGAAGCTGCTGAAGCTAAAGGGTTCATCTACAAGAGTTCAGAACTATGCCTACCTCTCTCAGCATGGAGAAGGTAATTTGTCATCTAGTTCATTATGGCATGCAAGATTTGTTCATCTAAATTATAACAGTCTTCGTTTTTTGAGAAAGAATTGTGTATTTGGTTTGCCCAACATTCCCAAAGATAAGAGCAAATGTGATGCTTGTATATTAGGGAAACACAGCAAGCTGCCATTTCATGAATCTAATTTCAAAGCAACTAGGAAATTAGAATTGGTGCATTCTAATTTATGTGGCCCAATGCCAACTCCTTCTGCTCATGGGAATAAGTATTTTATGACCTTTGTTGATGACTACTCAAGAATGTGCTGGATTTACTGTTTAAAGACAAAATCAGAAGCATTTCAAACATTCAAAGACTTTCATGCATTGATAGAAAAACAAGCACAATCTAAAATTGGTACACTTCATACTGATAATGGGAAAGAATACACTTCAAATGCTTTTGAAGATTATCTTCGCCATCATGTAATTTCACATCAGACTACAGTTCCCTACAATCCTCAACAAAACGGTGTAGCAGAAAGAATGAACAGAACCATAATGAATATGGTTCGCTCAATGATGTTTTTTGAGAATGTAAAACTAATGTTTTGGGGTGATGCAGTGAAATGTGCATCCTATTTGAGAAACAGAAGTCCCTCAAATTCCCTTGATAACAAGACTCCACATGAAATGTGGTTTGGCCATCTCCCTTCAGTCAGGCATCTCAGATTTTTTGGTTCCACCTGTTATGCCTTGATTCCAAAGGAGCAAAGAAACAAGCTTGGTGCTCGAAGCAGAAAATGCATTTTCCTGGGGTACGAAGAATACTCCAAGGCATACCGTCTGTATGATGAGGTAAACAAGAAGTTTGTTATTTCGAGAGATGTCATTTTTCTTGAAACTAATAAAAATGACCAGTCCATTGAGAGACAGCTTGATAATTTGGAAAAATATCCTCATCCAAAGAAATATTCTGAAAATGAATATGAAATTCCAAACCTTGAAGGGGGGATTCCTATTTTGTATCAACCTTTGGAATTTCGATATGAAGCACCAACTCCCCTGCATGAAGAAGTTCCTGCTACTTCACCTGAACAATAGGTTCAACTGGATGACGTGATTGAGAGAATTGGAAGACTGTCAATCAATGATGAAGCACCACTAGCTGATCAACCAGGACCATCATGGAAGATGCCTAAATGGGCCACAAAGACACTTGAAAGTGTCCATCCAGATGAATTTGGAAAGACAGGAACGAGAAGTTCGAAAAGACATGAAGATGGAGGAGAAGCAGATAATTCAGGTGATGACATGGATTGATCATTTGATTGTGAATTTAATTTATTTGATAACTTTGAACCAACTTCCTTTGAAGAAGCTTCTACTCGGGTTGAGTGGAAAGAAGCTATGCAGAATGAGTATGATGCACTCTTGAAGAATGGAACTTGGAAGCTGATTGACCCTCGAGTTGGAACCAAACCAATTGGCTGCAAGTGGGTGTACAAGAACAAATACAGATCAGATGGCTCACTTGACAAGCACAAAGTGAGGCTTGTATCAAAAGGCTATGCATAGAAGGAAGGAATTGACTATGAAGAAACGTTCTCTCCTACAGCAAAATGGGCTACCATCCGTACCTTACTCTCTTTAGCTGCTCAGAAAGGGTGGAAAGTTCATCAGATGGATGTGAAGACTGCTTTCTTGAATGGAGACTTGAAAGAGAATGTCTTCATGTCCCAGCCAGAAGGATTTATTGTGAAAGGAAAAGAATAAAAGGTATGCAAGCTTGTCAAATCCTTGTATGGCCTAAAACAAGCGCCTCGCGCATGGTATGAAAAGTTAACCGAGCATCTTTTGAAGTTAAATTTTGAACATTTTGATCTTGATGATGCAACATTGTTTATAAAGAAAGTAGGAAGATCAGTTGTGTATCTTGTGGTGTACATAGATGATCTTTTGATGATAGGGAACAATGAGAGCTATATAGCATCCATAAAGAAAGATTTGAAAAAGATCTTTGAAATGACAGATATGGGACATCTCCAATATTACTTAGAAATTGAAGTCACTCAACATCCTAAGTACATATTCCTATTTCAAAAAAATATGTTGGAGAACTACTAAACAAATTTTGCATGACAGAATGCAACCCTATCTCTACTCCAATGGAACAGAAAATGAAGCTCATATCAAGCGAAGGAAAAGAATTTGAGGATGCGACCAAGTATCGATAACTTGTAGGAAGCCTTATCTACCTTACAACAACTAGACCAGATATTTCTTATGTTGTTGGCATACTTTCAAGGTTCATGCATAAACCTTGTGAAGGACACTGGTCAGCTGCAAAAAGAGTTCTAAGATACTTGAAGGGGACTCAAGACGTTGGACTCAAGTACTCTAAAGTGGATGACTTCAAACTTATTGGGTAATCAGACTCAGATTTTGATGGTGATAAGGAGACAGGAGTATCAACTTCTGGATACACTATGAGTCTTGGATCAGTAGTTGTCTCATGGAGATCACTCAAACAATCAGTTTCAGTAGATTCAACAACAGAAGCAGAATATGTGGCTGCAGCTGAAGCAATGAAAGAAATGGTATGGCTCAAGAAGATACTTGAACATTTGCAAGAAAAATAAGAGAACTCCACTCCATTATTGATCGACAATACTTCTGCAATCAAGCTGGCTAAGAATCCTAGATTCCATGATCGAACCAAACACATCAACACAAAGTATCATTTTATTTGACATCATGTAGAGGCCAATACAGTCCATCTTCGACATTGTTCCACAAATGATCAAATTGCAGACATCTTCACCAAAGCGCTTGGACGAGAAAAGTTTGAAAGATTTAGAAACATGCTCGAACTTACGAACACCCCTTCAGATTAAGAGGGGGATTGTTGGAATATAATCCGTCGGGATTATATTTTGTAAATAAATAAAGAAAACTGAATAGTTATGTAGGAATCCGAAAAGGCTAGGTGAAAGGTGAAACAAAACCGTCATATGAATTGTATAAATATATGCATTAGAAAGGAAATAATACGAATCGAGAGTTATACCTATCAATTTGAGCAACCAGACCTAAATGCCATGCAGGGTAGATGGTTGGCTTTCCTCGGATAGTACCATTTCAAGTTAAATCATATAAGGGGAGGGGAGAATAAAATTGTTGATGCTTTAAGCCGATGAGATCATATGTTATATGAGGTTACTTTGATTCAAACCAATTCAGATTTACATGGGAGGATTAGAATGGCCACCAAAGTTGACCCTTTCTATGTTGAAATCCTCAAAAATGTCAAAGAGGATAGGTTGTTTTAGCAAGAAAAAGAGTACAAGGTAGACGAAACTGGAATTTTGTGGTCCAAAGAAATATTTTATGTTCCAGAAGGAGGGGACATTAGGTCTAGAATCCTCATGAAATTTTATCAGACACCCTACTCAGGGCATCTGGGATATCAAAGGATGATATCCACAATAAAGAAGCACTTTTTTCTGGCCTAAATTAAATGTTGACATAAAATTATTTATCACGAAATGTCAGGAAAGTCAACTATTCAAAGCTGAGCACCAAAATCCTTTGGGATTGATGCAACCATTACCCATTCAAGAAAGGAAGTGGGAGATCATTAGAATGAATTTTATTACAGGTCTACCAAAGAGTAAAGGAAAATGACTCTATATTTGTAGTAGTTGACAAGTTGTCAAAAGAAGCACACTTTATTCCAGTGAAGTCGACCTACAAGGAAGTTAACATTGTCGACATCGTCCTAAGGGAGATATTCTAATTGCATGGGATACCCAAGGAAAACATCTCGTATCGAGATACAAAGTTTACCAAGAAATTTCAGAGATCATTATTCTCTAGATTAGAGATGCCATTAAACTTTAGTATTGCTTACCAACCACAGACATACGAGAAGACAAAATGGGTAAACCAGGTTTTAAAAGATGTGCTTAGGATGTATGTCATGAACAACCCCACCAAGTGGGAGGATTACCTGCATCTTGCAGAGTTTTCATATAACAACGGATACTAGGCCCTCGCTAATATGAGTCCCTTCGAGGTAGTCTATGGAGAAAAGTGTAGAACACTGGTTACTTGGGATATCCCAGTGGACTGGCTCATTTTAGGGCCCGACTTACTAAAGGAATTGGAATAATTGGTCACCATTGACCAACGAAACCTTACAGAAGCACAATACCACTAGAAGAGTTACCCAGATAAGAAAATAAAATATAAATATTATCAGATAGGAGACTGTGATTGCTAAAAAGTAAAAGCAAAGAGAAGGTCATTGAGCTTGGGGAGGTGCATAAAGTTGGCACCATGATTTTGTGGACCCTTTGAGATACTGGAAATGAGAGGACTACTAGCATATGAACTAGATTTACCTCCTCACATAAGAGTTCATAATGTTTTCCATGAATCCTAATTAAATAAATATGTATATGATACTAAACATCTGATTTATTGGTCCTTATTACTAGTGGAACCTGAAGGAGAGTTTGTATTTGAACCCCTTCATTTACTGGATAAGAGAGAGGTGCAACTGACGAAGTGCACCATAGTCTAGTTGGAAGTGCAATAGAATCACTGTGAGGGTGATGAGGCTACTTGGGAGAATGAAGCCACCATGAGAGAGGCTTACCCTGACTTGTTTCATGATTTCATTCCTAGTCCCTAGAACACTAAGGACGGTGTTGTTCTAAGTGGAGAGGGATGTGATATCCCAATTTTTTGACCTGACACTTATCAGCATAAGTCCCATTCGATGTGATGTTGCTTTGATTTTTTTTTTAATATTTGGAATAAGACCCCACAGCACATGAGAATGATGATTTGTTTGATATATTTGGTGTAATCCAAATACATATGTTTTATGTATATGATTTCATACGTTGGGCGTGGACCTTGAAGTGCATAATTGATGAGATATTTTTGTTGAGCACGAGCTATGAGGCACATGGGTATCTGATATTTGTGTTGAGTATGAGATTTGAGAGACACGAGTATTTTATGTTTGTGTTGAGAAAGATCCTCTAAATCACATGAGTTCTTAAACTTTTTTGTTGAGCATGAAGCTATGTTGCACATGAAAATAGATGAATTGAAAGTGTTGGGCATAAGACCTAGAGCATTCCAAGTTGAAGTTGATCATAAGCTCTGGAACATCAGATCCTTGCCCATTGTATCCCTAGGTGTATCCTACAAATACATCATAGCATTAGTGTTGAGTAATGAGCTCTCGAATTGCACTAAGTTCTAACTCCCTGTTCTTAGTGTTGAGTATGGGCTCTGAACAAACGCTACGACTTACTGCAAAATTAATGTGTTGAGTGAAAATGACTCTGATAAAACATTTATCAATCTCATCATACTTATTTTTAAGTGATTAAATGAAATTCCTCTTTTCTGTATCTCATTAAGTACTAAAGAACTACCATGTTATCTAAGGTAATCCAACATGCAAGGAGTTTTAGAGCTACCTAACCTAGTTGACCTAACACCTACCTGAAGGCCTTAATAAAGATTTGACTATAAGCTAAAAATAAAAGTGTCATGTGATTCAGGATCATGCTATATGATACCCAAAGTAAAAATGTTAAGAATGATATACGTGTATATATAGTTTATATATAATGTTAATAAAAAAGTAAGCATATGTATTAATAATAGTAACTATAAATAATAATGAAAGGATCTATGTATTATTATTTATTACTAATATTCATTAAATATTTAAATACCTA
>LPNX010409378.1:13828-47257 GCA_001517045.1 Pseudotsuga menziesii | reverse complement strand
GGGGGGGGGGGGGGGGGGGGGGGGGGGGGGGTCCAGATTGAAATTAGGAATGGTTCCGGGTCATGGCTAAGTGGAATGTGGTAGTTCCCAAGTTATTCGCTTAACTGAACACATGTCAGAACTCTCTATATACTATTTAATGGTGTGTGCTTGAATGTGGAGTGTTTCCAACCATTAAAATAGCTTCAAATTGCACGTACGAGATTTATTTTCTTCCTTACAGTTCATATAGATTTCTTATTAGATGAAGGGTTTATAAGATAGAAGGAAAATATGTATATTATATACTTGCTGTAGTTAGGATTATTTTTCTTACAGATTCTTAAAGAGAAACTAGGTTTATTGTGTTGACAAACCTTAAAAATGGATTTTATGAAGTAGATATTATGCTATAGGGTGTCTGGTTTACTTAACCATGATTACCTAGTTAGAAAAATATAGGTTATATTTCCTAGTATTGTTTTAGACTGTCATGTATGCTTTTATTAGATTTAAAAACCACAAGAAAAATATGGTCTATATTCTTTCAGTATTACTCTTGTTATCATTCATATCTTAAATTCAGCCTTCTTTGTAATGGTGTAATTTTTTAACATAGTCTAGATTATTTAGGATAGCTAGATTCCTCGTTATTGTTCAAACTTAGATGCAAAAGTAAAACATATTTCACTTAAAAATAAACAAAATTCATAAAGTTAAACCATAGGTCAAATTCCTCAGATTTCAAAACATTTCCAAAACTCTTAAACTTAAATTATCAGGTGTTGGAAGATTTCATATTGCGAGCATATAAGCTGCCTTCATTTACTTAAAATTCATTCTTAAAAACAAAATAATAAAAAATGCTCTACAACCTTCAAACTAAATACTAAATCCATGTTAAAATCATGTATATCCTAAACATAGACTTGAACATAATTAAATACTATATCTATGCTAAAACATCAACAATTATATTTCTTAAGAAAACCCATATAAATTCCATTATAAAACCTCTACACAAGATCCCACCATAGAAACATGTTAAGGTTTGGTTGTAGGAAAAAGTAAACCAAGAATATAAACCAGTTGCACCCAGGATTGAATCCTGCTGAAGGACAACTAAAAGCTACCAACATAATCCATTGAAATAAAACCAGGATCGGGTCCTGTAGGAATCATTTCCAAAGTAAAAACATAACGCTGCATTAAACACCAATCCAAGCATTAGGGAAACCCATCATCGAATCATGTAGGATTATAATATTAAAAACAAAACAAAATAGATTAGATGTCCAGGATTAAATCTTGTAGATATCACTGATAAATACAAGACATTATAAACGTTCTAAGATCACACAGTAAGGTTTTGCATTACCGGATTCCCACAAAAGTTTAAACATAAACCTACAGTTTAAACCAAATATGAAAGACACTAGCAGAACCAAATACACATATATATAATTTGAACACTATATTCATCGGCTATGTATTCGCTAAGGGATGAGTCACAGGTTCCAAATCTTACGACTATAAACCCCAATCTTACACAGTATTTAAATATATACATAGTCACATATTTAAATAAACATAAAAAAATGTGCATGTTGTGTATTCACCTAAAGGCCGAGCCACGCTCATGGTCGTGAGATGAAATCCCATCGCATAATAAACATTAAATAATAGCCAATGGATATAATGCCAATAAAGATAATTAAATCCTATTGTCAACGCATATACAATCATGGCCTTAATAAAACAGAGAAACCATATGTGCAGGATGTATGCCAAGATAATGGTCATAATAAGAAACCCCAGCCACGATAACAATCCATGCAGTCCACAAATACAATGCATAAATAGTAAATTAACACATGCACAATTCACATAGTGCCATTGCAAGAAATGGAATTGTAATTCCAAATTATTCACATAATTTTAAATCCAAACACAAGGTTATTCCATCAAAACATTAAACCCACAAGATTGAAATACAAACCAAAATTTATTTATAGAGACGAGTCTTCATCTGGATAGACACAACTAAACCAAAGTATTTACACTTTAAAATTCATAGGTAAATATAAATGCAGTCACATCTCCTTGATTCCCAAACCATACAAAGGACGAAAACACACTATCAAAGTCTATTAACCAAAGTTACACAAAGATAAACCCTCTGAAACTAGACTGCATGTCATGTCCCCAACCCTCTACTAGGTGGAGAGGACATGACAATGTCTATCAACCCAGGCAATCTAAGCCCCATGAACATATATATATATATATATATATATATATATATATATATATATATATGCTTGGAATTAAAACATACCTATGTATAAACAGATGCATAATACAATCTACAACGAAGGCATAATTTGTTCATTAAATGCATTCAAGCATTTAACATGTTCATATAAATTCATAACAATATACCATTGCAGAATTTAAATACACAAGAATACTTATCTTTGAAATAGTTTGTCCCGCAACCAGCTATATTGCTGCAACATTCCACCCAACCATAGGCCAATGCGCTCTTTAATCTCTCTGAAACACTGCCACCCCTGAGCTGGGCATGATTTCCCCATGGAATAAGGAACACTAGCAGAATTCACCCATAGTCGAGGATACAATAAACATAAGCCAAGCCAACACAAATGGGTTTATCAAGCTTCCAAGGAAGTGGAAAAATTGACTACTAAGCTAGTGAGCTCAATCCAGATCTATGATCACCCACACCAAATCTAACCTGACCTCTAAACACTTACACACCAAACACAAGGAAGCATCCCCTTCTCTGCTACACAGTATCTCATGCCATGCATTCCCTTCTAGTGCTATTCAGGGCATGCAAAGAAGGAACCCAACCTTCTATATCAGTTTGTGAGGTGCCTTCACACACTAGGTTTATCAAGCAAGTCTAGGCCCATTTCCATTCCTCAATTAGTTTAGATGCCAAAGCAAGGATGTACACACAGTTATCCTAGTACTGGAAATAACAAACATAATAAAATCCAAGGAAAATGCATGCACAGATAAATTTATGAATTTCTGAGCATTTCCAATGCCAAATGATTGTTGCAAATTTATGAAACAAAAATGTTTGTTAGTTAATCAAATCCAAGAAAAAAAATTGGATTGTGGGCAATTATATTCAGGAAAATTACTAGAAATTAAGCGAAGACGTGATACGGGACAAATCCACACAAGAAAACCAAAAACATTAAGGGAAACAGATTTGCCAAACAGGGGAAAATCGTGAAGGAGGACAAAATCACCAAACGAGAGAGAAAATTGTCCAGGGTTCAGACTCAGAGGTTTTTCCTTACTGCTTGAATGCAGAATGGGATTCCCTAGAACATTTTTCCCATTCCAAATCATGAGGTAATATGAAAATCCCATGCATAAGGGAAAAGGTGGATGTTTTTTCCCCAAGTGGGCTTTGTCCAATTCAATTTTTTGTCCGTTATTCAATTACCCCACCCTTATGCTTATGAATATCATGCCCCCATCTGAATTTAGTTGCATTGATATAGCTAGGTGTAGGTTTTTTAATTAATAAATTGCAATTATATCATGATGTCCAAAATAATAATGTGTTAGCTAGCACGAAAATACCATCGGCCCAACTTTTAATCGCTGAATCATAAATACTAAATCGATGGTAGGGATTTTTCCTAGCTCCACACCGTTATTATTTACATCATTTTATTTAATTGCAAACAGGGTAAAAAACAAGGTGTTACAGTTATCTTTGATACTAGAATCGATGAGTATTCTTAAATATGTTTATAGTGTTGCTAATTTAGAATATAATTCTGTTTTATACCTGATACAATATATATGATGTATTGGTTAGTTTTTGTTTACTATGTTAGTTAATTTTATTTTATGAATATGTTTTGTTTCAAAGATTAATCTAAGCTAGTATTTTACTTCTAAACATAGCTCTGTTGGCAATATGAAATATGCCAGTAGAGTTCATGGGTAAATAAATACATAGGAACTTGTTAGAAACAATTCATAGGTTTTAGCAAAACAAATTTTAAGCCACAGAATAAAATGCAAAAATAAAACTGAAAGAACAAAATCCTTGATAAATCTTAAACATGAATTAATTTACAGATATAGGTTTTAAAATAAGATGTCAACCCTTAAAGAATTTGTCACAAAAACAATGGTGAACATGGGGTTATAACTATAACATAAGCACTTTCATATTCTAACCAGAACCTATTCTAGATAATGAAATAGATAATCAAGAACCTCATACCTAAAAAGTGAAGTTATTCTAAAGGCTGAAACCTATACACGCAGTTACCCAGTATTAACAATTCACAGGGATGTTTGACTTCTGTATAGATGACCGAATCACTTGAGAACTACAACGTTCTGCCCAAGCATGACCCAAAACTATTCCTGGTTTTATCTCGGATCCCCTGGAGCTAGTTCCAACATCCAAGTTTCTTAGAAATCCTAAGGTAAGGCTTCCCTAACTGGTATATCATGTCTAGACTAGTTCTCTTTTTTCCTCAGAGGAAAATGTTCTCCAAGAACTCTCTTGAGAATAATCAGGCAGAATAATGACTCCCAAAAAAGATGGAAGAGATCCCCAAGCCTCTCCCATGCTTGGGACGTTATAGATAGACTTTTCAGTCAAAGGGGTAGTTAAATCAAGAATCATTTGATTTCTTGATTTAACCCATTTTATTTAATTTATGTGCTTTTAATATTTTAACTTAGGAACATTTTACTAGTTCCTAATTGGACTTTTGTGGTATTATAATATTTAATTTCCTCTTAGTAATTATAATAATAGATGGTTCTTTCCCTTCTTTCTTATATTATTATTATTATTACTATGCTTACTCTTTATTCATACCATGTATAAAATATATAATAATATATTATTTGTTAACTTTCTCTTAGGGTATCACATATTTTTATTCCTAAACTTATGACACTTTCTTCATTACGGTCATCAGGTAGATGGTTAGGTCTATTAGGCTAGGAAACTCTAAACACCCTTGCATGTTGGATTCCCTCATATAACATGGTAGTTCTTTAGTACTTGATGAGTTAGAGAAATTTGAGATTTCATTTAATCACACATAAATAAGTGAGATGAGATCAATATTTTACTTGATTCTTTTTCACTCGGGATTCATTATTTATTTTCAGTAACTCCTAGCACTTATCTAGAGCCCATACTGAACGCTATAAACAGGGAGCTACAAACTTAATGCAATTCCAGAGCTCCTTAGTCAACACTAATGCTAGGATGTACTTGTAGGATACACCTAGGGATACAATGGCCAAGGATTTGATGTTCTAGAGTTTATGCTCAACATCAACATGGAAGGCTCTTGGGCTTATGCCCAACACTTCCAATTTATCTTTTAACACATTTTAGAGTTTTGTGTTGAACACAAATGTCTTAAATCTCATGCATTCCAAAGCTTCTCGTTGAACACAAATATAAGTACTCATGCACTCCAGAGCTTCTTTCTCAAAACAAAACATCATTTTACCCATGTGCTCCAGAGATCCTTGCTCAAGACAAAACATTTCATCAACCATGTGCTTCAGGGTCCATGGCTAACACAAGCAAACATATAGATATAATATACAATTTTCTTACGCCCAATATGTAAAACAAATCATGATGTTCATATGCAGTGGGGTCTTTGACCTAGTATATCAAAATAAAACATCAAGGTAACATCATAATCAATGGGGATCATGCCCATAAGTGTTAGGTACCAAATTCAGGATATTACATCCCTCCCTGCTTAGAGCAACATTGTCCCTAGTGTTCTAGAGACTCGGAATGAAATCATGAAACAAGGCGGCCTAAGAATTTCTCATGGTGGATTCATTCTCCCAGCTAGCCTCATCGGCTTCGAAATTCTTCCATTAAACTTTCAATTGGACTATGGTGTGCTTCTTGAGCTGCACATCTGTCTTGTCCAATATATGGATATGTTCGAGGGAAAACTTCCCTTCAAGTTCTACCTATAATAAGGACCAATCAATCACATGTTTTGTACCATAAACACATTTATTTAATAATGATGCATGGAAAACATTATGGACTCTTATGAGCACGGGTAGCACTAGTTCATATGCCACTAGCCCTCTCTTCACCAGTATTTCAAAGGGTCCACAAAATCTAGGTGCTAATTTACCACACTTTCCCAAGCTCAACGAGTTGTTTTTCTTTTACTTTCAAGTACACATAGTCTCCTATTTGAATCTTTATATTTTCTTTTCTTATTTGCATAACTTCTATGGCTATCTTGTGCTTCTTTAAGGTTCACTTAGACCTTGGTAACCAAATATTCCAATTCCTTCAACATTTCAGGCCATAACATGAGCCAATCCACTGGGCTATCCAAAGTAATCAGGGTTCTACACTTTCTTCCATAAAGTACCTCAAAGGGAATCATCTTGGTGGAAGTATGGTAACCATTTTTATATGCAAAATCTTCAAGATACAGGTAATATTCCCACTTGGTGGGGTTGTTCATGACATACATCCTAAGCATGTCCTCAACAATCTGGTTTACACTTTATGTTTGCCCGTCTATCTATGAGTGATATGCAGTACTAAAGTTCAACTACATCTCTCATCCGGAGAATAAGGATCAGCAAATTTTTTTGGTAAACTTAGTATCTTGATCAGAGATGATTGCCTTGGGTATCCCATGCAATCTAAATATCTCCTTCAAGAAGATATCAGCAATGTGTACTTCCTTGTTGGTCAACTTCACTGGAATGAAGTGTGCTGCTATTGACAATTTGTCTACTACTATAAAGATAGAATCATTTTGGTGCTTACTCTTAGGTAGACCGGTGATAAAATCCATACTAATGACCTCCCACTTCCATTCTGGAATGGGTAATGGCTGCAGCAATCCCAAAGGATGTTGATGCTCAACTTTGACTAGCTGACATTCCTGACATTTCATGATAAACAATGCAATGTAGTCCTTTAACTTAGGCAAAAAAAAAAGTTTCTCTTAAATATGTTTATAGTGTTCCTAATTTAGAATACAGTTCTATTTTATACCTGCCACAATATATATGATGTATTTGTTAGGTTCTCTTTACTATGTTAGTTAACTATATTTTATAATTATGTTTTATTTTAAAGATTAATATGAGCTAGTATTTTACTTCTAAACATAGCTCTGCTGGCAATATGAAATCTTCCAATAGAGTTCATAGGTAAATAAACACTTAGGAACTTGTTAGAAATATTTTCTAGGTTTAAGGAAAACAAAGTTTAAGTTATAGAATAAAATGCAGAAGTAAAACTGAAAGAACAAAACCCTTGATAAATCTTAAACACGAATTAAACTACAGATATATGATTTTAAAATCAGATGTAAACCCTTAAAGAATTTGTTAGGAAAACAATGGTGAACATAGGGTTAGAAATATAACATAACCACTTGGATATTCTAACCAGAACCTATTCTATATAATGAAATAGATAATCAAAAACCTCATACCTGAAAAGTAAAGTTATTCCAATGAAGGAAATCTGCTCAATTACCTAATATTAATAATTCACAACCAGATCTCACCTCTGTATAGATGACCGAATCACTTGGGAACTACCACGTTCCACCCAACCATGACCCGAAACCATTCCTGGTTTTAATCTAGATCCCCCCAAGCTAGTTCCAATATGCAAGTAGCTTGGAGCTCCTAAGGTAAGGCTTCCCTAACAAGTATATTAGGTATGGATCAATTCTCCTTTGTTATCTTAGGAAAATGTTCTCTGAGAACTCTCTTAAGAATAATTATTGAGAATAATGACTCCCCAAAAAGATAGAAGAGATCCCCAAGCCTCTCCTTCGATTGGGACTTTATAGATAGACTTTTCAGTCCAAGGGATAGTTAAATCAAGAATTATTTGATTTCTTGATTTAACCATGTTTATTTAATTTATGTGCTTTTAATATTTTAACTTATGAACTTTCAACTAGTTCCTAATTGGAATTTTGTAGGTATTATAATATTTAATTTTCTCTTAGTAATAATAATAATATATGGAGCGTTTCCTTCTTTTTTCTATTATTAATATTATTACTATGCTTACTCTTTATACATACCATGTATAAAATATATAATAATATATTATTTGTTAACATTTCTCTTAGGGTATCACATATTGTGATCCCTAAACTTATGACACTTTCTTCATTAAATTCATCATGTAGATGATTAGGTCTACTAGGTTAGGAAACTCTAAACATCCTTGCATGTTGGATTCTCTCGAATAACATGGTAGTTCTTCAGTACTTGATGAGATACATAAATTTGAAATTTAATTTAATCACTTATAAATAAGTCACATGAGATCAATATTTTATTCAAGTTGTTTCTAGTCGGGAATCATTAATTCTTTTTAGTAACTCCTAGCACTCATCCAGATCCCATACTTAGTGCAATTCGAGAGCTCCGCGCTTAACACTAATGCTAGTATTTACTTGTAGGATATACCTAGGGATACAATGCCCAAGGATCCGATGTTTCAGAGCTTATGCTCAACATCAACATGGAAGGATCTAGGGCTTATGCCCAACACTTCCAATTTATCTTTGCATGCATTCTAGAGCTTCATGATCAACACAAGTGTCTCAAAATGAATGCGCTCTACAGCTTCTCACTCAACACAAAACATCTCATAATCCATGTGCTTCAGTGTCCACACCCAACACAATCAAAGATACACACACACACACACACACACACACACACACACACACACACATATATATCATATGCAATTAGATTACGACCGATATATCAAAAAAATCATGTTCATGTGCAGTGGGGTCTTTGACCCAATATATCAAACTAAAACATCAAGGTAACATCATAATCAATGGGGATCATGCCCATAAGTGTTAGGTCCAAAATTGAGGATATTACACAGGGTGGCGCTAGGGCAGGAAACATGCCTGTAGGGAGTTGTTGCCTTCTTCCAATAGAAGATGGTAAATAGGGTGTAAGAGCTTCCTGTTAGTCGTAGCTGAGAAAATAGGGTGTCGTAGCATCCCTTCAGTAGTAACTAATAAACCAAGGGGTCATAGCCTCCTTCTAGTGGTAGCTGGTAAATAGGGTGTCATAGCATCCTTTCAATAGCAGTTGTTAAACTATGGGGTGGTAGCCTACTTTTAGTGGTTGCTGGTAAATAGGATGTTGTAGCATCCTTTCAGTACTACCCGATAAACCAGGGGGTCCTATCCTCCTTCTAGTAGTTCCTGATTAATATGGTGTGATACCATCCATGTTTGTAGTAGCAGGAAAAACTATTTGTAAACAACAATTTTGCAGTAAATGATGTACTAGTGGTTTACCCTATTGGGCTTCCACATTAAAATTATGTTATGTGTATTCTTTTTGTTATATGTTTCGAAATCATATATTTAAAGAGTGGTTAAAATAGTAAAAAGATAACAATACGGATTCACCTCTCCTCTCAGTATTGACCAATAAACCAACAAAAATGACAATAGTGAAAGAAGATAAATGGCGAATATGCATTGCAGAAACTCATGACTACTCAACGATTGGAATCCTTGTCTATCATAAGGCTTCAAATGGTTTAATCAGTTATGGAAATGGACCGTCAGGCACACGAATAGCTAAAGGAGTTACATATTGACATTTATAAAAGGATGGGCGATAAGAAGAGAAGGGTGCACTCTCTACAGATAGAGGGCTGGTGCATGGATCATCGTTTAAGTGGATATTATAGAATGACAGAGGAATCTGAGCTCTTTTAAGAATATCTTGAATAGATACAACGAGGGGAACTAAGACAGATAAGTAAATCTAGCAGTAGATCAGAACAGTGTTGGCCATGCATTGTTATATATGGTTTTCTACATATTGTACTGAACATGTTTTAAGTCTGAGAAAAAAGGGTGGTAGGGTGGTGCTAGGAAAACAAGTTGTCTTCTATGTACAAGTTGGATCCTGTGCAAGTGGAAGTTGGTGTTGGATAATATTATTTTTGTGGGTTGATTAAAAAAATTAGGGTTGGTGCTCTCCACAAGAAAGAAATTGTACAAGAGAGGTTGCAACCACATTTGAGTAGGTGCTCAAATAAATATGAATATTTGTCATTCTCTATTTTGTATGTGTGATTGATGATCATCATTTCTTATGTTATACTTATTGCATGATAATAACTGTAAATCTATAATCATTAATAATTTTTTAAATATTGAAAAATGGATTAAGGTTTATAAATAACTTATTCACCCCCCCCTCTCAGTCATTTGAATAATTTCAAAAATTGGTATCATAATGGGTTCCATTTCTCTAAAAGTATATCTGTAAGCTTAAAAATGAAAAGTTATGAAGGGACTTCATCCAATAAGGTTCCTCAATTTGATGAAATAAATTTTTCCTTTTGGAGAGTTAGAATGAGAACCTATATAATGTCCTTGGGAACTAATGTTTGGGATGTAGTAGAGACTGGCTATGTAAAGCAGGTTTTTCTATCCTCCAGAGATGACAAGATGGAAATAGTATTAATGGAAAGGAAATGAACGTTATTTTGAGTAGTTTTGTAGAGGCTGAGTTTGTTAAAGTAATGCATTTTGAATCTATGAAAGAGATGTGGGATAAGCTTGTAAACATTTATGAAAGAAATGAAAAAGTAAAAGAGGTCAAACTACAGACATATAGACTAAAATTTGAACAACTAAAGATGAATGAGGATGAGATAGTCAGTAAATATTTCCTAAGAATAGAAGAGATTGTGAATGCCACGAAGGGTATTGGTGAAAATTTTGATGAAGCATTCTTTGTTCAGAAAATTTTAAGATCTCTTCCTGAAAGATTTAATTCCAAAGTCTCGGGAATAGAGGAATTGAGTGGTCACAAAACTGCACTTGTTGACCAACTCCTAGGTATTCTGACAGCCTATGAAATGAGGATTGGTAAAGACAAATCCACCACTAGAGAAGCTTCTTTTAAAGAAGATAAGAACACAAATTTTGAAATGGATGTGGCTCAGGAAAATATTCTTAAGGAGGCTGAAGAAAGGTTCAAGGAAATACAAAGGAAAGATTCCCTTTAAATGCTTTAAATTTGGTAAAATAGGTCATTTGAATCTAAATGTCCCCACAAGCACCAAAGAAAGGCTTCTGATAATGATGAAAAGTATACATTCGTTAAATACAATAAAGAGGCTAAAAACAAAAACAAAAAATCTTGTTTGTAAATCATGTTGATTCTTCACAAGAGACAAACACCAGTTCATTTAGTGAAGATTAAGTGAATAAATTTATGCTTATGGACATAGATGATATTGGAAATGAATATACAGAAAGTGACCTGAAAGAGGAAGAATCCATGGTTGATATGGAAGGTCAACTAATCAGTTCTCTAGAGGAAATTGACAGACTCATATTAATGCAAAGGAAACGAAAATAGTTATTGGTGCAGTATGAAAAGAATGGCAAAGAACCAACTGAAGATATTTCCTTCTTAAAATTGGAACCAGAAGTGGCAAAGAAAATAGAAGATATTCTTAAACAACAATTAACAAAAGTGAAAAAGAGATATGAAGCGTTGGAAGAAGAAGTAGTGGCAGCTAGAAATTTTTTGGAAAAAATTCAAGCTCTATACCACCAGAATCTGTCAAATATCAAAGCCTCATAAGAATTGAACAACATTCTCAGTAAGAAAAGGTCCCCATGGTTAAAAGAAGGTCTTGGATATGAATAATTTTCATGCAACAATCAGTGATAATGTGAACATACTATGCAAACAAAAGGAAATGAAGCAAGTACTAAAATCAGAAATTCAGATGAGAATTATCAAATAAGGATTGCTCAGAAACATAGTCAACAAAAGGGAATACCTCCAAGATTCAGGCAGTAAATTTTTTCCATAGTTACTGTTCTGGTTGCTCTAATTTCGGTGACAAAGCTACAAACTGTGCATTTAATTTTATAAATATGTAATCAAAGAACAATCAATTGCTGCAACATAGAATAAGAGAGGCAACAAGAAAACAAGAACAGCATACAACTAAGTTCACAACTAAGAGAATAACTCATTATAGAAATAACAATTATTTTGATCTACTGTACAATGAGCCAGAATGTTATGTTTTTCATGAATTTGGACATAATGCTTCAAAATTTCATATGAAGGGTTACAAAAGAGACCCAAGGATGAATTACTCTACTAAAAGTGATAAAGTTTGGAAGAAGAAAGAAAATAACAAATGTGTCCTAGTCCTTTATGTTCAAAAGCAAAAATGCCCCTTGTATATTGACAATGGACGTACCAAACACATGAGTGGTGATAAAAGTAAGTTTCTATCTCTAAGTGAGTATAAATCAAGAAATGTAGCTTTTGGAAATGATGCTCCAGAGAAAATCAAAGGAAAAGGAATGGTCAATTTGAGTAATGGCAAAGGAAAATCCCAAGATGTATTGTATGTAGATGGACTAAAACATAATATTCCTAGTGTCATTCAGTTTTGTGACAAAGGATGTGAAGGTTTTTTCACTTCTAAAGATTGCAAGATAAAGTATGTATCCTCAGGACAGTTGATTGCAGAAGGTATAAGAACTGAAAACAATGTCTATGTCTTGAAAGAAGAAAAATACGAATGTCATCTAAGCAAGTATGATAAACACTAGCTTTGGCATAGGACACTTGGACATTTAAACTTTGATCATATAATCAAACTATTGAACAATGGAGAAGTAAAATATCTTCCAATGATATCAATGTCATATGACTCTGTCTGTAAACCTTGTCAAATGGAAAAATTGACTCGCACATAGTTTAAATCCAAGAACTTCACATCAACAGGAAAACCACTTCACTTATTACATATGGATCTATGTGGACCATCAAGAAAGGAAGGAACAAGAGATAAATATATTTTATGTTGGTCATTGATGATTATTCTAGACTGACATGGGTTTCTTTTTTGAAAGAAAAATCTGAAGCACTTGAAAAGTTCAAATTTTTTAACGCTCTAACTGAAAATCAAACAAGAAAAAGACTAAAGCCAGTAAGAAATGATAGAGGAGGGGAGTTTTGTTTAGGAAACTTCAAATATTTTTGAGATAAACATGAAATTAAAAGAGAATACACTATTCCAGTGACCCCACAATAGAATGGTGTAGTTGAGAGGCATAATACATTAGTACAATAGATGGCAAGATCAATGATGAATGAGAGTATTTCTCATACATACATGGTAGAGGAAATTCACACAGCTGTTCATATTCTTAATAAATATCACCTAAGGCCAAACAATGATAAGACTCCTTATGAACTATGGTTTGGAATACCTCCTTCTATCAAACACTTTAAGGTCTTTGGAAATAAATGTTATATTAAAAATAATGATGAACATATTGGGAAATATGATGACATGGATGATGAAGGTATATTCTTAGGATATGTTGTAAACAATAAAGGGTACACTTGTTATAATAAGAGGCTGCATAAATTTTTTGATTGTATTGACATTAAAATCGATGAAGGAATCCCTCTAAAAGATATTCAAATAAGCAGTGTTGATCCAGATACAGAAGATAAAGCTGAATTTATGGAAGAACAGGTGCAAGAATCAGGAAAAGAAGATTGAAAGTTAGATGATGAAAGTGGAAACACTCATAGATATTCAGGACAATAGACAAAAACAAAAGCACCTTCCATGATCATTCAGAAGAATCATCCTAAAATTCAGATAATTGGTGAAAATAATAAAGGAGTGCAGACAACAAGAAATTTGATCAAAGATTCAGAACAATCTCAGATCGCTTTCCTGTCTATGATGGAACCTAAGAATTTTGAAGAGGCCATTGAGGATGAATATTGTATTAAAGCCAGGAATCAAGAGCTTGATCAGATTGAGAAAAATAAAACTTGGGAGTTGGTTCCTAGACATGCAAATAAAAATGTAATAGGCTCCAAGTGGGTGTTTAAAAACAATATGAATGGACAAGGACAAATTGTGACGAATAAAGGTTGATTGGTCTGCAAGGGGTATGCCCAATTTGAGCGACAAGATTTTGATGAAACTTTTCCACTAGTAGCAAGATTGGAAGCTTTCAGAATGTTTCTTTCTGATGCAACTCAGAAGAACTTCAAAGTGTATCAGATGGATGTTAAGTCATATTTTCTCAATGGAGATCTAGAAGAAGAGGTTTATATAGAGAAACCTGAAGGATTCCAAATGACAGACAATCGTGACAATCTCACTTCAAATTTGAAACAAGCACCAAGAGCCTGGTAATATAGACTGGATTAATATATATTAGAGAAAGGATTCAAGAAAGGTACTATTGAAAGTAACTTGAATATCAAATTTGAAGGTGATAATCTATTAGTTGTTTTGGTGTATGTGGATGCTATTATATTTTGATGCACTAATGATTCTTTTGTGGAGTGGTTTGCTAATTCCATGCAATTTAAGTTTGAGATGTCAATGATAAGATAATTATCATTCTTTCTTGGTCTTGATGTTATTCCAAGTTTTCAAAGTTTATATCTCTCCTAAGAGAAGTATTTGAAGGTGATGTTGAACAAATTTTAGATGGAAGATGATTCATATGTTAGTACACCTATGCGTGTTTGTTGTAAACTTAGCAAGGACGATCCCTCACTTGATGTTGATCAAAGAACATATTGGTCAATGATAGGGAGTCTCTTATATATCACAACATCTCATCCTGATATAATGCAAGTTGTTGGAATGGTAGGTAGATTTCATTATGCTCCTAAGCAAAGTCATTTGATCGTTGTTAAAAGGATATTTAAATATTTAAAGGGCACAATGAGTTATGATCTCTGTTATCCTAGAAATCAGAATCTTCAATTAACTGCATGTTCATATGCTGATTGGAAAAATTATTTGGATGAAAGAAAGAGCACAAGTGGAGGTACATTCTTCTTAGGTGATTATTTAGTTTCATTAATGAGTAAGAAACAAGGCTCAATATCTCTATTCACTATAGAATATGAATACATTACTGCTACCACTTGTTGTTCACAAATACTATGGATGATTCAGACACTGGAAGAACTAGAAGTTAAATATGTTGATCCTATTCCTCTCCATTTTGATAATGCCAGTGCCATTATTATGTCCAAAAATCAAGTCGTTCATTCCAAGACTAAGCACATACCTATTAAGTATCACTTATTAAGGAAGAAGGTTACAAACATAGTAGTTCAATTGAATTGCATTCCTTCTACATAACAAACTGCTGATATCTTCACTAAACCCTTACCAAAGACACAGTTTGAGTACCTACGCTAGAAGATAGGTATCATATATTATCCCAAATAACTTGTTCACTTTGATAGGGGGAGTTGTTCCATAGATTTGTCTTTGAAATTGATGTCAAATCGGGAGAAGTTGTTTATTACAGATGATAAACATATTATAGATTACAAGTACAACATATACCTAGAATTCAAAGGTTGCCATCACTGCCAAAGGGAAATATTGTTGGAGGTTTTTTGGTCATATGGAAACACTTTAGAGTGTGATATGGCTATAGTTAATGGCAACATAGATCCAAGTATTAGATACAGATAAGAAGAGGACTCCCAAGAATCCATGGCTTGTGTAGAAATATGAAGGACATGTGCGAACCCATAAACAAATGAACAATAAGGAGAAAATCCACAAAGTTTGAAGCTAATGGACAGTTCCGATGGTTAGGTAAAGCCCACAAAAGAAATCAACAACCAAGAGAAAAACCACAAATTTTGAAATATAATCTGATGAACATATCTGACGGTTAGGAGTGGACCCGCACAAGAAATGAACGATCAAGAGAAAATCCACAAAATTTGAAAGATAATTTGATGAACAGATCTGAGGGTCAGGAGTGAATTTGCAAATGAAATCGACGACACAGAAGGTGTTTTGCAAATGAAAGGCAGAAAATGGAAAGCTTGGAATTTTTTTAAACAAATGTTGAAAACCTGAGATTCGTATCCCGCACCAAATCTAAGCTCGATGGTTTGGAAGGGGTGTAGAAGATATTGATGACGCTGAAGGATTTTTGCAAGAGGAAGGAAGAAAGTGGAACATTTAGAAGTTTTTTAAACAAATAATGAAAACCCAAGATCCAAATCCCACACTAGATATAAGATCAATGGTTGGGAAAGGTTACACAAGAAATCGAATTTGTGGAAGGAGTTTTGTAAGTGGAAGGCGGAAAGAGAAAAAGTGTGGAAGTTGTTTAACAAAATGTTGAAAACATAGGATCTATATCCCGCACCAGATCTAAGATCAGCGATCGAAAAATGTTGCATCTTTCATCATTTAATATTGTTCATCCAATATTTGTCAAATGAATTTAATGTACTCTGTGGATCGTCTAATCTCTGTCGAATGAATTTAGTGAACATGATGTCTCAGCTTCTTTATTTTCTATATTTAAGGTATTCAATCAAGATGAGTCATATTTTACTTCCTCAAGGGAACCATTTTGCTTGCATACATGAGCGAAGATCCTGATTACATTACAATATTTGCTTATCTGTCCTCCTTGCTATTGGATCATATGCTTGGAACTTATGCGTTTCCATCAATGAAAACTGCATCACAATATGATCTATTTCCATATGATCGCAATACCTATCATAATTCCAATAATATATATATATATATATATATTGTTCACTTGTTTTTTTAACCTTAATATGTTGATCTGTTATTTATGCAATGATGTTTTATAATTTCACTTCTTTTAATTAAAGATAATCTTGATGTCATCGTTATTATATTTTAAATCTATATATATTGGAAGTTGTTGAGGACCTCTTCATGCAAAAATTATGATGATATTACTGCTTTGGATAAGTGTTATCTATTTCTGTTAAATTTCTTCATAAATGCTATGCAATAAATTTCAATAATTGTATCTAAAATTAACTTGAATGTTCCATTATGTTATTTCATAACTATGAAGGAAATGATATATGAGAACTATTCAAATTAATGAATAGTTATAACAATTTGATATAATAAATTTATTAGCACACAATTGGATATGGTTGTAGGTATTAAATAGAAAGTCTATTGTGGTTCTAATAAGGAAACGAAAGCATGAGCTAAAATGGAATCCCACTCTATCCTAGATTTAGAAGCAAAAGTGGACGTAAAATTTGGGGCTAAGTTAGAAGTCAATTTTGATGTTATTTTGGACACCAAAGTAGAAGCCAAACTAGAAGCTAGACTAGTGGCCAACAAATGAAGAAATTTGGATGCTAAATGAGAAGCTAAATGAGGTGCTCATGTGGAAGAAAAATAAGAAGAAATCCAATGAGTTAAACGAAAAGCAAAATGCAGAGCTAGTGTGGGAGTAAAAATTAACGATAAATTGGGCACTAAAGTAGTAGAAAAACATTATGCTAATGTGGGCGTAAATACAGATGTGAAACTAGGTATTAAAACATATGCAACATTTGATGCTAATGATGAAACCAAACACGGCGTTGATATAGTAGAAAAATTAAACGTTACTTTAGAAGAAAAACATGGAGTTACATAGGAAGAAAAATATGGTGCAATAATAGAAGAAATATTTGGAATTGGTTTGGTAGAAAAACATGATGCAAAAAAGGAAGCAAAAATTGGTGCAAATTTGGAAGCATAAATTGGCACATATTTGGAAGTAATACGTGGTGCAAAATGGGATGCTAAAGTTGTATAAAAAATGGATGCAATATTGGAAGGTAATTTGGATGAAAATATGGCATGAACATAGATGCTAACATGGTTCTATTAATTATGGAAATATGGCACTAACAGGGATGTCATTTAGGAATCAAAAGTGGACGCACTTTAGGAAGAAAAAGAGGATGTTATTTACGAAACAAATCTCGACCTTGTTTAGGAAGAAAAGTTGCACGTTATTATGGAAGCAAAAAAATAGACGCTATTTTGGATGACATAAAGGATGCTATCTAGGAAGAAAAAAAGACATTTTTTGAGATGCTTTAAGTTTTTTCCATGACATGTACCATTTAGCGTCTACTTTGACAACTCAATGTAAACAAAATTACACTAAAAAGGACGCTAAATGGGATGCTAATTCCAGAATTTGTTGTAGTGTGGAGTGTAATATTTAAAAAAAAGAAATTTGAATTAAGGTTGAAGGGATTTCAAATTTTCCATGATTTCATGAGGATTTTTAAGATTAATTGGAGACTAAAAAAACCCTTAGTTATTCATGCTAACTCTACTATACTAATTTAAATTAACTCTACAATAGTTAACTGATGAAGTACTGAGTTAATTGAGTGAAACATTAACTAATTGATTGAATGTTGAGTTAACTAATGAAAAAACCATAATTAGTTCCATGAAGGAAAATTTGTGTATGAATTATGTGATATACCAAGGTTAACTATCCTAAAATGAGTTATACTAACTCTAGAGTTCACAACAACTAGTTATGTAACTAATTGATTAATTAATTAATTGAATATTTAGTTAATTGAATATGAGGGAGTGAAAAAATCATAATTAGATCCGTGAATCTGAAATAGGTAATGTAAAGATATTTAGGATTGAATTTTCAATGGACCATGAAATTACCAACTAAGAATATCTACTAGTCATGTCCTCTGATTGAGGAATGCACCCTCAAATTGAGGAATACACCCTCATATTGAGGAAATACTCTAGTTAAGCTTAGATGGTGTTTTTGGTTTTTGACGAGTGGTGATTAGATTCACTCTAATGACTTAGGTGGCCAAAATGATTCTCGTTTAGAATCCAATGGAAATGAAGTCAATGGATAGGAGAATATGCCATGTTTTTAATTCTAACCATTTATTGGTGATGACTGTTGAACTCGTAAAGAATATGTGGTTTTTTATATAGATGATTTTAGAATACCTATGCACATGAAAATCAACCCAAATATATTACAAAGATGAGGGAACCAAGGGATCGACTCTTAATATAATTGTTACAAGGATGAATGCATCTTCAATCTTTGTATGAGTACATGAGTCTTGGAGATGATGTGACTCCCATGAATCATAAATGTGAAAAGTTCTATCATCGAAACATATGACTCACCCTTATGTGATATAATTTCTTTCATTGAGCATGGGGGTGAAAAAAAAGTTAAGGACCGTTGATGTATTTTCTTATGTAGTTCTAGGAGGTCCCTTATATTGATGGAAAGGGACCCCATGGTACAATTTCATGCCCTACAACTATAAGAATATAATATTCTAATGTCAATGACAAATGAATTATATGATAAGGAAACAAAATTTCCTCTAGAACAAAGATTATTTTGTAACCTATTGAGAAACTGATAGAATTGACACAAGACTAGTTGATAAGCATGGAGATCATAACTTCCATTGATGCATGTAAAAATGTTAAATAGTAATTGAGAGAATCATCCTTCAAATACTTTTGTAGTGAGTAATCGACGGTAACATACTGCACATGAAAGGATTTTCTAGAGAAACAATTACTAATTGGATAAGGTGAATGTCAAGACATGATAATGCAGAGGTTATTTCAACGCAAGTACATCAATCAAGGGTGACTAGTGAATGCTTCCAAAAGAATGATATGATGGAAATCTCCTTATTTTTAGATGGACCAAGGGAACCTTTGTACAGAAAGAATGATCGGTGGGGTTCCCATACTTTCGAAAAGTTCATAGAACCAATTTGTATGGGAGGGATACCGACAACTTTAAGTGAATTGGGGATTCGGTTTGATGATGATGTAGTGGTTTTTGTAGATGAGAAGACTCACTACCCATGAATTAATTACATGTAAAATTTTCTTGTGGGAATAACTGAATTGAATATGTGTCGTAAAAGGGAGGGTTCCTCATTGTTTTCGTCTCGAGGGATGATGATACAAAATGAATGTTGATGGTATATTTCTCATGAAGGGGATGATGGGTTATATGTGAATCATGATTATAATATTTGTTGAGAAATTTGATCGGTAATATAAGAAGAATGAAATCTAATGACATGGAGTTTCTTTATTGAGCAACGAGATGGGTGATGAGGCTCTTTGGACAAGTGGGGTTTTAACATCATGGGTAAAACAATATGAGGGGTTATAATCGTGTGAAAACCCATTGTAAAACTTGGTTCTTTGGTTACAACATTGATGACATGTCATACTTAAGAAAGGGGACCCTATGGATATCAATGGGGATACCGTATAAATGCAATACAAACAAAGGGAAAATGTTTTATATATGCCTGGATGAGATGGATGTATACCTTTTATTGGTGTCCTTGCACCATTTCTATAATATGATAATGGGACATCTTTCTACTTATCCTACACATGTCACAAAATACCCAAGTGCTATGGATTATGCTAAGAGTATTGACAATGCAAGAATTGAAAAGAATCTTAACGCACCTGGGGTGCGAATAAGTTTCAGACATTGAAATAATATTTTTAGTTATAATCAATTGATATGGTTGTTAAGTGTTCTTCCCTCTAGGTCAAGCTATAGGTACCACTGGGAAATCATTGTTTTATGATATATGGTCGAGTCCATTTCGACAAAAACATACTAGATCTAGGTTTTGTGTCATTTTTGGAATTAAAAACCATGATCAAATCTCCCTTGCCAAAGGTATAAGTTTGTACATGGAAATCATAGTGCAGAGAGTTGAAAAAAAGTTCCATGGTTTCATTTTTCTATAATAATTCACATCTTTCTTCTCTAGTGTGTTCTAACATGAACAATCATTGTTCTAGGTCTAGCATGTGAGGTGGTATTGCAACAGATGATTGAAGTGTGGGTATCAAGAACTAATTCAGTATGAATTCTTATATCCCATATATAAGGTGAAATAGGGTAAATCCCATGGTGTTTTTGACCGATGATCAATATTCCCATAAGGAAAGAAACAAAATATGATGCCAATTAAATTTGTTCTTCTTAACTATTCGTTAAAGATTTGTTTTGAGAATTTTGTTCATAACTTCAACTTGTCCATTAGCTTGAGTATAGTAACATATAGAGAACTTATTTAAATCCTAATACGACTAGAAATTATTCAAAATTATTATTTTGGAAGTTATTTCCATTTTCTAATACCAATTTTTTAGGTATGCCAAAATGTGATATGCCATGGTTAAAGAAGAAGCAGGGTGATATAGTTCATGTGCAATCAAAGGTAGGCTTTCCTAAACTGTCTTCTGAACTAATATACGAAAAAAAAAGATATACTTAGTTCCTTGGCATGATGCAGGGTGACACTCAGTATAATCAATTCCATATTTGTAGAATGGGCTATTTGTGATGACGAGATGTAGTGGGGTGGGTGGGGATTTTGTCTTCCATGAAAAGACTTAGAAATTTGAACATACTTTGACCACGTAGAGATAATGTTTGAACAAAGAGGGCCAAAACCATTTGTTCCAAAGTATTTTTTTGGCAGTGATCAATCCTAATAAGTTGTCACCACAAGCTACACTATGGAAATAATTGACATTCTATTCAAATTCTTTGTGAGATAGGTACCATTGTAAAATCATATCAATTCTCCATTGATACAAAATGTCTCCTAAGAGGAGGTATCAATGGAATTGATGGAGAATGTGGAAATGATCATCATAGGTTAAGTATGAAGAGAAATTTTGTGTTCAAAAATAGGTTAATATATCATCATACCACGGGTCATCACTAGTTATAGAAAAAAAATGTTCATCCAAGAACACGTCATTTGCAAGGTTATGTGTAGCAGTGGTGTGGATGCTTGTGATTAGCTCAAAACAAGACAAATCTATATTTATTTTTGGAATATTGAATTCAAGATCAAATTCTTGTAGGATGATGATTCAAGCTGTGAACTTTCATTTGATGAGGATTCAGCTAAATATGTATTGCATGGGATTGGAGTCAGCAATCACTATCTTTTATGTAGAAATATATAATAAAACAATTTTCTTAGAGAGAGGAAACCCAATAAAGATAATTTTTCCTCATGGCTATATTTGAGATGTTAGGATTATTATCCTAGTTTGGTAAAATGTCTATTAGATTAATTTATCGTGACTCACAGGTTTTAATTAATTAATTGAGTCCACTAGTACCAGTGGGTCCACATGTACCAGTCACTAGAGTGTGGGGAACACTGATAGAGGTTGAATTCCACTTACATCATGTGAATGCATCAGTTTGGGTGCCTCCTAGGCCAATCCCTACATTTTAGGAGCCACTAGGAGTCCATCCACAAACCTCCTTTAGTTAGTTGGAGTTGGAACTAGTTAGTCATACTTAGCTTCCAATTACTTTTAGTTAGATTAGAATTAGTTAGCTAGCACTAGTGATGCATAGCTAATGCATGGTTGCACGTGGAGTAGGCTCCTTTTCCCACCTACCACACTCAGTTGCAGTGAGTTAACTACTTATCACTGATTGTATGATTTGTTGGACATCTGGGAGTAGATATATTGGACTTTGATATTGATTGAGACACCATGAGTTAGCTAGTCAGTTAGGTACAATCACATCTAGTTGGTAGATTCAAATTCCTCCCGAATGGATTTGAATTATTCCTATTTGTAAACTATTGGAACACCAGATTAATTAATGTGAATTATACTATAAATTCTTGAGATACACTCATCCATTTCCTGCCATGTTTTTTTTTTTTCTGTTTGTATCTCCATACTCCTTTTACTACAAATATTATTCAAAACTAATTGCTTGAAGATCTAAATGGAACAAAAATTCTAATATGGTATCAGAGCCTTCTCATGAAGGTTTCATGTTTGTTTCTCTCCATTGAACATCAGAAGCATGTGGGTTTCCACAGAAGTCCCATATGATGAGTTTCTAGCTCTAAATTTGTTTAGAGCAGTGTAGAGGGTGTGACGGACCATGAAAAATTAATGTTCATGTCGAAAGGAAAAGCATGATTCTAACTTAGTTCATATGATTTAGTGTTTTGCAGTGAAAATTGATAGGTGCTATGTACCTTTTGTGAAATGTTGTGATATCTCATTTGGAAGAATTATGGATTCTCAATCTCCTAATCCTTGGATCCTCAGCACATCCAATTATATTGAGTGGAGGATTGATATGCAAATGGAATTGCGCAAGCATGGCTACCATAGGATAGTACTTGGAAGGGAGGTTGAGCCCCATCATCCTGTTGAAGGAAACAAATTTCTAAACCGCTTAGATGAAGCATTTAGTTATCTATGAACTTATTTATCTAGAGATATTTGCTTCCCCCAAAAATGTTTGAGGACACCTAGGGAAGCATGGGAGAAGCTTGAAGACTTGTTTGGAAAACAAGATGAGCTTCGAGGAAACCTCCTGGAGAATGAGTTGGTAGACTTACATCCTGGAAGTTTCGATACTATCGATCAATTATTTATTAAAATCAAGTCTCTTGCACTTCAATGCAAACAGTGTAGAATATAATGAAAGGATGAGAAGAATGTCCTTTCCATACTCAACAAACTTATCTCTGAGTATTCTTTATTTGTTTCTATATTTCATTCCAAGTGGAAGGGATTCCTTGACTAGAAAATTCCTTCATTGGATTCATTTTCTGAGTACTTAATCAAGGAGCAAGAGAAATTGATTCGAATGTGAGTTGTCAAGATCTCCAATGATTGATCTCTCCTAGTTACTGACTCTTGCAAAGAACAATCAAAGGGGAAATCATAGATGAAGGATGCAAAATCATTAATTCAAGGCTTAAACATAGTCCTCAAACATCTGAAGAAGCCTCTGGCTATAAGAAAAAGAAGAAGTTTGAAAACAAATTATGTCGCTATTGTTAAAAGGGTTACCATCTTGAAGATTATTGTGTGAGGAAGAAACTTGATGAAATGTCAGCTCTTCTCAAGCAACATAAAATCACTTCCCCCTAAACAACAAAGAAATCTAATAATGGACATGAAAGGTGTCATGCTTTGAAAGTAGGATCACCTCGGTCAACAACCTATTTGACTGATTCTGGAGCCTCCAATCAAATGGCTGCCTCTAAGGATTTCTTCTCCACTCTCAACATCAAAGAAGGTCCCACTATTCACATGGGAGATTATTCCCAAATTCTAGTAGCAGGGAGAGGAACCATCATAGTGAAGCATGGTGTGTTCAGATATGTCCTATATGTTCCTTCCCTTATAGCTAATCTATTGTTTGTATATCATATGACTCACACCGGCTCACGAAAGAAAGTGTTGTTTGGACCGAACTCAATATAGATCACAAAAATATCAACTAGGGATATTGTAGTGAAAGGAATTGTTGTTCATGCCTCCAAGGAATATATTTTCTCTCACTTCATGCCATTCACAGTTTCGGCATCACCACAACTTCGATTCGAAGCTGATGAAGGTATGAATATTCCTTCACTTCCAATTGCAAATTTAGTTTCAATTCTCGACATTTCAGATTCAGATTCAGAAGAGGAGGCATCCCAACATGATCCATACCTTAAGCTTACACCTCAAAGAGATCTAGATCTAGTTCCAGCATCCACCTCATTTCAGCAGCCTAAATGGGCTCAATAGCTCATAGAAGTAGCTGGAGATGGTGCCAGGGATCCATATTATAAGAAAAGAACAAGGTACCAATATTAGAAGGAGACTATTGCACTGTCTCACACAGATCCTCTTCTTCTTGAGAGGTGTTTTAGAATGCTTGGGTTAGATCCTCAATGGCAGGAATCCATGGATAAGGAATTTGATTTGCTACATGACAATTAAACCTGGGAACTTGTCTCCTTACCTCCAGGAAGGACGTTGATTTAGTGCAAGTGGATCTACAAGACTAAGATAGTTTTTGATGGAACCACAACCAAGTACAAGGCTCAGTTGGTGGAAAAAGGATACTCTTGGGTTCAAGGCTTGGAATACATTGAGACATTCACTCTAGTAGCTAAAATGGATTCCATCAGGCTTGTCTTGGCTATTGCATCTTCAAGAAGATAAGAGGTGCATCACATGCATGTGAAAAGTGCCTTCCTACATGGATATTTGGAGGAGGAGATATATATGAAAAAGCCTGAGGGGTTTATTGATGATCCCTCCGTAGTGTGCAGACTGAGGAAATCACTGTATTGACTCAAACAAGCCCCAAGGGCATGATACTCCAATATGGATGCCTTCCTCATATCTCCGAAATTTGAAATGTGCAAATTAGATTGCAATGTCTACATGAAGAAGAAGGAGGGGTTATTTCTTCTACTGGTATTATATGTGGATGAATTGCTCATTACTAGGATATCTACTACTGGTTTGAGTTTCATCAAGTCACCTCTAAACAAAGCATTCACTATGACTGACTTAGGAATGTTAAGACAATTCATTGGTTTCTAAGTAAGTAAAAAGAATACAGGAATCATGATCTCACAGTCCAGGTATTCATCAGACATGCTCTAGAAATTCTAGATGGAGGATTACAAGGCTACCCCCTACCCCTTTCTATCAGGAATCAGGCTTGAAGAAGGCGGTTCACACCTCTGGTAGATAGCACTATCTACAAACGACTCATTGGGAGTGTTTTGTATCTCACTCATTCGAGACCAGACATATATTATGCTGTGAGTGTTACTTCTAGGTTCATGCAGGATCAACATGAGCTGCACTGGAAAAAAGCAAAGTGGATCTTACACTATGTACAGGGTAGTATAGATTATGGCATCCACTATGTAGTAGGAGCACAACTTGATCTTACAAGTTTTACGGGCTCATACTAGGAAGGATATGGAAATCATAGGAAATCCACCTCAGGTTTTGTATTCATGATTGTATCTCGGCCAATTTTTTGGTCCAGAAAGAAGCAAGAAGCACTTGCACTCTCTTCAGTAGAAGTAAAGCATCTTGGAGTTGTGAATGCAACCATTTAGGTAGTATGGTTGCATGGCATCTTGACAAACTTCAGGATTGATACTTCATTTATAGTGGATATTTATTGTGAAAACTAGAGTACAATGAAAATTTCCAGTGATCTTGTTCATAAGTAGAGGACAAAGCACATAGAAGTTCACATGCATTACATTCGGGAATTGCTGCATGAGAGAACCATCACAACACATTGTTATCCTACAGAGGATCAGATTGCAGATGTCTTCACCAAGTCTTTCACAAAAAGAGATTTGTCCTTCTTAGGTCTCTTTTAGGCATTAAGGATTGATTCTCAGTTCCCATTTTTTGCTTATTTTGAGGGAGGGGGGTTTCCCATGAGGTTTTTCCTTGTTTCCTCGATTGTATTAAGAAGCATTCTTTTACTAGTTTTTTACATTGTATTTGGGTGACCTATGGTCTTGTTACCAGGGCCCACAGTTGTCCAAGTTAGGATTTAGGGTGGGTGTTAGGATTATTAATCCTCCCTTGGTCAAACGTCTATTAGATTAATTTAGCCTGACTTAGGAGTTTTAATTAATTAATTGAGTCCACTAGTACCATTGGGTCCACATGGCCTAATGGGGCCACATGTACCAGTCACTAGAGTGTGGGGAACACTGCTAGAGGTTAACTCTCTCTTACTACATGTGCCAGCATCATTTTGGGTTCCTCCTAGGACAATCCCTACATTTTAGGAGCCACTGGGAGTCTCGACACCAACCTCCTTCAGTTAGTTGGAGTTGGAACTAGTTAGTCTTTGTTAGATTCCAATTACTTTTAGATAGATCACAATTGATTAGCTAGTGCTATTTATGCATGGATAATACATGGATGCATGTGGAGTAGGCGCCTTTTCCCACCTACCAGACTCAGTTGCATTCAGTTAACTACTTATCACTGATTGTATGAGTTGCTGGACATCTGGGAGTTGATCTATTGGATTTTGATATTGATTGAGACACCATGAATAAGCTAGTAATTTAGGTATAGTCACATCCAGTTGGTAGATTCTCATTCCTCCCTAATGGATTCGAATTCTTCCTATTTGTAAACTATTGTAACACTGGATTAATTAATGTGAATGATACTGTAAATTCCTGAGCTACACTCATCTGTTTCCTGTGTGGTTTCTTTTGTTCTGTTTGTATCTTCATACTTCTTTTACTGGAAATATTATTCAGAACTAATTACTTAAAGATATAAATGGCACAACAATTCTAATATTAGAGGTATTCCATTTATTTTTTTTTCTAATATTGTAAATAGCATGTTCATTTTGACCCTCACCATTTTGTACTAAGACACTAATGACAGTGCTAGATGATGTTGACATATAAAGGATGAATTTCTTATTGAAATCAAGAGGGGACACGGCGGTATGACACTAATGCTTGTTCATCCAACTGAAAAGGTGTATCTTCTCTTAGGAGGAAAACAAAGACATGGGCTTGTGTTACATACTCATGGCCTAACATGAGTGTATTCTTATATGGGTATGTGCAAATGATATTTCTTGGTTGGAAGAGAGGAAATGTCAAGAATCAATATAATAATTAATCTAATAAGAGATTCCTTATTTGTTATTTACTCAATTCTATCGTGTTAAAATTACCTTTAGATGTACATTCGATATATATGTTGTTTCAGTTTAAGAGTCAATGGGTATTTCCATATTTCAGGTGGTAAAAATGTCCCTATGCTATTTACCCCCATGTCCTTTAAATTTTGGTTCATAGTAATGGTAACCCGTTCCTTAATTTGAAATAGCGGATAATATCTGTTCTATTTTTAGATTTTAAAAACCACAAGATTGCAGGATCCAAGAATAATGTATCGGATTTGTTTTACAACTAACTGATCCATTTTAATATGCACTCTGTCACAGTCATTTTGCATGGGTGCTCTTGAAAATGCAACAATAATCCACATGGTTTAGGTTTGAGTAATTTGGATAAAATTGTTGGGGATGTTATATTATTTCCATGTAAATCAATTAAAAAAATTGATAGTCAAATTATGTAAGATAATTGATGTCGGAGGAAACAAATGGTGCAAGTCTTGTCCATTGATTGACAACGATAGCTTTTTTGTCCAAGGAAAATAACTGCTTGATGGGAATTCAATTGAATGACGAAATTATCAATGGGAAATTGACCAAACTTGATCCAACCAAGTTGATTGTAATAGAATAAATAAAATTTGCTAGAAAGTCATGGATTATCTTTAATAAGTAGTTGATTGTATTTCATCTATAAATAAGATGTAATGGCTATGCATTTTCTAAGTGTAAGAAATGGAAGTTTACATATCATGATAATGTAATGAAGTATTGATTGTGGTATCACAAGTCGCAATTGTAAACACGTGCTTTTGAGTATTTGATTAATACATTAGCAGAAAGCTCACCAATTTGTTGGGTTTTTTTAGGAGAGGGTTTAGAAGGTATTTTTCTGTGTAATGTGTTGGTGTGTTGTGTTCCATTGTATAATTTTTTAAATTTGTTTTAACTATACAATTCAATTTGCAAACTTGTTGTAATCAATATTAAGAGGAAATAGTTGGTATCAAAGTTGTATTTGGATGTAGGGGGTTCCTTCTTTGCAGATGGCTTTAGATTGGTATTAGATATGGGGACCTATTACATTGGGATTCTTCTCAAAGAATTGATTGATAATTTGAATGGCTAACACATCAAGGACAAAAATTAACAATTTAAATATACGAAATTTGAGCTTTGGAAGCTTAAGATGGAGGATTTTTTTTGTAGATTGATAACAATTCATTGCAGTAGGACCATGAATGACTCCAATGTGCTTGTTGAAAAAAGAGAATAGTGAAAGAGTGACAAAAATGCACATAGTGCAATCGTACTTTGTTTAGAATATTATGTATTGGTGTGTGTCTCAAACAAAAACACTTCAAAAGGGATATGGGAAAATTTGGGAAACTTGTACCAGTAGAAATATTTTCTTTGCAATTTGTTTTTCTAGAAGAAGCTATATCTTCTAAGGATGAGTGAAGTTTATACAGTCATACAACACTTGAATGTGTTGAACACTGTGATCATACAATTTTTTTCTATGGACATTAAAATCACCAAGGAGGAATAATATATTCGATTGTTGTGTTGTTTTTTAGATTCGTAGAATAGCACGATCATAGATATTGGAAGCAATACAACCACAATGTATATTGTTCATGTTCTTAGATATATTTTTTTAAAATAAATGAGACAAAATAATATGGAAAATATGACCCATGGCAAACATATATTACAATTTCAACTAGTAGGAAGATGATAAAGAAAAACCTATGATATAAGATCAAACTATGGGGGTAGATCTAACATTAGATCCCTTATTCCAACAACAAAAACATACTCACAATGTGGTAAATCTAAGAATGATAGATGAAATTATAATTTGATGGAAGTTGAGAAAGAAAAAGTGTATGAGGAAAATCACTTGATTGATTGTAAGTCATCGCAAGAAGAAAAAAAGAAATGTGTATTTTTCCTCCTATGGTACACTATTAGATTGTGAGTGTTGGATAGTCGTCTCTGGTGCATCATATGATATTACACCTAATACGAAGTATTTTTTAGTATAACAACATAGTTTTTGGTGATATCTACTGGGATATGATTCATTGACAAGAATATCTAGTTTTGTTAAATTTCAACCGAAATTAAAAGACATAACAGAAGGAACACTTCTAAGAGTACTACACATGCTAGGTTTGGATTGAAACCTGATATTAGTAAGTAAGATGAGGAATGTGGGTTTGAAGTGTATATTTGAGAAAGATACTTGTAGATGGTGTGAGGAGTGATGGTACTAATTATAGGAGTTCATATTGGAACCTTGTTCAAACTATTGGAACGTGCAAACATTGATGAAAGTACTAATGTCTTCTTTCCTAACTCTCATGGGATATCTTCTTCTCTAGTAAACTCAACAATTTGGTGTCATCAACATATCAGACATATATGTTATAAATATCTTTGATATATGCACACTAAAGGTATGTTTTATTGTTTCCTTGATTTCTATCAAGAAGTCAACTTCTGCAAACATTATTTTTATGGTAAACAAATTCACGTAAAGTTTTCATATAGTGTTACTAGGGATAAGGAGATACTAGATTTAATACATAATGATGTGTTTGGACCTATGTCAATTCCTTGACAAGGAGGATGAATATAAAACTAATGGATAAAGAGAGGATCATGGTTAATGATGCAAGAACTGCATAAGAATTATAAGCAAAGGTATTCAACACGGCATGGTACCTGGAGAAGATATCATTGTCGATGGATTTGGTTGACAAGAATCCATATCAGTCCTATTCTAGTAATAATAGATCCATTACAAATAGAATATTTTTTGGGTGTGAGTCCTTTGTTTATTTTCCAAAGGATAAAATAATTGAACTAAGGGTCAATTTTGAGAAATGCATGTTCATCAAGTACATGGATGAAGTGAAAGGGTATAAGATGTGAAATCTAGTAATGAGGAAGGATGTTCGTAGAATATATGTGATATTCAACAAAGGTATAGGAACTTACAGAGATACAAACGTTAAAATAGAAAATGAAAATTAAAAGTAACAGTTTGAAATGAAAGATGAAAGTATAGATTTGGGTGAGTCAACTAAATCCGACAAAGATTTCGAACAACAAACTTTACATATAAGGAGGTCTAGTTGTGTAAATAAACAACTATAAAGGTATAGGCCACCCAAGTTTTTCTCTTCTTTTGCATCACATTCCATAGAGGATGATCCCAATTCACTAATGTAAGAGATCAAATTGACATTGGGAAAACTCTCCAAAATTTCCATGGAATAAGAAATGCAGTCATTGAAGAAGGATGGAACATGGGATCTAGTTCTGTTACCAATTGAAATGGAACTCATCAGTAGTAAATTGATGTTCAAGAAAAAATTAAATGTATAAGGTCAAGTCGAGAAGCAAAATATTCTAATGTTAGAAAAATGATATTTTGTATTACTAAGTTAACTCCTTAAGGATGTTAATGTATTTAGCTGTAAAATTTTATATTGACATAGAGTTGATGGATGTTGATACGACATTTATTCATGGTGAACTTGAATAAGATATTTATATGAAGAAACTAATGGTTTTATAGCTTATGGAGAAAAGAAGTTAGTATGTAATCTTAAGAATTGTCTCTAAGGTCTAATAGAATTTCCTAGCATGCGGTGTAAATAGTTTGACATGTATATCCAATAGTTAGGGTTTATGAGAAGTCAGGTTGATCACTATGTGTATGGGAATAAACTCAGTGATCATTTCAAATATGTATTTTTTTATGTTCATGGTAGCTTATTGGTTGGGAGTAACATAGATATGATAAAGGAAATGAAATCTAGTTATCCTCCACATTCAACATGATGTATATCAAAGAAACACATTTCATTCTTAGAATGGAAATGAGAAGAGATTGAGCAAGTAGAAGAATCTAGCTAAGTCATCGAAAATATGTTGATATAGTTTAAAAACAATTAAACATGTAGGAGAATAGACCAGTCAGGGTCCCTATTCCAATGGCAGTCAGCTATCTAATCAACATTGTCCTAATGCACAAGAAGTAATAGAGTACATGATATGTGTTCCCTATGTAAGCATTGTTGGTAGTATCATGTATGATATGGTATGCAGCTGACTCATTAGAGGAAATTTCAACTCAAAATGGGCCTTTTAACATTTATTTAAATTCCATGTCATCATGTGTTAGCCAATGAAATTGATTTAAATTTGAAATACCGTATAGGTCTTAAACACTTTTTTAATATAAATTTGGGGATAGGTATCATAAAAAAAAAACTACTTTTTTTGTTTGTATTTTTGACATATCTCCCTGTGTTTTTACTCAAATTTTGTTCGGGAGAGCTCGTTGGATGCGGAATTAAATTCTGCATCCAACGAGTACCCAATCGACATAATTTTGATGGACCCCGCTACCCCAAACACAAGAAATACCTGAAAAATGGAATGATGATGTATCATTCCATTTTTTTAGGTATTTCTTGTGTTTGGGGTAGCGAGGTCCGTCAAAAGTATGCCGAGTGGGTACTCATTGGAAGTGGTATTTAATTATGCATCCAACGAGCTCCCCTGATTGAAATTTGATTAAAAACACGGGGATATATGTCAAAAATACAAACAAAAAGTATTTTTTTTTCTTCCAAAATTAATAAATATTATTTTATTATTTTAACTATTATTTTATTAGTTCATTTTAGGAGGCCCATTTTGAGTTGAAATTTCCTCTAATGTGATATTTCCCATGCAATGGGAGTATTGAGTAGGTATGTTCCAACACTTGAAAAGGAGACGTGGATCATAGTCAAGAGAGTATTCAAGTATCTACATGACACAATGGATGATGTGATATGGAGGAGATCCTAAGAGAAACAAGGAAATCAATGTACAAGGATTTACCAATTTTTACTAGGATAGCGATATTGATCGTAGAGAATTGGCCAATGGATATGTATTCAATTTATTTAGTCGAGCATTTAGTTGGATGAGTAGGAGGTGATTAGTTGTTGCATTGTTGACTACTAAGGTTGAGTACATGGAATGTACTCATACATTTAAGGAATTTGTTTGGTTGTAAAGATTGTGTTCAGTTGTTGGGTTTGATAAGCATGCTCATTAGCTTGATTGATCGAGTCAAAGTACAATATTACTAGAAAAAAAAGCTACATATCATTTTAATATAAAGAATATTTATGTTCTTGAGAGAGATATTAGACAACCAAAAGGTGTAAATAAAAAAGGTAGACAAACTGAATAATGTTGCAAACTCATTGACCAAGTCAGTGATCATACATAATGTTTCCTAGTGTAGGACAGTTATGGGCTTGCTATCCCTAGGAATTAAAGTTTTGAATCTTGTGTTTACGAAAACATAAGACAGGTGGGAGAATGTTGGGAATGTTATGTTATTTGCATGTAAATCAATGACCAAAGTTGATAGTTGACTAGTTTAATTTTAATGGAGTAAGAAATGTGATACTGTGGAATTATGATTGACCAACAAACTAGAATCATTATTTGGTTGAAGAAGAATCAATGCTCGATGAGAAGTTGATAGAACAATCAAAATATTAATGGGTAATCAACTAAATTTTACCGAGTCAAGTCGACCATAGGAAAATACTTAAAAGTTGTAGGAACTTGGGATAGTCTTTAACGATTGATGGATTGTACTATATGTATGAATATAATGTATTGTCTATGCATATTGTAATCATAATCACGGAAGTTTGTATATCATGATCATGTAATGAAGTATGTTTTTTGGTGTAATAAGTCATGATTGTAAACACTAGCCTTTGAGGGTTTGATTAAAAAATGAGTTGAAATGTCACTAGTTTACTAGTTCTCCCAAGGACATGATTTTATAGGGTATTTTTCTATGTAATGTGTTGATGTGTTGTGTGATATAGTCTTACATTTAAATTGTGTTTAACTATATGAATCATTTTGCAAATATATTATTGTAAAAATTAAC
>LPNX010409376.1:33774-59908 GCA_001517045.1 Pseudotsuga menziesii | reverse complement strand
GAGAGTATCATTTCATATTAACATTTGGGTATCTTGGAATTGTTTTTATGATATAAATTTAGGTAAGTATTATATGATCCTAAGAACATAGAATATGAAAAGAGGAGATACTAAATCTATAACCCTATATTACCATTAAAAAATATCACTCCATTATCAAAATACAAATATGCCATATAATTTTCATATATTTACTTTACAAATTATAATAATTGTACGAATGTGTATTTGCAATTTCAATTTATTGTATACTCTTTTCACTGTGATCTTTTTTATAATATGAATTCAATTAAGAACACACATTTTCACTTTTATTTATAATGTAATACACATTGTATTTATGGAATAATTTTCCATCCACCACTATGCTTTGGTCGTGAGGAGTAGAAGAATCCCGGTACAAATGGGAACACCTACGGCCCAAATGCTAACCTCCTCAAAGGTTGGTCCACTACTTCATTCGTGGCTTAGTGGGTTACGAGTATGGGATCTCTTCAAGGGGCTCATTATTAGAATAGTATATAAGAAGAATAAAAAAATGATGGAACCGTATCCAAATTTATTTTGCCTCCCTAATTTGCAGTTTGTTAGTTGTTCTTTTTTATTCTTGAGAATTCCCTCTTTTACCAATTGAATACTCTCGGTTCCAACAGTCCAATACATATTTCATTTGAGTCTTTGTCATCAAACGTGGACATGTGCTCCCTGCAACCCAAGTGATGGTGGAGAGAGCATGAGAGTTATAAGTTCCTTCATAGGATTTGTTTTTGCTTAATTTCCTAGTTCCTTGATGACAATTTAGTGTTATTTACTCCCCGCTACCTCTCGGCCCCATTAAAGAAATAAGGGCCCTTCACTTTAACAGATCGATAAGAAGTATATATACTCCACTTCTATGGTGAGAATATTCTCACTAACCATGAAGAATTGGTTGCATACATCCCACATGTCAATTAATGTCTCCAATAGAGAAACTTGTGTCCTCGTGTTTTGGACCATGAAAATTTTATCAAACCACGTGTGCAAAGAGCATTTGTAATATCTTGAATTTTGACCTAACACTTACGGGAATAAGCCCCATTGATTATGATCTTACTTTGATGTTTAATTGGTATATTGGGTCTAATACCCCACTGCATATGAACATGATGATTGTTTTATATATTGGGCGTAAGCCAATTTTATATGTTTTATATATAGATAATTTCATCTGCTCGGCGTGGATCGTGAAGCACATAATTGATGAGATGTTTTTGTTGAGCGAGGAGCTCTAGAGCACATGGGTATTTATGTTTTGTGTTGAGCAAGAAGCTCTAGAGCACATAAGTATTTATATTTGTGTTGAGCAAGAAGCTCTGGAACACATGAGTTATGAGACATTTTTGTTGAGCATGAAGCTCTCAAGCACATGAAAATATAAACTTGGAAGTGTTTGGCATAAACCCTAGATCCTTCGAAGTTGATGTTGAGCCTAACCTATGGAACATCGGATCCTTGCCCATTGTATTCGTAGGTGTATCTTACAAGTACATCCTAGCATTAGTGTTGAGCGAGGAGCTCTCGAATTGCACTAAGTTTGTAACTCCCTGTTTTTTAGCGTTGAGTATGAGTTGTGGATAAGCGCTAGGAGATAATGAAAAGAATTAATTATGTCAAGTGAAAATGGCTTGAATAAAACATTGATCCCATCTTACTTATTTTTAAGTGATTAAATGAAATTTTGAATTTTTGTATCTCTTCAAGTACTGAAGAACTACCATGTTATAGGAGGGAATACAACATGTAAGGAAATTTAGAGTTTTCTAACATAGTTGACCTAACCCCTACGTGAAGGCCTTATTAAGAAAGTGACTAAGCTAAAAGAAAAGTGTCAAATGTTTAGGGAGCATGCTATATGATACCCAGGGATAAAATGTTAACAAATGATATATATATATATATATATATATATATATATATATATATATGTGATATGTATAAAGAGTAAGCATAGTAATAATACTAATAGCTATAAGTAATAAATAAAGGACCCATATTTTCTTATTTTACTAATGATAATTAAATATTACTATACCTACAAGAGTCAAAATAGGAACTAGTCAAAATTTCTCAAGTTAAATATTAAAATTACCGAAATTAAAGAAAAAGTGTTACTTCAAGAAATCAAATGATTTTTTATTTAACTGCCCCTTTGACTCAAAAGTATTCCTATAAAAACCCAAGCCAAAGAGAGGCTTCAAGATCTTTTTGTTATTCCATAATTCTCCCTCATTATTCTCAATAGAGTTCTTGGAGAACATTTTTCCTAAGAGGAAAAAGGAGAATTGATATAGAACCTGATATCCTAGATAGGGAAGCCTTGCCTTAGGAGCTCTAAGCTACTTGCATGTTGGAACCATCTCGAGGGGATCTATATTGAAACCAGGAACAGTTTCGGGTCATGGTTGGGTGGAACGTGGTAGTTCCCAAGTTATTCGGTTATCTAAGTAGAGGTCAGATCTGTCTATGAATTTGTTAATGATAGCTATTTGAGTGTGTGGTATTTTCAGCCATTAAAACAACTTCATTTTGCAGGTATGAGGTTCTTGATTTTTCCCTTGCAAACTACACAGGTTTTATTATTAAAAATAGTAAATTGAAATTCTGAATGATTATTTAGTATGTGTGCTATAAGATACGTTATATTTTTTGCATTACTTCTTTCTTCACTTACACGTTAAAATCATTGTTTATTAGCAGATGTATTTATAATATCCCAAATTTTGGACCAAACACTTATAGGCATAAGCCTATTCATTATGATGTTATCTTGATGTTTTATTTTGATATATTGGGTTGAAGACCCCGCTACATATGAACATGATGATTTGTTTTATAGATTGGATGTAAGCCAATTGTTGATGATACATATATATGATAGTTTGTGTTGGGTATGGAACCTGAAACACATGATTGATGGGATGTTTTGTGTTGAGCAAGGATATCTGGAGCACATGATTAGTTAATGTTTTGTTGAACGAGAAGCTCTTGAGCACATGAGTATTATTTTTTTGTTGAGCGTGAAGCTCTCGAACACATGAAAAGATAAGTTGGAAGTGTTGGGCATAAGCCCTTAAGCTTTCCATGTTCATGTTGAGCATAAGCTTTGGAATATCGGATACTTGGCTACTGTATCCCTAGGTGTATCGTAAAAGTACATCCTAGAATTAGTGTTGAGCGAAGAGCTCTCGATTAGCACTAAGTTTGTAACTCCCTATTTTTAGCATTGAGTATGGGATCTGGTAAGCACTAGGAGTTACTAAAAAGAATTAATGATTGCCGAGTGAAAACGACTCGAGAAAAATATTGATCTCATCAAGATTATTTATAAGTGATTAAATGAAATTTTGAATTTATGTATTCTCATTAAGTACTGAAGAACTACCATGTTATACGAGGGAATCCAACATGCAAGGGTGTTGATAGTTGCCTAGCCTAGTCGACCTAATGATCTATGTGATGACCTTAATGAAGAAAGTGTCGTAAGTCTAAGGATCACAATATGTGATGCTCCAAGACAAATGTTAACAAATGTTATATTATTATGTAATTTATACATGGTATCTATAAAGATTAAATATAGTAATAATATTAATAATATGAGAAATAAGGAAAAGTTCCATCTATTACTATTATTACTAAGATAAAAATTAACTAGTACAATATCTATAAAAGTCAAATTAGGAACTAGATAAAAGTTCCTAAGTTAAATATTAAAAGTACTAAATTAAATGAAAAAGGTTAAATCAAGAAATGAAGCAATTCTTGATTTAAGTGCCCCCTTGACTAAAAAGTATTCCTATAAAGTCTCAAGTCAAGGTAAGGCTTGGAGACCTAATCTATCTTTTTGGAGTCATTATTCTGCCTCCTAATTGATCAAGAGAGAGTTCCTGGAGAATATTTTCCTAAGAGGAATAAGGAGAACTGATCCAGACCTCATATACAAAACTAGGACATCCTCACCTTAGGTGCTCTAAGCTACTTCTATGTTGGAACCAACTGAGGGGGATCCGGATTGAAACCACGAACAGTTCCAAATCATTGTTGGGTGGAACGTGGTAATCCCCAAGTGATTTGGTTGTATAATACACAGGTCAGATCTCCCTACAAATTGTTAATACTCGTTATTTGAGTGTGTAGGTTTCAACCATTAAAGGAGCTTAAATTTATAGGTATGATATCCTAGACTCCCTATTTTATTTTATAGAATAAATGTTGGATAAATTAAGAAATTGATTACATGATAGATTCTAACCCTATGTGTTTGTTTTTTGTTTTAAATCTTCTAGGGTTTACATTTTAAATTATAACCGTAGGCTGTAGTTTATTTTCTATGGTAGATTTATCCACGGTTTCTTCATCTAGTTCACTTCTGTAAATTTAATTCATGTATAAATATACATCTAAGGGTTTTGTACTTTAGTTTTACTTATGTATTATATTTTATTGTTTCAAAATGTGCTTCCTACAAAGTAGGTTTTCTTTCATATCTATCACATAGCTATTCGTGGGCCTACATACTCTACTGACAGATTCCATTTGTGAGCAGAGCCATGTTTAATTAAATACTAGTTCAGATCTAAATATTCATTTAAAACCTAAATTAGCATTTTATAATTATAATAAACAATAAACTAACGAGTATACTATATATATATATATATATTAACAGTTATAAAATAGAAATATAAATCCAATCTACCAATACATTAATTACGACTTAATGCAAATTACGAATATCCCATACTAAATCTATGTTAAGAATAAGCGAAGACCTTTGAAGGTGTGTACAATTAAACCTCCTACAATTAACCAAATATTTTCCATTAACTAATTATTATCTTAAAACTAATTAAGAGGCCAAGTAAATCGAAACCCTATATGGTCCACGATTTATAGATAATTATACTAGTATTTTTTACAAAATTAGAAACAGTAATACCATAGCCAACGTTATAAACCATGGCATAAATATACAAATTCAGTCCATCTAAGAATATCATAATCCACATAATCAGAATCATAACTCCATAAATTTCAAATCCCAACATAAATAAAAACCACATTAATTATTTCATATATAGCAACCATATAACAAATAACCAACGCATCATTACCATATTAAATTAATAATTATGTAAGTACAACGAGGTTTCAGGATCAAATCGTTTGGACACTCAGAATTCCCAAATCACAACCATTGGAAATAATAAACCCTCAATACCGTAAATGACCCAGGGTCAACTCCTGTAGGGTCCTAAATATTTTATAAAACAACAGTGTATCAACTACAAACAAGCTGCAAACCCAACTTAAACTCATTACATAGTGGTCGTAAGACCTTTAAAAATCCTTACGCTGTAAATCCATTTCCATGGCCCATAAATAAACTTCACAGTACATTAAATAAACTATTTTATGCATGTCAAAAAATCACTCATAGCAATTATTTTCCACACAGGGTTTACAACCACAACCTTCCTTAACATTTCATTTACACATTAAAAACACCAACTGTAAGTCTGAATCTATTCATTATCACAACCACAATGATGGGTGCCAACTCTATTCACAACGTGGCCCCAAAATGCATCAGAACTGATTGTTAAATCATCCAATTAACTAATACAACCAACTTAGGTGAATACCACATAAAACACATAAACAATAACCATAGAATGAAACACTGGAATATAATAAACATCAATGTAGCACAAGTTCATATACATAGTAATTTGAAACCAAAATCAAGTTACGCAGTCGTTCCTCTGGCCATTGCACCACTGCAAGAAATGGTGCTGCCACTGTTCGCATCATATAAATCAAAACCATGAATTTACAAATTACATGCATATCTTGTCAAAGGAACCAAGTTTATCTTCATGGATAAAAACCATATTTTAAATTACATTCCATTACATTTCAACTCAAGCCAAAATCCATCGAAAACCCCACTGTCAAACCCCAAAACAAAATGCATTCATTGGAACTAGAACTCAAGCAAACCCCAACCATCGATGAGATAAATCTCACTCTCAACCATGAAATCGAAGAGACGACAAGTATGAACTCATTAGGATGCTTACTGTAAAGGAATGGCCTTTCCATGGCTTGCTTGCAAAGCTACAAACCATGCCTCTCCTTGGCATCCCTGTAACCTACAACCACATCAAGACATGATAACAAGTAGTATGAATTCTTGGAGTAAGCTACCAACAAACAACGAATTGTGTAAAAACCACAATGATTGCCATACCTATCATCCAAATGGAAGTCACATTCAACATACTCCACAGGATAAAAGAGTAAATAGTGAGATGCAAAATGACCAAGCCCATCGTGAGCCAAGCCCTGAGTATGGGCTGTCACAAACTCCAATGCACATTAATGGCGCCAGCCTGTTGGCCGTTATCAAAACCCAAAACCACTTCCATATAGTCCTCATGCATTGCATTAACGAATTCCTCCATGGTGTGCAAAGTCTTAAACCACTTGTGCATAGTTTAAAACTATGTTATATATTCGCCACCCAAAGTTTAATACAAAGCATAAGTGCTATATGTATCGCATAACCTTAGGCTCTAAGCCTTAGAACCAATGCTCATCGAGCTCCTTAGGCTCCAATCCTAGGTCCATGGCATATGAGATATGCCATGGTAAATTTTTTATTTATAAAACCAAGAATTGGTCTTTAACCCAAGTTATAAACGTGTTAACAGTAAAAATATATATGTCAGTACTTTAAATAAAATAAGCATGTAATACAAATAGGTTAAGATATGAACAATTGATAAGTATTATATAATGAATAATAAGTGTCTTTTATGAACAAATCAATGTCATACATTTAATAGGCAGGATAGTGACCTTCCCTCTCACGAAAACACTGTAAGAATGATAATATCAAGAAGTACTTGTCACTAGATGAAAGTACAACTACTAATACTCAAACGTCCAAGTGCTTCGTAACAAGTTTTCGTCGTTAAGTATAATCTGTAGATAAATTGGGAGAAGTGCCTTAGTTCAATGAAACTAAGTAAGCCCACTAGACAAGTAGAGACTTTTACCTGTCAGGAAGTTACATGGGAGAACTAGTCCCGCCTCTCCACCCACTTTGGTTCCAGAAACAAAGTTAAGTTAGAATCAAGTATACAACGTAATCACATGTAAAATAATAATGAAGTACATAATCAAAGCATTTAACATACACAACAAAGCGTAACTGTAAGAATCACATAGTAATCAACATTACGACATGATAAAAAAATAGTAAACAAGAGTAATAATCATAAGTGAAGTAAGAGAGTAAGACGTAAGGGAAAATTACGACAATTCAGTAGTACAATAGAGTACGGCACATTCCGAGTTCAATAATGTCTAGAATAGGTGGTGTTTAACTAGCCTAATAATTTTTTTTATTTTCAATTTTTGGGGACATTACAAGTGGTATAAGAGCCAAGTTTCAACACTAGGAGACCAATGGGCGTACCAAACATTTGCTGCGAAGAAAATAAAGTATGTTTGTAAATATGGTTAACTAACAGAAATTTTTCTTGTGATTTAAAATTTGCAATTTACATGAAATTTTTACAGAACAGTTTCGATCATGAACACTGAAGAAGACGACAGCCAGCAAGGGAAGATGAACACCCCCACATAGGAAGTAGAATTGGTGGTGGAACTAAATTCTGATATTTTGAAGACCATACACAGCCTTCAAGCAGAATTGCACATTTTTAGAGAAGATAGTGTAAATGAGAGAAAGGAATAAAAATCCATAATTGAAGCATTACTGAGAAATATTGTGGGAGGAATCCCATAGGGGAAACCCACTCATTCCAAAAACAAGTCCAAAATGGAACCTTACCATAAACAGGCCACCAGCCCAAGGGAAGAAGAAAAAGAGGAACATACCCCTGAAGCTCTGGAAGGAGATCATCATAGCCCTTCGAGTGATGACTCTCTTTCTCCATGCAAGAAGTGACAAAGAAATGATGATAACCTACAACGGGTGTTCAAAAAAATAAGATTCCCAACCTATGAAGGTGAAGTAAACACCGGAGAGAAAGATGAAGAATGGTTGCTAGGTATGAGCAAATATTTTCGAGTTTATAACTACTCAAGTGAGATGAAGGCTCAACTTTCCATCTATAACTTAAATGACAAAGCAGCAAGATGGTGGAGAGATCTGAAACACACCAAGAAATATGAGCTAAGGGAGATACACTCGAGTAACTTCTGCAAAATATTTCAAGAAAAATATATGTCGGAAATATTCTTCGACAGAAAAGTAAAAGAGTTTCATGAACTACATATGGGATCTATGACTATTTATGCTTTTATTAATAGATTTCTAGATTTTTTACATTATGTACCATACATCAAGGACAAAAAGAAAAAAATCAGCACTTTTTAGGATGTATTCCTCCCAACGTTTAGGGAAGGATTGAGTTCGACATGCCTAAAACCATGGACACCACTTTGCACAAATCTAGGATCTGCTATTAGCATGCACAGATAAGACAAGAGAACATGAAAAGAAGCAAAGATAAGTCTAGGAACTTCTCTCATAACCAAAAACTAGGGTTTATCCCACCCCCGTATAGGAAACAAAACAATAGTTTTTCAGCGAACAAGAACTTCAACAAATCAGGTACAAAACCATACGTACCGGATCCAAATGCTAACAAGGCAGTAGTAGTTGAGGGAGCCAATGCTACCCGGATACAGATCAAATGATCAAAGTGCAGTGGGTCTCATTATGCCAAAGATTGTAATAACACGACCAATGGGGTCTTGCATAACTTACAAGAATAACCGACCATAGAGGACATATCTGGAACCCCGCAGATTTATGTAGCTTTGGATGGCCGATAGGAAAACCATCAAGCCACCATAGTTGAGATAGGAGGTAAGATTTTGAACACTTCTATTTCAATAATTATTGACCACGGTCCTTGCTAGAGCTACATTTTGCCTAAAATTATTGATGATTGCAAACTAGAAAAAAGTAAAACATGATAAACCTTGGCTGGTTTAGTTACCCACTGGTATGAAATGGAATGTTTTGGAAATAGTTAAAAATTGTGAAGTAAACCTGAACGATTTTCCTATGAAGGTAAACCTGAATATCCTAACCTTAGGATCGTATGATATACTTATCGGCATGGACTAGTTGGAACAACACCAAGTCATGCTTGATTGCTTACACAAGTCAATATTATGTACAGATAGCCAAGGGAACCAAGTGAAGTTTCAGGGCATTCCAAAAAAAGTTTTTATAAGGAAAATATCTTCCTTACAAGCAAAGAAATGCATTAGGGAAGGCTACAAGTTGTTTGCAGTAAAAATTCGACACATAGAGTCTGAGAGAGAACAACGAATAGAGGAATTTCCCGTTCTTATATAATTTAAGGACATGTTTCCTGAGGAAATCCCTGGATTACCTCTGAAATGAGACCTAGAATTTTCCATCAAACTGAAACAAGGATTAGTTTCATCTTCCAAGGCTCCTTACCACATGAGTGCACCTGAGTTGGTGGAACTCAAACTACAATTGCAGGAATTGATAGAAAAAGGGTTTATCTGACCAAGTGTGTCCCCTTGGGGAGCACCGATATTGTTCGTAAAGAAAAATGATTGTATGATGCGGATGTGCATCAATTACCATCAGTTGAATAAAATGACTATCAAGAACCGATACCCACTCCCTAGGATCAATCACTTGTTTGATCAAGTAGGAGGAGACAAAATATTTTCAAATATTGACCTGTGATTCGGGTACCATCACGTACAGATTCGCGACGAGGATATTAACAAAAATGCCTTTCAAGGTATGGGCACTATGAGTTTGTAGTGATGCCATTTGGGTTTACCAATGCACCCACAAAATTTATGTGTATGGTGAAAAACTTATTCAATAAAGATCTAGATAATTTTGTCTTGGTATTTATATATGACATCCTAGTTTATTCTAGGAATAAAGAGGAACACGAAGAACACCTTCGCATAGTACTACAACTATTATTAGAACACCATTTTTACGCTAAGCTTAGTAAATGTGATTTTTACAAACCATAGATACAGTACTTAGGTCACATTATCTCCGAGACAGGGATAGTTGTTGACCCAGAAAATATTAGATCCATAGAGGATTGGCCTACACCTACTAGTGTCACCGACATTAGGTCCTTTTTGGTATTAGTTGGATATTATCAAAAGTTCATTGAGAACTTCTAGAGAATCACTTGCCCCATGAACACTTTGCAAAATAAAGCAAATAAGTTCTTATGGACGACCAAGTGCGAGGAAAATTTTGAAAAGCTTAAGCATATTTTGATGACCGCACCGATACTACGAATTGTGGATCTCGATGGGGATTTTGTTGTTTGCATAGATGCAAGCAAGAAGGAACTTGGAGGAGTCCTCATGCAGAATGATCACACGATCTATTATGAATCGTGAAAGTTAAAAGAGAATGAGCAAAACTACCCTCTGCACGATCTTGAGCTAGCGGCCATCATCCATGCCTTGAAAATGTGAAGGCACTACCTCATGGGAAGGAAGTTCTTTCTAAAGATAGACAATATGAGTCTAAAGTATTTATTCAATCAACTGTATTTGAATGCATGGCAAGCCATATGGTTGGCTTTCCTTAGCAAATACAATTTCGAGCTAAAGCATATTAAGGGCAAAGAGAACAAGGTTGTTGATGATTTGAGATGATGAACTCCTATGATATATGAGGTGAATTTAAGTCAAATCGAAGTATATTTGCATGAGAGGATTAGAATGATCAACATAGTTGACCCTTTCTATGTAGAAATCCTCAAGAAATTCCAAGAGGACCGGTTTAAAAAACAACAAAAAGAGTACAAGGTAGACGAATCGGGACTTCTATGGTGCAAGGAGAGATTGTATGTTCCACAAGGAGAGGACATCCAATCCAACATCCTCGCGAAATTTCATCAGGAACCCTACTCGGGGCACCCTCGATATCAAAAGATGATATCGGTCATTAAGGGACACTTTTTTTTTGTAAGTTAAAGGCTGACATTGCGATGTTTATCTCAAAATGTCAGGAATGTCAGCTGGTGAAAGCTCAACATGAGCACCCTTCAGGATTGCTGCAGCCGTTACCCATTCCGAAATGGAAGTGGGAGGTCATTAGTATGGATTTTATCACCGGTCTACCAAAAAGTAAAAAGTAAAATGATTCTATTTTGTAGTAATTGACAAGTTGTCAAAAGAAGCACACTTCATTCCTGTGAAGTCAAAGTCTATAAGGCAGTGAACATTGCCGATATCTTCTTGAAGGAGATATTTAGATTGCATAGGATACCCAAGGCAATAATCTCGGATAGAGATTCTAAGTTTACAGGAAAATTTTGGAAATCATTATTTTCTGTATTAGAAACACAGTTGAACTTTAGCACTGCTTATCACCTGCAGATAGACGGGAAGACAGAAAGAGTAAACCAGATTCTTGAGGACATGCTTAGGATGTATGTCATGAACAACCCCACTAAATGGGAAGACTACCTACATCTTGTAGAGTTTGTGTATAACAAGGGTTATCAAAATTTCTCCAAGATGAGTCCCTTTCAAGTACTCTATGGATGGAACTGTAGAACACCGGTTACTTGGGATAACCCAATGGATGGCCTCATGTTAGGGCCTGATTTATTAATGGAATTGGAATAGTTGGTTACCAAGGTCCAGGTGAACCTTAAAGAAGCACAAGACTACCAGAAGAGTTACTCAGACCAGAAAATGAAAGATAAATATTATCAAATAGGCGACCATGTCTACTTGAAAGTAAAAACAAAACAAAGCTTGTTGAGCTTGGGAAGGTGCGGTAAGTTAGCACCTAGTTTTCGTGGACATTTTGAAATAGTGGCCAAGAGAGGGATAGTGGCATATGAACTAGAATTACCCACACACATAAGAGTCCATAATATTTTCCATGCATCATTATTAAAGAAATATGTTTATGATACAAAACATGTACTAGTTGATTGGTCCTTATTACAGGTGGAACCTGAAGAGAAATTTTCCCCTAAACCTATTCATATATTAGACAAGAGTGAGTTGCATCTTAGGAAGCACACTTTAGTCTAGTTGAAAGTGAAATGGAAGCACTTCGAAGACGATGAGGCTACTTGTGAGAATTAAGCCACCGTGATAAAGTCTTACCCCACCTTGTTTCATGATGTCATTCTAAGTCCCTAGAACACTAGGTACGTTGTTGTTCTGAGTGGGGAGGTGTAAACTACCTCAATTTTTTTTTTTGTTTCTTTCTTCCTATACAAGGAATATAACCAAATTATAATTCCTTTAAATCTTTAAGAGGTAATTTAGTCTTAGCATAAGGATGGTAAATTTAGCATTGTCATTATTTTGTTGCAGCTATTATCTGTTCTTTGAGAAGGCAAGTATAATTGTAGTTCAGCATCTAAGTTGTTGCAGATTGGTTATTTTTTTCTTGTGGATTCCACTGAAGGCAGATTGGACCATAGGGCTGATAAAATCACTTGGCTAACCAACCATTTTTCTGTGACAAGTGCTTCAAGAAAAATGGACAAAAAGGGCATTCCTAGATAAGGTTATTCCTACTCTCATCAAAAGTCTGGAGCCAACTAATCTCTATGGAAAGTTTTTTAGGGCCAATCCCCCCCAACTCAAGCTGAGAACCTTCACGTCTCCACATTGCACTAAAAAGGTCCTATAGACAAACAGGGAAAGGACCAAATGCAAGGTCCATGTAATAAACTCGCCCAAGGAGGAATTTCCATGCAAATTTTTATTGTATCAAGGTTATCCTAAGTTTTAACATGGGAAATCCTCCCTTCGATGGAAAGGTTGTATGCTTCGGCTCGAACCAAGTTTTAAAATGTTAAGGCATAGTTTTTAAAATGGTGGTCGCGAGGTTCCGAATGAAGATCCACGTGGTTCTCGATGATGCTGTCATCAGCCACGGGGATGCCTTGCTGGAGCTACATGCATGGGTTGAGAGATCCACGATGGGATGTCCAACGTGGCCAAAATTGACCTCGCAGCTGTCACTTTACATTGAATTCGCAGCAGGTGGTACTTTTTACGATCCCAATGATCACATGGGTCGTGGTGAGTTGTCGTCCTTTGGAAACTAGCGCAGTATGCTTGTCATTAGTATGTCTCTTAACTTTACTATACTGGTATCCCTTGGGGATAAGAGAGGCTTCTCGAAGGATCCACTATATATTTGGCTTGCTCAAGGCTTGGTGTTTGGGTCTGGAAAGCCCTTCGGGGGTTTGGAGGAGGTATCAGTGCCGGCGCTTCGAAGCCCAAATCCTTTTCGCTCCAAGTAACATGCTTTTCACTACTACTAAGTTGGATCTTAGTTCTTAGCCTCGTTTTCCTCCCATTAAAGAATTAACCCTTACCTTTGATTCATAGGTACCAGGTACGGGCTTGGTTGGACGATTGCAAGAGAAAAACAAGGTGTCCCACTGGTAAGTGGTTTTACCGCCCCTATGGTGTAGTTTGTTGGCTATGGGCTCGCCAATCTAGAAGAGTGGGGATTTTCGTGGTCTGCGTTTGTAAAGAAAATCTGAGGTTTTCCAAAGTTTTAGAGGTTTACAGTGGATGGTCTTTCAAGAGTGCATGGCACCAAAGGCATGACGTGGCAAACTCTCAGTCGTGAGCGATTTATGGTATTTTGTTTTCTCTATGCAAAATGTATAGTTTATGATCGGACTGTCAGTCCTCTTAAGTCTGTAATGCACTATTTTTCATGGATTAATGGCTTTAAGCCGAGAATAGTGGCTCGGCTAAATTCTGGGACTTTTTAATGTTTGTTATGTAAAAAGACTGTCTGCATTTATTTCTTTTGTTTTCTTTTAATGGCTTTGCATGCTGTGTCAATTGTGTGGAATGGAGACCCAGCTATGAATTTCTCCATTTAAAAGTTTACTGTAAGGTTGTAAAGGTAGCGTCAGTCTACAATTTTTGTTATGGGTAGTTGAAGTTTTCTTTCTGTAGTTTATCAAGATTACCCAAAGAATTCTGTGTAACGTACATTAGAAAGGGTTCCTACCCCGACCATGCTTTCCCTCGACCTTATGATGGTTGCGCCGTCAGATGATTCTTCCACTCAGCTCGACAAGGTGGACAGGTTCGATACCCTAGTTTGACAGTGGCGAGGGTTTTCTTTTTTAAACAGAGAGAGACAATAGTCCCTACCCTCATTCAATTCTATGAGTGTGGGAAATGTGAGGGAAAAGAGCCCTAAGGGGTTCCATCAATTCTTCTTCGAAGCAACTGAAGGGTTTTGTTGATGGGCATATGTGACTATGCATGTAACGAGGGAATACAACCCAGACCGGGATCCTTAAAGCAGGCTCCAAGCTGTTTAAGATGGTTGTTCCCAACAGGTTTAAAGGCTCTGTTAGCCTGAAAGTCTAATTAAAGAAATTATAACAGGTAAAGCTAATGCTACTGATTGTTAATCAAATCTATACCTATCCCTACACAAGTTAATAAATGTTATTAATTACAATATCAATCAACTAAATTTAATCTACTTCAAGGAATCAGATTTAATAATACAAGAATAAAAAGTTAACTGAATATTAAGAGAGTTGATAAATCACAGAAATACATTATATACACCTGTACATGAATCACAAGATAAGAAAATAATCTGAATGTTATATGAATATAAAGATCTGATTCAAATGGATTTTCAGTAATATAATTTACAGAAACAAGAAATATATTAATCTAATCTAATTCCTATCCTGATCAGGAGAGATGCAAATATTTAACCTGAAATCGAACCTACTAATGGGACTACTGTATTAATAATCTTGAAAGTATTCAAAAGAAATTCAGAAACTAACAAGATCATACAATATACACATATATCACATATGTTATGATATCAATTATCATATTTACAACATGACATACATTAGCAAATCGAAATCAGTATAAGTCGATAATTATACATAATATACTTGCATAATTCATTAAAGAGATCATAGAAAATAGTAATAATGAGGGAAATATAAAAAAAAATAGGCGATACCATAAACACATATGCGAAGTAAAAATACTGTAAACATATATAAGTATCACCAGTTTAAAATACTATAGATATTGACAGCAAACTGCCTTAAGTCACAGGAAAATCAAACAGTAGTCTTGTCTCCTTCTTTCCCAAACTATCGACCCTTTTCCACGTAAGGCTATTTCCCTTTTAAAAACATTTCATCTCCCCAAAATAAACAGTTCTATCAAATAGGGATTTCAACATCGAAATCTTTAACTGATTTCTCTTAAAAATGACAAACGAAGTTGTCATTTTTCTATATACGTGAAAATGTCTAGAAATGAGAACGATTCGATTCATAACACTGAATCAGAAATATCGAAAAACATCCATGATGAAACGACACCTGGATAACAGCTCTGCTAAATCGATTCGTTCCTGATTACGTGGGGATCATCCAAGAAGTAAACAACCATCAAAATCCGAGGCAGGATCCAAAACTATTATCTGTGATACTGCACACAAAAGAAATATAATTAAAACACATACAAAAGGAAAATGCAATAAACTAAATAATAAATCAATTAAACCAAATACCTGTTAAGGAAATAACTTGATTATCAATCTATCATAACTTCAAAACTGAAACCAATAATAGGTGCACTTCAACCCATTATAAATTCACAGGAGCGTTAAAAACCTGAATGTTCACACCACTTGATGGATTCTGCGATGGGCCCTTAAATTGCATAAGAGTAATTTGAGCATTAAGCTCCCTTACTTTCTCCTCATTCTTATCGTTTTCATTCTTCAATTTTAATACCCTTCGAATCAAACGATTCTTATGCTTTTTAACATGCAGCAAAGACTTATTGTCTGCATCTAACTGCTCTTTCAACTTAAGATTCTCAGTCTCCATAATATCGCGATGAGCTACCATTTCAGTAACTCTTACTTACATCCTGTGTATCTTGTCCAACAAACAGTTAACAAACAACAGATGAACCAAATGCCCATCTTGATAGAAACCAGGAAATTTTGTATCTAGAGTCTTCCCTCTAGGTTGAGGATCAGCAACAGCATCAACCCGAACATCCTTATCAAATGAGGGAGGGCTATCATCAACAAGGTTCGAAATGAACCCATACCCAACGTTACGATCATCATCAGGCAACACAAGGTTTCCTTCTTCATCATCTATCACGACAGTTTCCACATGAACACTATCGCTCACGGGTGGTTTGACAACATTACCTTTGGCCATGATTCTAGTAAACCTACACATCAACTTAGATTTCAGCCTTTTACCCGTTTGTCTGCAGGTATTAGTGTTTCTTTTCGGGGTTACTGGAGACAAACCCGAATAATTTTTAATACGTTTTGTAGACACAGAGGAACCGAGGCTACTTATAGGAGGAGGAATCAACTCATTACAGACACTGGGGCTCATTTGACTAGTAGGGTTTGACACGGGCTTGCTTGACAAAGGCTTTCGTAAAGGCGAGACTGAAACTTGATTAGGATCTTGATGCCTTAAGCATTCTTTCGGGCAGTCAAACTAACAGCGACAAAAGGCTGAGAAGCCATTAGACTCAATAAACTCATCCCATGACCTATTTAACTTTGACAATTCCCTCTCTATTAACATCCTCACCAAACCGTGGTGGAACAGACTATGACTAATATTTTTTGGACCCTTTTTAATCACAGAGGACATTTTAGATAGACTCTAAACTAGGTAATAAGGTAAATTCAAAGGGAAAACGATAAAAACAGACATCAACCGCAGATGGTAAACATAGGCTGAAGACAGGTGACCTTCATAGGTCACGTACCTGTGTATTAAGTCCAAGACCAGGCACCATTCCTTTTTAAAGTATCCCTAGGCTACTCCAGTTCTGAACGATACCTCTTGACAGGGGTTCTTCAGTAATTTCCTCCATTCTGTTATATCCATTTGCTGGTACTTAAACCATCGCTCACCTGTCAGTGGTAAGCCAGTGGCTAGCGCAACTGACCGCTCATCCACTCGAAACTGGAGATCACCAACCTTAACCTGAAAGTCGGCCAAAGACACAGCAAACACCCTCGTGACTTCAGGGTTCAAATCCAAAAACTTACTAATAAACGACAACCATCCCATAGGCTCGACCTTGGATAAAAGTTCAGGGTTTGTATCAAGGAGCTTCATCTCACAGGGCTCGACTCTCACCACTGGCGCCATAACTAACTGTGCACATGCACGGAACCTCACCTGGAAAAGATACCAGAGATCAAAAAATGATAGCGAACTTGAGAGTGAGCACTCAGGGTGCACACCGAGGATAAAAACTAAGCAACGAAACCCTATGCGTTCATAAACCAGTCGCAACATGCATAAACACAGTCGATAACCCTGAAACTTTGGCATGAAGGGGAATGATAACACAGTAAGGGGCAATCGAAATAAGAAATGACGACAAAACAACTCCAGATCGAACTGATCTTGCCATTATTTACCCCGAGCTATTGACGTAAGACCACTCATTGCATAGACTACAGGTGTTGACCGAGGATGAAGCCACAACATTGGTTACGTACTCGGAATTGAATGTGAATGACAGAACTTAGTACCCGCGCAATGATGCCATATCAATTTCACAGCAGGTATATCGGAATTGGAGGCAACGATATAAATTAAGCTGATGTTAAACAATAATCCTATGTCACCCTTACCGTAGATTTGATTTAACCTTCGAAGGTGGTGAGCCATGTAACATAATAAAAAATGATCAAATCAAAACCAGACTTTACAATATAGACCATGTTATAAAAATGAAGATTAAAATAACCATAGTAATATCGAATATGGTTCAGAATCTGAAGGGTAGACTTAGGATAATGTATATTCACATCAATTATTCGGCCTCCAATACTCTAAGACTTACATTGAACCAACCATGCATACCCATTAATTAACATCCAAATGAAAACTTATGATAACGAGCCAACCCATACTGTGATCAATCATTAAATTTCGTAACCTTATCAATATCTATAATAATAAAATCAAATAGCAAAATCAAGTAATAACTGTTTGGATAAGGTTTGAAGATTAGGTTATGAGAAAAATATATGAAAATTATTAACACTCATCCCTTGATCGTTAATGTAAATCCATTCAAAATAATAACTTGATAATGGCGATTTTATCAAATAATCTATGGTTTGTAAAGACTGCTTTACAAACATAGAATTTCAATGATTCAGTAGCTCACAGAAAGTTATCATTTCAGTAGCTGGTGATTCAATAGATTTATCCTGATAAATTCGAACATTTCATCAAACAAAATAGGATTTTGTTTGATGAAATATGTATTTTGTAAGGATGTTGAGCAAGGGCACAACAGGTTCCTTCTTCGAGGCCAAAGCTTCTCTGATCGTCACTTACCCTAGCGAAGAGGAATAGGGTTTCGAGATTGGGTTACATGCGTGGTCGGTAAGAAGGGAGGTGTCTGGGCCACGCGGCGTAGGGTTCTATGGCGTAGGGTTCTGGTTCTTAGCTTATCGCTAATTCCCAACCACATCCTGTGTAACTGAACCTAAAAGTATGAGAGGAAAAAGGGGCATGACGATGATGTTTCCCTTGGGCCTCAGTCATACCCTTCCTATGGATAAAAGCTCCACCAAGGGCTATACGTAAAAGGCTTGGCTAGACAAGAAAGGTTTGATTGAAAATCGTGATGGGTTAAGGCCTTTAGCAGACCTTTCGTAGGCTGACCTAGGTACTGGTTGTCTCATAAATAAAATAAAAAAACAACGCAAAATAAAACTATGTCTCGCATATAAAATTCACCATTGCAAATTTTGGAATCCAATCTAATACTAGATAATGCAAGAACTGTAATACAAAACTACCATAACCTAAGCATTTAAAAATCTAAGGTTATAACAACAATCCTCCTGATAACCGAGACGAGTGAATAACACTAGGTCTGTTAGTTATAAGAACATACATAAGAAAAAAAAAATATTCATACATTATGTGACTTCATTTTTTGTCTTAGAGCATTCTACCAGATGATTTTTACTTGCAGCATAACCGGGTTAATTTCTATTTAACATAACGTAAAACTGAGATAAATAAAAGTACACATTTCAGTATACAGAAGTAAATCATCAACTCATACTCAAAAACCTGTAGATCTGCTGCACTGACTACAGTGGAAGCAACCACATTCCACCCAACCATAGACTAGGATCGACTCCTTTTCCTTCTAGTCACCCCCAAGCCAAACCTCCCAGGAGATAGCAGGGATCCCTAAATTCAGATTTTAAAACTCAAAACATTCACAGGTGATCATTCCCAATAGCAGTCACTCTCTCAGTAGAGTCCTCTTGCCCATCATACTCAGCAACATCCTGCCTACACCGTATGCTCTCCTTTTGTCTCTTTTTCTTTGGATCCTTTTTCTTTGCCTAGGTCTTTTCCATTAGCCCTCTCCCCTTCCTCATTGGAATTACCAGGGATTAATGGTATCCCCTATTTTAGGGATGTGTCTGTGCTGATTCTTCACATCTCAGACTTTATTATTTTCAGTCCCTAAAGTTAGCTGGTCCCTATTCCTTACTGTATCCCGCAGGTTTCCTCTTTAACCTGGCTGCTCCCACTATATTCGTTGCATCAATAATATTTTTTATTATTCATTGTCATTAAGCCCCCAAGGGTAATTATTACATCAGTCCTCCCCGCACTCTTTGGCTGAGTCATTAATAGCATAGTTCATCATGCATAGATAGTGAATAAAATAATAATAATCAAAATAAAACATAGCCTGGAGGCATTACATCCACACCCCCTTATTTAAACACTGTCCTCAGTGTTCATCTTCTCCCATTGGCTTGATAAACAAGCTAGGGTACTTTATTCGCATTTCATCCTCTAGTTCCCAAGTTTCCTCCTCGAGGATAAAGTGCTTCCATTGCAGTTTTACCCGAGCAATGACTCAGTTCCGAAGTAATGTCTCTTTCCTGTCCAGAATGCGTGCAGGTTCCACCTGGAACTCTCCTTCGGGTTCCACCTGTACCAAATTCCAATCGATAATGTGAGCTGAGTCATATACATATTTTTTTAACAATGAAACATGAAAAACGTTATGAATCTTTAAATGAACAGGCAAGGTGAACTTGTAAGCTACAGGCTTGATTATTTCTAGGACTTGGAAAGGTCCGCAAAATCTTGGAGCTAGTTTCTTGCAGCTCCCTAGTCTGAGGGAACTCTTCTTAGGTTTGACCTGTAGGTACACGTGGTCGCCAACATAAAAATCCTTGTGTTTTCTTTTTTAATCAGTGTAACACTTTTGTCGATCTTGAGCCTGTTGAGGCTTGGAAAATCGCAGGCGGAAACAGTAAAAGGATTCTCCCCAATCAGCGTTCCCAACTAGCTCGCTGACTGTTTGGTATAGGGAATCCGTCCGGTTTGCGGTCCGGCCACCGTAGGTCAAAGTAACAACGAGGGTTTACCGGTTGCGGCCCGGTCCACCGGAATTTGTATTTTGACTTAAAGGATGCAATGCACATGCCTATCAAAAAAAAACATGCAGGGTGATAAGGATGCCGGGAACCACACCACGTGCTGCGCAGGTTCTTACCTCTCGTCTTATGTTCACTGCACCTAAATCACATATGCAATTATGAAACCAAGCTAACTAACTATCTATCCCCGGGGATCTAGAAAATCATTATCAGTGAGTAATGCACCACTTTCATGTATGTTAAACTATATTACAGATAGCTGCTATTTACGTTTACAACGCATGAATGAAAAGATATTCTAACAACCAGATAGCCAATTGTTATATACAAACACATGCATTACTCCAAGTGAAATTTCCATAAATAAAATCAGAAATTATTCAACCAGACATAGGTCGTAAAGTTAGAACAATCTCACGATTCACAGACACCAGCTAAAAAAACAAAGTAATTCGTCTTTCCACGGTCCATGGTACAACATTTGGAACACTTCACGGTCCTTTCTCCAACAGGAAAACCAAACTCTTTATTGCAAAAATGAAATAGTTCTTTTTACAACAAGTCTTCCAGTCTAACTGGGAAAAAAGCCCTTTCTTTGTCTCGCTTCCCCAGTTTTATACAAAAACAAAAATGCTTGGGTTGCCCAAAGTGACCTTTGGGCTCCCCAACGCTCCAATTTCTCTCTACCCTTTACAAACTATGACATTCTTCAAAATTTGACCAATCCTTCTCATTTGGAGGAGCCCGCTTGGTCTTCCAAAAACTTCCTCCATGCTATTGTCTCCTTGGCGAGTCCTTCAAATGATTGGGGTTCTAGGAATTGTACATTCAGCTCGTACTTATCTGCTTGCTTCTGGATGGCTTCGATCCGGGCCTTGTTCAGATGCACCTGTTCCTCCAAGAGCTGTACACTAATAGCAGCATGTCCAATTTCATTTCTCAGGATCGGCTCATCGAGGGCTATGATGCATTGGGCCTTGGCCTCCCCTTCCTGATGCCTTGTCTGCAACATCCCTGTAAATGTATCATGATCAGGGAATTCGGGTAACCTATGCGCAGCTTCCGCTTGACAGCGATTGTAGGTGACAAGAGCTCTTCTAAAGAACTCTGTACATGCTCCCTTTGTTTTTTTCACTGTCTTCTGAAAGTCCTCTGCAGCAATAACAGCAAACTCGATCAGATCATGGTCCCGCCTTAAAGTTTGCCGATCCTTAACTGATAGCCCAGCTGGGACTTCTCGATCATCTTCTGCTCTGATAATCCTTGAAGTCAGCACCTCCAGGATGTCTTGCGATTTGTCTACGAAATGAGATGCTGTAGTTAACAATTCATCTAGCCTGCTATCAATTTGCAGGACTTTACACCTTTCTTCCTCCAGGTCCATTTGCAACTGCAGCATCCTAGCCTTCCGAGCCAGGATGTGTTCTCTGACCGGCTGCAGATCCACTTGTTGCTCCTTGGATGCCTTCAGCTGCTCTTGCAGATCTTTAACGTATAAGGTATTGGCTTCATAGATGTCTTTCTGCTGCTCTGTCAGTTCTTCTATCTTTGCTTTCATCTGTTCCTTTTCGTCCTTTAAGCCCTGAATTTCTTTGTGTGCCTTATCCAAGGCTTCTTGTGTCGTCTCTTTTGCTTGGGCTTCCTACTGAATAGCATGAATTTCATGCTTTGTGGCCTCCATCTCCCTAAGTACCTACTCGTACTTTCTTTTTAATCTGTTACTATCCTCTCTTTCTTTCCTAAGAGTGTCCTTCAGTTGGGCGGAGGTTTTCTTGGTCGAGTCTATCTCCTTCATCATTTGATCGACATTATCCTCTGTAGCGTCTATTGCTGCCCTGCCAGCTCTTATGACAAACTTCGGGTCTTTATCTGTTCCGACCATGACAGCTTTATCAGATATCATTGTGCTGGTCGTTCCTTCAGCTCCTACCTTTAGCTCAGTTCTTCTCATGATCCTCTTGGTAGCCCTATCATAATATACTGTGCTAAAATCGGGGACTTCTTCCCCCTTTTTCGGTGTAAAGGGCACTAAGTGGAGCATGGAGGTAGGAAGAGTGGCCGTAGTGAGCACTTGCACGGTTGGCACCTCAGGGTTTTTCTCACCCTGACTCTGGTCTGATGGTATTTTAAGGGCTGATTGTTGTATCGATTCTGTCCTTTCAACTTCTTGTCTGTGAAGCTCTTCATTCAGCTTTTGCTGGGCCTCTTCAGCTGCTTGCTTAGCAGTTTCCTCAGCTTCTCTAGCTGTCTCTTTTGCTCTTTCAGCAGCATCCTGAGCAGCTTTTCTCTTTTCTTCTTCCCCTTTCTAGAGCCATTCCGCGGCCTCCTCCTCTAATCTTTGAGATTCCTCTCTTATTCTTCTGGCTGTTTCTTTAGCCCTAGCCTGTTCAGCTTTCTCCTGCTCAGGTCCACCTTGTGGTTGGAACCTCTTACCAAGAGCTGTCATGTTAGCGGCTCTTCTGAAAACAGATTCATCCCTGTCAATGTGATGAGTGTACTCATAGAATACTTTATGTTTCTTATATTGCTCGGCCATTCTCTCATGGGTATCATTCCGTCTAAAGGTCATCTCCCCAAAACGGAACTTTTGCAGTTCCTGTATGAATTCAGGGGCTTGCTTCACATTTGCAAAGCTGCAGCCACCTAGCCTGAAAGGTAGAGGGGGGTAGGAAGACTTCTTCTTCGTGAAAAGGAAATGACCAACTCCATCTATATACACCTGTCTGACAGCTTCCTTGTGTACAATATAATCTGTTGCGTACTTCGGAAACAGGAAAGGGGGCTTTGAACCACCAAACATCCTCAGATACATCCTGTTTTGTGTCAGGAAATAGTCACCAAATTCTTCTATGACCTGCATGGCCTCTTCAGACATGCAGTTACATTCTTTTTGGAAAACCAGGGTGTGTAGAGGCATGATGAAATGTTCACAAATTTCTCGGTAGTGGCCATGGTATTGATGAGCCCCCAGTAGTTTGAAGGCTACATATAAGGGCACTCTGTCTCTGTCCCAAACACATTTAATCCCTGGGAAGGGCTGGTGACACATTATACAGTCAATCAAGATAGAGCTCATGTAGAACTCAGACTTTCTCTGTTGTACTCCTCCCTTTCCTGCAGCTATACAGGCAGACAGACTACTGGATACCAGGACGGACCAGTTGAATATGGTCCCTTCAGTGGCCACGTAGAACATCAGGGGAATCCACTCGAATTTGAATAATTTACCATCTGCCCTCCCGAAGATCCGGTTCAACATTAGAGCTATGAATCTGTACGGGGGTCTAAGGGTGGCCGTATCGTAATCTTCGATAACTCTATGTCTAAAGAGTTTCCCTGGAAATAGAATTTTTCTCATGGTGTCTATCAGATTCATCCTGAGACTGTCCAACCACTCATTGGTCAAGAAAACTTGAGGCTCAGGAAAATGGTAGGCTAAGGACACATACCCAGGGCTAAAGGAAGCGTAGCCCTGACCTCCAACATTGCAGATCAGCATTGAACCATGATTTGTGTGTGGAAGTATCCACCTCATCAGTTCAGCACAAGGAAACATCTCGGGCCTAGTGGCAACCTTCATGATTGCAGACTTCTCTATGTTCGTGTAGATATGCTCCTCCTCCAGGCCTGTATCTGGAAATTCCCTTCGGGAAATCATTCTGTGTATGTCCCCCCATTTATACTCAGGGTCCACCCCTGTGACACACTGCGTATCTTCATATATATATTCAGTAGGTATATCGGTTTCTATGGCCGCTTGCTCTTCTACCACAGGTGCTTTCTTTTTCTGCCTTTTGGACATCTTGAAATCTTCCTGCAATGCAACACATCATGATATGAAGCCATTCAGATTTTGAAAATGTTAAGCAGCAGTTTATTCTTTCTCCATTTGTATATGTGGCTAAAATGGTATCAGTCACAGGTTCTTTATATTGCAGAATCCGACCTAGTTATGCAATCCGTTGAGCTTACGCTATCATCTTATAAGTGTAACATATATATGCATAACCAATCTACACTATGATTATTGAACTAGGAGCACAAAACTCAACCCCTCTCTGCAATATAACTAACCATAAATGCTACAGGATATACTTCATCAAATGGTCTGCCATTGAGACTAATCAATATTAATTTATAACAATGTCATCAAGTAATGTACATGCAAAACCAACATGATTATCCTGCAAACTTAAACCAGCCCTAGCAAGCATAAGAAAAACACAGCCTGAGCCGCTCACGGCCCTAACCATTACATTGGTGCGGTCATTAAATACGGGCACCAACGACAATCCTTCGCGCGGAGGACACCAATCAGCGCCATCGCTCATTATACCCGTAAAGCTTCGAATAATGACCGCAGCACGACCCTAGGGCTTCACGGTGGCCAGCGATGGCGAACGCGCAGTGCGAAGGCTACGACTAGGGTTCGCGGAAAAGGAAAACCAACGGCCGAACATCTACCATGGACAGACTGCGAACAACCCATCCCTCAAACGCTTCAAAGTCCACATCGCCATAAGAAATAACCAGGTGCAGGCGGAATAACGGCCGCCTGCACCTTGTCTTCCCCCCTTTTCGATGGATGAACCAAAACGCGGAGGTAGATGAAAATAGGCTTTATAAAAGGGAAAAACCCCAATCCCTCTGACGGCCAAAAACTATCTCCCCCAAAAGATATGACGTGGGCGCGAATGCTGGGGAGAACGGAACTACCAACCCTAGCCGCGGGTAAAGAAGAAAACCGTTTATGAATAATGACAACAACAGGCCATAAAAACTTCACTATTTCCACCCCAAGTAACCCAGCCAAAACTTTGAAAAGAAGGGCTTAAGCTCCTACCTGGCAGGATTGCACGAATGAACAGGTGACAGCGATGGAGTCCTCGACCAACAGCTGGACACGGGTACCGGTACGAAACTCCACACAACTCGCTAGCTCGACAATGCGACAGCTTGGACGCGATAAAAAAAACAACCATGCGCCCCGTATATATAAAAAAAACTAGCACGTGCGACGAGTCAGATCAGTCGGGCCAGATAGGAAAGTCTCGGCGAGCGGCTCAACTTACCTACGCCCGCAACGGCGGGACACCCTCTTTACTCCACCACCCGCATCACCAAACAAAGGCATACACTTTAACACTGGGCCGAGCGGTAACGGATTCATTCATTGGGCGATCAGGAGTTTGGCGACCCCCGCGACGGCGGGTGCATCGCGGAAGCCAACATTTTCCATGGCGCCGACAAACGAAGTCGGCCATAAACCGTACCTCTCCATCTTTCCTTGGACCGCAACGGCGGCGAGGGAAGAATTCGTTCACCTTCGACACGATAACAAGAACACACCCGCAACTGCTACCTGACAACCAAGATAGGGGGGAGGCCCGCAACGGCGGGGTGACCAACGAACCGGGCTCCTGTGGCCACCCGCAACGGCGGAGCGAGAAACAAAGATCGGGTTTCAAAAGCCATCCGCAACGGCGGGGCCAAGATCGGAAATGAAGTCTCGGAAGCCACCCGCAACGGTGGGGCATAAAGGATAAA
>LPNX010409376.1:17017-28082 GCA_001517045.1 Pseudotsuga menziesii | reverse complement strand
CTTCTTCGTGAAAAGGAAATGACCAACTCCATCTATATACACCTGTCTGACAGCTTCCTTGTGTACAATATAATCTGTTGCATACTTGGGCAACAGGAAAGGGGGATTTGAACCACCAAACATCCTCAGATACATCCCGTTTTGTGTCAAGAAATAGTCACCAAATTCTTCTATGACCTGCATGGCCTCTTCAGACATGCAGTTACATTCTTTTTGGAAAACCAGGGTGTGTAGAGGCATGATGAAATGTTCACAAATTTCTCGGTAGTGGCCATGGTATTGATGAGCCCCTAGTAGTTTGAAGGCTACATATACGGGCACTCTGTCTCTGTCCCAAACACATTTAAGCCCTGGGAAGGGCTGGTGACACATTATACAGTCAATCAAGATAGAGCTCATGTAGAACTCAGACTTTCTCTGTTGTACTCCTCCCTTTGTTGCATCTATACAGGCAGACAGACTACTGGATACCAGGCCGGACCAGTTGAATATGGTCCCTTCAGTGGCCACGTAGAACATCAGGGGAATCCACTCGAATTTGAATAATTTACCATCTGCCCTCCCGAAGATCCGGTTCAACATTAGAGCTATGAATCTGTACGGGGGTTTAAGGGTGGCCGTATCGTAATCTTCGGTAACTCTATGTCTAAAGAGTTTCCCTGGCAATAGCATTTTTCTCATGGTGTCTATCAGATTCATGCTGAGACTGTCCAACCACTCATTAGTCAAGAAAACTTGAGGCTCAGGCAAATGGTAGGCTAAGGACACATACCCAGGGCTAAAGGAAGCGTATCCCTGACCTCCAACATTGCAGATCAGCATTGAACCATGATTTATGTGCAGAAGTATCCACCTCATCAGTTCAGCACAAGGAAACATCTCGGGCCTAGTGGCAACCTTCATGATTGCAGACTTCTCTATTGTCGTGTAGATATGCTCCTCCTCCAGGCCTGTATCTGGAACTTCCCTTCGGGAAATCATTCTGTGTATGTCCCCCCATTTATACTTAGGGTCCACCCCTGTGACACACTGCGTATCTTCATATATATATTCAGTAGGTATATCGGTTTCTATGGCCGCTTGCTCTTCTACCACAGGTGCTTTCTTTTTCTGCCTTTTGGACATCTTGAAATCTTCCTGCAATGCAACACATCATGATATGAAGCCATTCAAATTTTGAAAATGTTAAGCAGCAGTTTATTCTTTCTCCATTTGTATATGTGGCTAAAATGGTATCAGTCACAGGTTCTTTATATTGCAGAATCCGACCTAGTTATGCAATCCGTTGAGCTTACGCTATCATATTATAAGTGTAACATATATATGCATAACCAATCTACACTATGATTATTGAACTAGCAGCACAAAACTCAACCCCTCTCTGCAATATAACTAACCATAAATGCTACAGGATATACTTCATCAAATGGTCTTCCATTGAGACTAATCAATATTAATTTATAACAATGTCATCAAGTAATGTACATGCAAAACCAACATGATTATCCTGCAAACTTAAACCAGCCCTAGCAAGCACAAGAAAAACACAGCCTGAGCCGCTCGCGGCCCTAACCATTACATTGGTGCGGTCATTAAATACGGGCACCCACGACAATCCTTCGCGCGGAGGACACCAATCAGGGCCATCGCTCATTATACCCGTAAAGCTTCGAATAATGACCGCAGCACGACCCTAGGGCTTCACGGTGGCCAGCGATGGCGAACACGCAGTGCGAAGGCTACGACTAGGGTTCGTGGAAAAGGAAAACCAACGGCCGGACATCTACCATGGACAGAATGCGAACAACCCATCCCTCAAACGCTTCAAAGTCCACATCGCCATAAGAAATAACCAGGTGCAGGCGGCATAACGGCGGCCTGCACCTTGTCTTCCCCCCTTTTCGATGGATGAACCAAAATGCGGAGGTAGATGAAAATAGGCTTTATAAAAGGGAAAAACCCCAATCCCTCCGACGGCCAAAAACTATCTCCCCCAAAAGATATGACGCGGGCGCGAATGCTGGGGAGAACGAAACTACCAACCCTAGCCGCAGGTAAAGAAGAAAACCGTTTATGAATAATGACAACAACAGGCCGTAAAAACTTCACTATTTCCACCCCAAGTAACCCAGCCAAAACTTTGAAAAGAAGGGCTTAAGCTCCTACCTGGCAGGATTGCACGAATGAACAGGTGACAGCGATGGAGTCCTCGACCAACAGCTGGACGCGGGTACCGGTACGAAACTCCACACAACTCGCTAGCTCGACAATGCGACAGCTTGGACGCGATAAAAAAAACAACCACGCGCCCCGTATATATAAAAAAAACTAGCACGTGCGACGAGTCAGATCAGTCGGGCCAGATAGGAAAGTCTCGGCGAGCGGCTCAACTTACCTACGCCCGCAACGGCGGGACAGCCTCTTTACTCCACCACCCGCATCACCAAACAAAGGCATACGCTTTAACACTGGGCCGGGCGGTAACGGATTCATTCATCGGGCGATCAGGAGTTTGGCGACCCCCGCGACGGCGGGTGCATCGCGGAAGCCAACATTCTCCATGGCGCCGACAAACGAAGTCGGCCATAAACCGTACCTCTCCATCTTTCCTTGGACCGCAACAGCGGCGAGGGCAGAATTCGTTCACCTTCGACACGATAACAAGAACGCGCCCGCAACTGCTACCTAACAACCAAGATAGGGGGGAGGCCCACAACGGCGGGGTGGCCAACGAACCGGGCTCCTGTGGCCACCCGCAACGGCGGAGCGAGAAACAAAGATCGGGTTTCAAAAGCCACCCGCAACGGCGGGGCCAAGATCGAAAATGAAGTCTCGGAAGCCACCTGCAACGGCGGGGCGGAAAGGATAAAGATGAGTTGAAAAGGACCCGCAACGGCGGATCGACCAAAGGAGAAACCTCCCGATCCAAGAAGACTTTTCAATGAATACTTTAAGGGTTATGCAAAAAAAAGTAGAAGCTCAATTCAAAAGATGAAAACATGAAAACGATGAGAAACCAGCTAAGTGAAAGCACTCAAATTCCATGAAGGCACCTCGAAAATCCATAAGTTGAACTCACAGGAAAGAAAACAAGAAAAAGGACTGGACTAACCCAAAGCAAAGGAGGGTCCCAAATTTTTTATAATTTTGGGAAACTTGTTGCAGCAGCAACAGAGCCTCTTCTATAGTCTTCTGTACTTCACAAACTGTTTGCTCCATCTCCTGTAGCAGCTCAGGTCCAATTAGTACATGGTCCATAGGATTATCCCAACTGACAGGGGTATTGCACTTTTTCCCATATAGTATTTCAAACAGACTCATTTTCGCTGAGGCTTGATAACCGTTATTATAAGCGAACTCCACCAGGTGCAAATAGTTCTCTCACTTAGTGGGTCTTTTCATGACATACATCCTTAACATGTTTTCGATGGTCTGGTTGGTACGTTCTATTTGCCCATATTTTCCCGGATGATAACTGGTGCTAAAGTTAATTTTGGTTTCTAAGACTACAAATAGAGATTTCCAGAAATTTGATGTAAATTTCACATCCATGTCAGATATTACAATTTTTGGTACACCGTGCAGTCGAAATATCTCCTTTAGAAATATTTCTGCAATATCAGCCGCCTTATGTGTTGATTTTACTGGAATAAAATGAGCAGATTTTCTTAATTTGTCCACCACCACCATGATAGAGTCATGTTGTTTCTGTGTTTTTTGTAAACCCATTATGAAATCCAGAGATATGATCTCCTATTTCCACTGGGGTATTGGTAGAGGATGTAACAAACCGGCCGGGTTCCCATGTTCTGTCTTAACTTGCTGGCACTCTATGCATTTGGACAAATATTCAATTACATCAGATTTTAAACCGGGCAAAAAGAACTGCTTCCTCATAGCATTTACCATCTTTTGGTACCCTGGATGGCCTACAAAAGTAGGTTTGTGCATCTCATTCATAATAAGCAACTTGATTTCCAACACATTAGGTACATACAACCTATCCTTAAACCAAATATAGCCTTTCTGGTCAACCTTAAAAGCTGCTTTGTCGAGATTTATCTTGTGATTTTGGATTTTTTTGAGTAGTTCATTATAGTTAGTATCCTGAGTGCTTGTTGCCTTAACTCTGTCCAAGTGGTCACTCTTGGGCTGGCTCGAGGTTATTTCACTAATACCATGAGTCCTTCAACTCAATGCGTCTGCAACCTTGTTTTCCTTACCTTTTATGTGCCTCACCTCAAAGTCAAACTCACTGAGGAAGGCTAACCATCTTGCTTGTCGAGCGTTTAGACCGGACCGTCATAAATAAAGTTTTGACACAAGTGTTATCGGTTAGTAATAGAAATTTTTTCCCAGTAAGTAGTGCCGCCATAATTTTAGGGCATGTACCATGGCTTCCATCTCTAAGTCATGGACCACGTAATTATGTTCATGCTCTTTCAACTTGCATGACTCGTAACAGACCACATGTCCATCTTGGGATAACACCCCTCCTACTCCTTCTAAACTAGCATCAGTACAGACCATGTAGTTTTTAAGGGGATCGACTACTTTTAAAACCGGGGCCCTGGTCAGCAACTCTTTAAGTTTGTCGAAGCTTTCTTGGCATCTTGATGTCCAAACAAACTTTACCCCTTTCTTTTGTAAGGAGGTAATGGGGCATGCAATTTTGGAAAATCCCTTGATAAATATTCTATAATAGCCGGTGAGTCCCATGAATGACCGGACGTTAGCCACGTCCTTGGGCACTGGCCAATCAAATATGGCTTGTACTGTGTTGGGATCTACGACAATCCCCTCCATGGATATGACATGTCCCAAGTACAGAATTTCAGTCTTAAAGAATTCACACTTTTCCAACTTGGCATACAGTTGGTGTTCCCTTAAAGTTTGCAACACTTTCCTTAAATGATGTTGATGTTCTTCTTGGGTTTTTGAGTAAATTAGGATGTCATCAATGAAGATCAGTACAAACTGATCTAGATATTTGTTAAAAATTCCATTCATCAGGCACATAAAAGTGGCAAGGGAATTAGTTAAGCCAAAAGGGATTACTACGAATTCATATTGTACATAACGGGTTTTGAAGGCAGTTTTGTTTATGTCCTCACTTTTTATTCGGATCTGGTGATAGCCAGATTGTAAGTCCATCTTGGAAAAGACTCTCGCCCATCCTACTTGATCGAACAGGTCCTTGATTCTGGGCAGGGGATACTTATTCTTTACGGTTACTTTGTTTGGATGCCAGTAATCGATACAGAGTCTTAAGGTACCGTCCTTCTTTTTAACGAACAAGACCGGTTCACCCCAGGGGGACACACTAGGTCTGATATAACATTTTTCCAAAAGTTCCTGCATCTGAATTTTCAGTTCTGTTAGTTCTGGAATGCTCATCCAATAAGGCACCTTTGACACCGGTGCAGACCCGAGTAGTAGCTCAATGGAGAAGTCGATCTCTTGTTGAGGGGGTAGACCCGATATCTCCTCGGGAAATACATTAGGAAACTCTTCTAGGATCGGGTGTTGTTTTATAGAGGTCTAGTTTTCATTTAGGAGAAAATCAGCAACCCTAAAAGCAAAGAGTTTACAGCCCTTTCTCAGGCATTTCTTTAATTTCATAGCGGAAATTTGTCTTACTAAGACAGGTTTGGGAAACCCTCTTACCGTCTGTAGGACTTGGTCCTCAAAAATGTAAGTAAAGGTCTTCGAAAAATAGTTCAACACTACTTTATTCTTCTCTAACCAGTCCATGCCAATAATCATGTCATACGATCACAAGGGTAAAATATTTAGGTCGATCTTGTCTTTGTGATTGTGCAACTGAACTTCACAGTTAATAATAAAATATGTTACCTTTCTTTTTCCCCTGGTGGCCAATTGGACCAACCATGGTTTTGCATGCTTTACCCTAGCTAGTTGGCAGAGCTCCATCGTCCTCAGAGAAATGTAACTCAACGTAGCTCCTGGATCAATTAACATAGATATAGCATGGTTCGAAACAATACCTTCGATTTCCACTATAGTAGACTAATGGTCAACTTGTTGATCTTCTAAGGCCGCATTTATGCTGTGGAAACTTTTGTTAATTTCCCCAACTGTCGATAATTCTTGAATGTTGTGCAAGGTATTATTTTCCCCATTTAGGTGTGGGAAATGTCTCTTCAGATGGGGTTCACCACATTCCCAACAGGTCATAGGTTCTCTGGGAGCCCCGTCAGCCCCTTTCACTCCCAGACTGGCTGGCTTTACATATCTTGGTGGGGGCGGTCCACTTTTAATATAAGGGCTTCCTTGGGTATTTCTCAGGGTGGTCTTGTATGGCGTTGGTCTAAATCCCTTTCTATGTTGGATGAACCTTTATGGTCTCCTATCTCTCCATGTTCTGGATGATTCGTTCCGCTGTTTGTATTTCTCATAACACCGCTAGGATTTCCTTAGTACCACATCTAGAGTCTTTGGATTGTCAAATTCGATTCTGTCGTTGTAAGCCTACGGCAAGTAGCTTAGGAATCTCTGTGCCTTCACCTTTTCTTCTTTAATATAGGGTATGAACGTCAATAGGTGCAAGAAATTGTTAATGAGCTCTTCCATGGTCATTGAGCCGAGTCTTAACTCGTAGAATTCCTTGGTTTTCCTTTTGTAGTAATTCTTAGATAGGTACTATCTTTTAAATAGTCTTTTGAATTCTACCCACTCCAAAGTCTTCTCCTTAAGTCCTTGGGAGATCTTGAGGTCCTGCCACTAGATACTAGCCTTGCCCTTAATATTATAAATTGCAATTCGGAATTTCATGTTACTTGAATAGTTGTATATCTAGAAATATTTCTTGATGTCCAGCAGCCATGCCTCCGCTTCTTCCCCTGTCTTAGATTCCCCGTCGAAACTAGTGGGTTTGATTTTCTTGAATTCGCCTTCCAGGTGATCGACCTTTCTCTTCCTGCTAGTCTGGACCTGATTTTCAGAGTTCTAGGTCTAGTTAGAGGAACTACTCTTTCTTTCTGCACTTTCTTCCCTTTCGAGACCCTTTCTGGTCTCGGTTCGAGGATCCTTACCATTGTTTTTCTCGTGCAGACTTTGTAACAGGATTTCATTAATCTCCTGTTGCTTTTCCTGCACTTTCTTTAACTGTTCATTATCTGCCTTATAGCTTTGTATTTCCACGATTAGGTGCCTCATTGTTTCTAGTACTTGACTGGCTTCAGAATGTTCGTCTGCTGGTTGTGTGGTCGGTGGTACTTGTTCTGGGTTTTCCGGTTGGTTCTCATTCTCCACTGGAGAGGCCATGATAATTCCTATAGTTTATCAAAATAGTCTCATTCTCCATTGGAGAGGCCATGATAATTCCTGCAGTTTATCAAAATAGAAACCACCCGTAGGTTCACAAGTAAGCAACACACCATGTCGATAAAATGTTAAAGTGCTATCAATCTGTATATACATATATATTTCTGCAATTAAATTGGAAATGAAGTGCACCCAACAGCCTATACGGCTGAATCCTACGCTCTGATACCATATGTAAACTACCTCAAATTTTTTTTTGTTTCTTTCTTCCTATACAAGGCATATAACCAAATTATAATTCCTTTAATTCTTTAAGAGGTAATTCAATCTTGGCATCAGGATGGTAAATTTAGCCTTGTCATTATTTTGTTGCAGCTATTATCTATTTTTTGAGAAGGCAAGTACAATTGTAGTTCATCATCTAAGTTGTTGCAGATTGGTTATGTTTTTCTTGTAGATTCCATTGAAGGAAGATTGGACCATAGGGCTGATAAAATCACTTGCTGAGCTTCGGCTAACCAACCATTTTTCTGTGACAGGTGCTTCAAGAAAAACGAACAAAAAGGGCATTCCTAGATAAGGTTATTCCTACTCTCATCAGAAGGTTGGAGCCAACTAATCTCTATGGAAAACATTTAAGGGCCAAACCCCGCCAACTCAAGTCGATAACCTTCATGTCTCCACATTACACTAAAAAGGTCCTATAGACAAACAGGGCAAGGACAGAAGGCAAGGTCCATGTAATAAACTCGCCTGAGGAGGAATTTCCACGGAAATTTTTATTATATCAAGGTTATCCTAAGTTTTAACGTGGGAAATCCTCCCTCTGATGGAAAGGTTGTATGCTTCGGCTCGAACCAAGGTTTAAAATGTTAAGGCATAGTTTTCAAAATGGTGGTCGCAAGGTTCTGAATGAAGATCCACGTGGTTCTCGATCACGCTGTCATTAGCCACGGGGATGCCTTGCTAGAGCTACATGCATGGGTTGAGAGGTCCACGATGGGGTGTCCAACACGGCCAAATTTGACCTTACAACTGTCACTTTACATTGAATTCACAGTAGGCGGTACTTGTTACAATCCCAATGATCACATGGGTCATGGTGAGTTGTCGTTCTTTGGAAACTGGCGCAGTACACCTGTCATTAGTATGTCTCTTAAATTTACTGTATTGGCATCCCTTGGGGATAAGAGAGACTTCTTGAAGGCTCTACTAGATCTTTGGCTTGCTCGGGACTTGGTGTTTGGGTCTGGAAATCCCATCGAGGGTTTGGAGGAGGTATCAGTGGTGGCACTTCGAAGCCCGAACCCTTTTCGCTCCAAGTAAAATTATTTTCACTGCTACTAAGTTGGATCTTAGTTCTTAGCCTTTTTTTCCTCCCATTACATACTTAACCCTTACCTTTGATTCGCAAGTACCAGGTGCAGGCTTGGTTGGACGAGTGCAAGAGAAAAACAAGGCGTCTCACTGGTAAGTGGTTTTATCGCCCCTGTGGTGTAGTCTGTTGGCTGTGGGCTCGCCAATCCAAAGGAGTGGGGATTTTTGTAGTCTGCATTTGTAAAGAAAATCTAAGTTTTTCCAAAGTTTTAGAGGTTTACAATGGATGGTCTTTCAAGAGTGCATGGCACCAAAGCCATGGTGTGGCAGACTCTCAGTCGTGAGCAATTTATGGTATTTTTTTTTCTCTGTGCAAAATGTATAATTTATGATCGGACTGTCAGTCCTCTTAAGTATGTAATGCACTCTTTTTCATGGATTAACGACTTTAAGCCAAGAATAATGGATCGGATAAATTTCGGGACTTTTTAATGTTTGTTATGTAAAAAGAATGTCTGCATTTATTTCTTCTGTTTTCTTTTAATGGCTTTACATGCTGAGGCAATTGTGTGGAATGGAGACCCAACTATGCATTTCTCTGTTTAAAAGTTTACTATAAGGTTGTAAAGGTAGCGTCAGTATACAATTTTTTTTATGGGTAGTTGAAGTTTTATGTCTATAGTTTATCACGATTACCCAAAGAAGTTTGTGTAATGTACATTAGAAAGGGTTCCTACCTCGACCTTATGATGGCTGTGCCGTCAGATGATTCTTCCACTGATCTCGACAAGGTGGATAGGGTCGATACCCTAGTTTGACAGTGGCGAGGGTTTTCTTTTTTAAATAGAGAGAGACAATAGTCCCTACCCTCGTTCAGTTCTGTCAGTGTGGGCAATGTGAGGGAAACGATCCCTAAGGGGTTCCAATAATTCTTCTTCGAAGCAACCAAAGGGTTCCTTCTCCAAGGCCAAACCTTCTCCAGTCGTCACTTACCCTAGCAAAGAGGACTAGGGTTTCGATATTGGGTTACAGGCGTGGTCGATAAGAAGGGAGGTGTTTGGGCCACGCGGTGTAGGGTTTTGGCTCTTACCTTATCGCTAATTCCCAACCACATCTCGTGTAACTGAACCTAAAAGTCTGAGAGGAAAAAGGGGCATGACGATGATGTTTCCCTTGGGCCTCAGTCATACCCTTCCTATGGATAAAAGCTCCACCAAGGGCTATATGTAAAAGGCTTGGCTAGATAGGAAAGGTTTGACTGAAAATCGTCATGGGTTGAGGCCTTTAGCAGACCTTTCATAGGATAACCTAGGTACTGGTTGTCTCATAAATAAATAAATAAACAACGCAAAATAAAACTATGTCTCGCATATAAAATTCACCATTGCAAATTTTGGAATCCAATCTAATACTAGATAATGCAAGAACTGTAATACAAAACTACCATAACCTAAGCATTTAAAAATATAAGGTTTTAACAACGATCCTCTTGATAACCCAGACGGGTGAATAACACTAGGTCTGTCAATTATAAGAACATACATAAGAAAACAAATATATTCATACATTATGTGACTTCATTTTTTGTCTTAGAGCATTCTACCAGATGATTTTTACTTGCAGCAAAACCAGGTTAATTTCTATTTAACATAATGTAAAACTGAGATAAATAAAAGTACACATTTTAGTATACAGAAGTAAATCATCAACTCATACTCAAAAACCTGTATATCTACTGCACCGACTACAGTGGAAGCAACCATGTTCCACCCAACTTTAGACTAGGATCGACTCCTTTGCCTTATAGTCACCCCCGAGCCAAACCTCCCAGGAGACAGCAGGGACCCCTAACTTCAGATTTTAAAACTCATAACATTCATAGGTGATCATGGCCAACAGCAGTCACTCTCTCAGCAGAGTCCTCTTTCCCAGCATACTCAGCAACATCCTACCTACACCGTATGCTCTCCTTTTGTCTCTTTTTTTTTGGATCCTTTTTCTTTGCCTAGGTCTTTTCCATTAGCCCTCTCCCCTTCCTCACCAAAATTCCTAGGGCTTAATGGTATCCCCTATTTCAGGGATGTGTCTGTTCTGATTCTGCACATCCGACACTTTATAATTTTCAGTCCTTGAAGTTAGCTGGTCCCTATTCCTTATTGTCTCCCGCAGGTTTCCTCTTTAACATGGCTGCTTCCACTATATTCGTTGCATCAATAATATTTTTTATTATTCATTGGCATTAAACCCCCAAGGGTAATTATTACATCAGTCCTCCCCAGAATCTTTGGCTGATTCATTAACAACATAGTTCATCATGCATAGATAGTAAATAAAATAATAATAATCAAAATAAAACATAGTCTGGCGGCATTACAGGAGGGATGTAATATCTTGAATTTTTTACCTAACACTTATAGGCATGAGCATATTGATTATGATGTTAAATCTTGATGTTTTATTT
>LPNX010409360.1:358759-385104 GCA_001517045.1 Pseudotsuga menziesii | reverse complement strand
AACTTGCACATGGTGGGACTCATGGACTAGGCAAATAAGACAAAACAAATGAAATAATGTCTAAGTGGGTAAATACTATGGGTTGATTATTCTAACAATATATCCACGAGTGATAGCCTCTGCAATGGAGATGAAGAGGGCATCAGACCAGACATGGAGTATTTTGAAGAGGCATGCAAGGACATCCTTAGTTGCAGAGCTGAAATCCTCAGGTTCTTTCTAGGTAAGCCAAATTCTTTTGATATTTTTGCATCTAGTGTTGAACTGTTAGGGATTAATTGTTAAAAATTCTTCTGATATTTTTGCATCTAGTGTTAAACTGTTAGGGATTAATTGTTAAAAATTCTTCTGATATTTTTGCATCTAGTGTTAAACTGTTAGGGATTAATTGTTAAAAAATTTCTGGATACTCTCCAAGTATGCAAAAGCCTCAAATTGTCAAATTCCTCACCTATAACTTCTGTTGTGCCTCATGGAGGCTTTGTCTGTTGCTGCTGCTTCTGTGTACTTTTACATACTAAATGGGTTTTCCTCTGAACTAAAAGAAATTTTTATTAAAGATGTTTTAGAACTTCTAAAAGTGAATTTTAACAGTATACATAGAACCTAAACTCAATCTAGAAGAAGCAAAGAAGGCCCTCTATACTCAAGCTAAAAGAAGAAATGCAGTGAATGGCTTCTATGTGCTATTTTAAAATGTATGGTTTCTATTCAGTTTGTGACTGGATGGCTGGCTTCTGTGAATGGCACGTGAGCCCCATGTTCCCACCGATTGAAATAAGGGCTTCAAAGGGCTGTTTAATTATTAGTATGTATTCCCTAACTTTTAGTGGAAGAGTTATGAATTCAAGGATGTAGTTAGTTAATGTACGAGCCTCCATCGTTCTAGGGTAAAGACTAGGTGCAGTTTATATAGATCTCCGTAGTTGGTGCCCACAAATTACTTAATTGTATTGTATCGGCTCTGCCTTTGCTTTTCCTGCAACTAACTCATTGGCTAGATCAACAGCGTAATCAACGGTGAAATCTACTGGAATGACTAAGTCTGGTAGCTTGTAGGTGTTGGTGCCTATGGATTTGGATATTTATATTCCTCTTATCTATATGTTGGATTCTAGCCTTTCTATTCCTTTAATATATGCTATTGAAATTAGTTCTTCAACCGGTATATATGATTTCCCCCTTTGCAAAAGCTGGTGCGTATAGGTAAATGGATTATTAGACTGGCAGTAGCCCTCATCATCAGCAAGGAATAGTGCCCATTTTATATATACCGATCCTATAAGGGAGAATACCGAGGCTAAACGTAGATAAATCACTGCCCTAACTAGAACCCTTGTCAACTCCTACAGAATCCACTACTCACAACAACTCCTGTTTTTTATTATGAGACCAAGACTCCTTTACTTGCACACTACTTACTGGAAGTGCTATAGGATCAATTACTAGGACTGGCTCTTTGAAGACTGTTGGGAGTCATGCTCAATGATCTACTTTTGACTATCTTTTATACTTGTCTATCTCTGTATCTATTGATGATATATTAGCTATCTTACTAAGCTCCTCACTCACTCAGCTATTAGCTTTATCTAATAAACACTAATAATAAAACCGTAGTCAGCTGTATATAACTATGCTACTTACTTTGTTAGAGGTGCTTTAGGTCCCTTCACTGCCAATAATAGAAATAACTATGAAAACCACACCACGTATGAGTCCAAACCCATACCAACAATGGGATCTATGGAACATTATAGCAATCAGCCATGCACTCCAACTCGGAATAGGAAGCACAACATGCCTTGAACCAGTGCAGATTTGAATGAAAATAAGAGAGACGAGGTCTAAGTGGATATTACAGAATCTCCAGTGCTAATATTGAGGATTTGTATTCAGATCTGACTTTTCTTAGGGTTCTGCTTCTCCTGCTGTTGGCAATTGCTCTTATTTCTGCTAAGATTTAAGGTTTGGAACTCTAGTTTTCCCCTGACACCTTTGAAAACCTTGAGGCTTGTAGTAAGTAACCATGGATAACAAATTTCACAATTGTCATCAAAAGAACATAGTAGTTCACTATTTATTAGATGACAGAATAACACTTTTGACGCAACTATTATGTGCCGAGACAATTTCTTTTTGTTTGGACACTAGTCTTTAGCTTGGAGTTAATCACTCCATTTATTCAATGAAGAACACTCGTGGCTCAATTTATTTAGTTCAATATCACATAGCTGTTGCTAAGCGGCTATAGGAAGCAAAGCCTTATTCCTTTTATTTCTCTGGACTATGACAAGTGGCTTCAATACCTTGATGTTTGATGAAGAATCCGTCCACCAACCTAATCTAGAACAAGGATGAGAATGGCCTGCTACAGGGTCTTGACTGGATCAAGAATTTGTTGCTAAGCCTAGATATTTTTATTTCACTTGGGTGACTGTAAACCGCTCATAGAAACCCCTGAGATGTTGTTCCATAGATGAGACCTATGATAACATATGTCTGATACCCTTGGGGGATCAAAACAAGTGATGATGTGCATCTATTTGCCCAAAATTACCTATTTCATTGTCACATGCAATGTTGTTGGTATAGAATATAATTCTGAGGTTGATCTTTAAGTATACCAAAGCCTCCTAAGAGGGTCTGAAAATGTTATTTTTACCAGTCTTACCCCTTGCTATGAACATGGGTTTTTTTTATAATAATATGCTTATAAATCATGTTCAGAGTTCTTCAAAATTTTGTCCCAAAGCTTTATTTATGACTGCTTACTATTTTTTAGGGCCTAAGCATGCTCAATAGTGCTTAGATAGCCTAGAGAAACCCCAAGTGACCACCCTTACAAAACTGGGGTAATAGATGCCATGCATTTTTATGGTCCAGTTAAGGCAATATATGTGATTCCTCTCCCTCTATTATGAATTAAAATGGTCATGACTATAATATGACTGCTTACCGCTTTTTGATGGTGTAAGCATGCTATGACTGTGATAGGTGAGGATATGTTTTTAATTTATTTGTTAAGGGTCTATGACAATTATATATCTCTATTATTAAGACTTCATTAGACTAAAATTACAAAATTGAGACTTTTTTTAAAGATACAATACATTACGTAATATGTTGATACTCTAGAAAGGTTTTAGCGAATAGGCCAAAGGAGATTAAAAATCAATATTTTCTCATGCTATTTAATTAACTAATACCTAGTTGGTTTCAACCACCTTTTTTCAATTAGCAATTTATGCCCTTAATTTTGAAGCTTACCTATTCTTTGTATCCAAAGTCATGGTAATCAGTTCCAGTTAGTTATGAAAATTAGATAGTCCACATGATTGATTTTGTTGTTTAGGAATTTTATAAAATACTTAGATCATATTCAAATGTTCTCTAGCTGAGATGGTACTGTCAGGTGCATTGTTTCCTCCAATTGTGTAATGAGATATCAAATATCAAATATCATGATTACCCAATTGGGGCATAAATTTTAACTTCGAATCAGATACAATTGGTGTAATTCTAAATTGGAGTTGTCCTCAGAACAATTTTCTGCAAAGTACACGATATTACAGAAAGTAGAGGTGAGATTTGCAGCCTCCAAATTTCTTTCCTTCGCTAATAGAAGGTAAAAGCTTGAATAGGTTTTATGGATATTTTCATTGTATCTTGAAGCAATGGCCATTCTTCCTCAGCTTGTACTATTGCAAAGATCAAGGACTATTGATAGTATGACTAGGAATTACGTCTTCCTTCTATGCTATACTTTTTCTGTATAAAGTAGTATTTGGAAGTCTCCAGTTTCGATCATTATGCTTCTCTCATTAGAATTCTAAAATTGCTTAGGATCCTGCTAAGCTGTTTTGTTGCTTTTCTATTGGACTGGAATCTGAATTCTATCATGCTAGAACATGAGCCTCCATCGTTCTAGGATAAAGAATAAGTGGATCACTGCCCTGGAATACTGGAAGAATACTGCCTGAGATCATTTTACAGGGCTGCCTGGACACGAGTTAAAAATAGATCTGCTTCATTTGTAGTTAGATCGAACTTTATAAAATATTATGCTGCAAGTTTGAAACCCCATTGGCTCTGGAATTAGTCTGTTGTGACTTGCATCAATCCTTAGGTTCTATGTGTTGGAGAGGATGATCACTTTTCAAACACAAATAGATCAGAAATAGGTCTGAGGGTCTTGTGATCCAAAATATGTTTCTTTTTTGTTGATCTGAATTGATGACTGAGTGGAAAATGCACTCCAGGATATCATTAAAGCAGAAAATTTTGATGATCAACGCCTGGCCCACCTCCATTTCATTGATTTCAGGCACACTTCCAAGATGCCACTGAAGTGCATCATGAATCTGCTATTCATGTCATGATTCTACAGGATCCATTGAGGTCATACATTTATTCCTGAGTTTGAATGGCTCAAAACTGCCCACCTTTCTCTAACAGTTTTAAAACCTGTCTTCAAGCGGCCTGTGTTTTGTTTCAAACAACAAGCTTTCATTTATTTGCTTGAAAGGATTTCCACTCAATAAAATGTCTTCCAAATATTCTTTTGTTGAAATGAGGAGTGTATCTAAGGTTGGGAATCAAATCTCATACTAGAAACCTCCAATGCTACTCCCTAACTCATGCTGGAAATCACTGATAGGCAGGACATGAGCTTCAAGTTGATCTGGGCATACTTGGAAGTGCCCAGATCTGTGTTTAAGTCCCCTTTTCACCGCTGTTAGGAAGTCAAATAAGCCTAGAAGTGCCTAGAACACACCCATAATTGCTTATTTACTGTCCAGAATTAATTTACAGCTGTTATTATGTACCAGACTTTCCCAAAAACTCAGGAAAACCTAGGTAAACACCCCATCCATACAGGGGGATAACACAGCATTTTTATATTGCAATTATGCCATTCTAGTGATTATTTTTAAAAGAAATGTTTGAGTTAGGTTGTATTTTTGTTTTTGTTTTTTAATTTGAAAAAATGTGGGTCCCTGCACGCGGCCGTACGGCAGAGTACGGACCGGCCGGTTCAGTGCCCAGTTTGGTCAAATTTCCGGTTTTTAAAAGTTTTTTAGGAAACCGGACCAGTCAACCCTATGAACCGGTTCCGATAACACTGGATTTGAATGCAAATAAGAGAGACGAGGTCTAAGTGGATATTACGGAATCTCCACCACTAATATTGAGGATTTGTATTCGGATCTGACTCTGCTTAGGGTTATGCTTCTCCTGCTGTTGGCAACTGCTCTTATTTCTGCTAAGATTTAAGATTTGGACCTTTAGTTTTCCCCTGACATCTTTGAAAACCTTGAGGCTTGTAGTAAGTAACCATGGATAACAAATTTCACAATTGTCATCACAAGAACATAGCAGTTCACTATTTCTTAGATGACAGAATAACACTTTTGAGGCAACTATTATGTGCCGAGACAATTTCTTTTTGTTTGGACACTAGTCTTTAGCTTGGAGTTAATCACTCCATTTATTCAATGAAGAACACTCGTGGCTCAATTTATTTAGTTAAATATCACGTAGCTGTTGCTAAATGCTATAGGAAGCAAAGCCTTATTCCTTTTATTTCTCTGGAATTTGACAAGTGGCTTCAATACCTTGATGTTTGATGAAGAATCCGTCCACCAACCTGATCTGGAACAAGGATGAGAATGGCCTGCTACAGGGTCTTGACCGGATCAAGAATTTGTTGCTAAGCTTAGATATTTTTATTTCACTTGGGTGACTGTAAACCACTCATAGAAACCCCTGAGATGTTGTTTCATAGATGAGACCTGCGATAACATATGTTTGATACCCTTGGGAGATCAAAACAAGTGATGATGTGCATCTATTTGCCCAAAATTACCTATGTCGTCGTCACATGCAATGTTGTTGGTATAGAATATAATTCTGAGGTTGATCTTTAAGTATACCAAAGCCTCTTAAGAGGGTCTGAAAATGTTATTTTTACCAGTCTTACCCCTTGCTATGAACATAGGTTTTTTTATAATAATATGCTTATAAATCATGTTCAGAGTTCTTCAAAATTTTGTCCCAAAACTTTATTTATGACTGCTTACTATTTTTTAGGGCCTAAGCATGCTCAATAGTGCTCAGATATCCCAGAGAAAACCCAAGTGACCACCCTTGCAAAACTGGGGTAATAGATGCCATGCATTTTTATGGTCCAGGTAAGGCAATATATGTGATTCCTCTCCCTCTATTACGAATTAAAATGTTCATGACTATAATATGACTGCTTACCGCTTTTTGATGGTGTAAGCATGCTATGACTGTCATAGGTGAGGATATGTTTTTAAATTATTTATTAAGGGTCTATGACAATTATATATCTCTATTATTAAGACTTCATTACACTAAAATTACAAAATTGAGACTTTTTTTAAAGATACAATACATTACGTAATATGTTGATACTCTAGAAAGGTTGTAGCCAATTGGCCAAAGGAGATTAAAACACAATATTTTCTCATGCTATTTAATTAGTTAATACCTAGTTGGTTTCAACCACCTTTTTTCAATTAGCAATTTATTCCCTTAATTTTGAAGCTTACCTACTCTGTGTATCCAAAGTCATGGTAATCAGTTCCAGTTAGTTATGAAAATTATATAGTCCACATGATTGATTTTGTTGTTTAGGAATTTTATAAAATACTTAGATCATATTCAAATGTTCTCTAGCTGAGATGGTACTGTCAGGTGCATTGTTTCCTCCAATTGTGTAATGAGATATCAAATATCAAATATCATGATTACCCAATTGGGGAACAAATTTTAACTTCGAATCATTGACACAATTGGTGTAATTCTAAATTTGAGTTGTCCTCAGAACAATTTTCTGCAAACTATGCGATATTACATAAAGTAGAGGTGAGATTTGCAGCCTCCAAATTTCTTTCCTTCGCTAATAGAAGGTAAAAGCTTGAATATGTTTTATGGATATTTTCATTGTATCTTGAAGCAATGGCCATTCTTCCTCAGCTTGTACTATTGCAAAGATCAAGGACTATTAATAGTATGACTAGGAATTGCGTCTTTTTTCTATGGTATGCTTTTTCTGTATAATGCAGTATTTGGAAGTCTCTAGTTTCGATCATTATCCTTCTCTCATTAGAATTCTGAAATTGCTTAGGATCCTGTTAAGCTGTTTTGTTTCTTTTCTATTGATCTGGAATCTAAATTCTATCATGCTAGAACATGAGCCTCCATCGTTCTAGGGTAAAGAATAAGTGGATCAATGCCCTGGAATACTGGAAGAATACTGCCTGAGAACATTTTACAGTGCTGCCTGGACACGAGTTAAAAATAGATATGCTTCATTTGCAGTTAGATCGAACTTTATAAAATATTATGCTGCAAGTTTAAAACCCCATTGGCTCTAGAATTAGTTTGCTGTGACTTGCATCAATCCTCAGGTTCTGTGTGTTGGAGAGGATGATCACTTTTCAAACACAAATAGATCAGAAATAGGTCTGAGGATCTTGTGATCCAAAATATGTTTCTTTTTGATTGATCTGAATTGATGACTGAGTGGAAAAAGCGCTCCAGGATATCATTAAAGTAGAAAATTTTGATGATCAGCGCCTGGCCCACCTCCAGTTCATTGATTTCAGGCACACTTCCAAGATGCCACTGAAGTGCATCATGAAACTGCTATTCATGTCATGATTCTACAGGATCCATTGAGGTCATACATTTATTCCTCAGTTTGAATGGCTCAAAACTGCCCACCTTTCTCTAACAATTTTAAAACCTGTCATCAAGCTGCCTGTGTTCAAACAACAAGCTTTCATTTATTTGCTTGAAAGGATTTCCACTCAATAAAAAGTCTTCCAAATATGCTTTTGTTGAAATTAGGAGTGTATCTAAGGTTGGGCATCAAATCTCATACTAGAAAACTCCAATGCTACTGCCTAACTCATGTTGGAAATCACTAATAGGCAGGACATGAGCTTCAAGTTGATAGGCAGGACATGAGCTTCAATGCTACCGCCTAACAATTGTATGCAAACTACATGATATTACATAAAGTAGAGGTGAGATTTGCAGCCTCCAAATTTCTTTCCTTTGCTAATAGAAGGTAAAAGCTTGAATAGGTTTTATGGATATTTTCATTGTATCTTGAAGCAATGGCCATTCTTCCTCAGCTTGTACTATTGCAAAGATCAAGGACTATTGATAGTATGACTAGGAATTGCGTCTTCCTTCTATGGTATGCTTTTTCTGTATAATGTAGTATTTGGAAGTCTCTAGTTTCGATCATTATGCTTCTCTCATTAGAATTCTGAAATTGCTTAGGATCCTGTTAAGCTGTTTTGTTGCTTTTCTATTGATCTGGAATCTAAATTCTATCATGCTAGAACATGAGCCTCCATTGTTCTAGGGTAAAGACTAGGTGTAGTTTATATAGATCTGCGTAGTTGGTGCCCACAAATTAAATAATTGTATTGTATTGGCTCTACCTTTTCTTTTCCTACAACTAACTCATTGGCTGGATCAACAGCGTAATCAACGGTGAAATCTACTGGAATGACTAAGGTTGGTAGCTTGTAGGTGTTGCTGCCTATGGATTTGGATATTTATATTTCTCTTATCTATATGTTGGATTCTAGCCTTTCTATTCCTTTAATATATGCTATTGAAATTGGTGCTTCAACCGGTATATATGCTTTTTCCCTTTGCGAAAGCTGGTGCGTATAGGTAAAGGGATTATTGGACTGGTAGTAGCCCTCATCATCAGCAGGGCATAGTGCCCATTTTATATGTACCGAGCCTATAAGGGAGAATACCGAGGCTAAACATAGATAAATCACTGCCCTAACTAGAACCCTTGACTCCTACAGAATCCACTACTCACAACAACTCCTGTTTTTTATTATGAGACCAAGACTCCTTTAGCTGACAAATAACACACAAGTCTTGTCTAAGTTGATCTCCATACCCGAAGACCTGCAAAATAGCTCAAATATTTCTGATATGACCCTCCATTCAGTAACAATGCCACTACCAAAAAGGATGACAAACACCAGACTTTGTTTCCAAGAAATAATAGTACTACAATAGATGTTATGCCTAGACCCTAGTAATTAGATGAGTATACTAACATGATATATTGTAGACTGTAGGAATTCATTTTGATATTTTTGAATTTAATTCAAGATTAGATAGATGAAAATAGTTGAAAGTAAGATTGACTTACTATCTTCATAATTGAATGCAGAAAATTGAAGATGAGTCAACGACCAGCTTTGTTAACAAATGAATACCATGCACATGATGAGAGAATAGCCAATGAGAATATGTTGGAGAAATATGCATGTCCTTGTAATAATTGTCTCGAAGGGAAGATGAGAAATATACAAGTGATTTTTGCACATATGCTGAGATTCGGTCATAGCGGTATAAGCCCTTTCCCTCAAAATAGTTATCCAAATAGGATACCATTGCAGGTCACAAGAGATGTAGAGGCACCAAACATAGATGAAGATGCAACAAATGCAAATGAACATGCAATGTTAGATGAAGGCATTGAAGTTGATAGAATGATGAATGAGGGTTTCAAGGATGATTGGCAGAAATTGCTGGAGGATGCTTCAAAACCTGTGTATGGTACTTGCAAGTTAAGTCATTTGTCAACAATCATTCTAATTCTTAATTTGCAAACAGTGCATGGTTGGACAAATGCGAGTGTTGATGAGTTATTGGCATTGTTACATCGGTTATTACCACCTGACTCCACATTGCCCAAAAATTGGAGTCCATGTAAAGAACAAATGAAAAAGGTAGGGTTAGGGTATGAGAAGATCCACACATGTGTGAATGGTTGTGTATTATTTTGCAAAAGTCATGCAAGTGAGACTGAATGTCCAAAATGTAAAGAACCGAGGTATAGACGAGGGTTGAAATCAAATTCAATGCCTAGAAAGATTCTTCGCCATTTTCCAGTAATCCCATGGTTACCTCGAATGTATAGTTGTCGAGACATTGCTGAGCTTATGCAATGGCATGCCCAAAATAAGAGCACCGATGGAAAACAATGGTCTGTGGTTGATTCTAATATGTGGATGGAATTTGACAACAAATGGCCTGACTTTTCCCAAGAGCCTCGTAATATAAGGTTGGGTTTAGCTTTAGATGGGGTGAATCCATTCTCAGATCAGAGTAGTAAATGGTCAACTTGGCCAGTGTTTTTGATCAATTATAACTTGCCTCCATGCTTAGCAACCAAATCATTTTTCTTGATGTTTTCATTGATTATACCAGGAAAGAAAAGTGTGACTTCAGATATAATTGATGTTTATTTAGAGCCATTATTTGATGAGCTAGTAGAATTGTGGAAAGGAGTTGAATCAATACAATTTTTAAGGGACAATGATTCAATCCACTTCACTTTAAGAGCTTCTTTATTGCTTACAATACACGATCTTCCTGCATATGGCACATTGACTAGTCTCAATGTTCATGGATACCATGGATGTCCGCCTTGCAACTTTAAACCTTTTGTGAGGTACTCAAGTGGTTTGCATAAGTGTGTTTATTGTGGACATCGTGCTTACCTTGAAATGGAGCATCCATATCGTCGACAAAATTCACGTTTCAATGGTCAGGAAGAGAATCGTGAATCACCCTTGGCAATAACCAGTGATTACATTATTGAGAATGAAGAGAAAAGAATGCAGTTTATTGAAAATGGTGGCATTGCTGGTGGTAAAAATGATCCACTCAATGATAGTGGTGTAAAACGATTGTGCATATTTTATAAGCTGCCATACTTTAAGCATATAACCATTAGGCATACTGTTGACTTTATGGATACTAAGAAAAACATAGCTTATGCTATTATAGAAACTCTTTCTGGTGCATATGATACAGTGTCATCACGCCTAGACCTTCAAGAGATAAAGATTCGTCGAAATCTTTGGGTTGAAAATTATGGTGATGGAAAATTTAGAAAACCTATTGCTCCTTATGTGTGGACAAAGGAACAGCGTGCACAATTTATAACATTGATGTCTCAGACTCGCTTTCCTACTGGATATGTGAGTAGTAATGTTAGAAGGCAAACTGACAATAATGGCTTAAAAGGCCTCAAGACCCATGACTATCATGTCATAATTGAGGATAGTTTACCTATTGTGGTCATATCAAGTTTGGAAAAGGGGCCAAGATTGGAAATTATAAGGTTGGGCCTAATATTGAAGAGAATGAGTATGCATGTGTTAGATCCTTCAAACTTTGATAATTTGAGGGAAGAGGTTGTTGAAGTCCTTTGCTTATTGGAGCGAGAATTTGCACCAACAATATTCAATATTTCTATGCATCTTCTTGTACATCTAGAACATGAACTAGAATATTCTGGCCCTATAAGAACTAGATGGATGTACCCTATAGAACGATATATGAAGGTTCTGAAAAAGTTTGTTCGTAATAAGGCAAAACCAGAAGGTAGCATGTGTGAAGGATATATAATGAAAGAGGCCATAGGATTTTGCACAGAATATATGAAGGATTTTACTAATGTCAGTCGACGTGTATGGGATGATGACGAAGATGAGAGACATGCAGGTGAAGTGTTAGAAGGAAATGGACATCGCTTCAAACTATCAAATGAGGAAAGAACTGCAATACATGCCTATGTTCTTCAAAACACATCCTCGTTGGATAAGTGGCGCAGGTGAAATTTTATTTACATGATAATTTATTTATTTAATTTCATTTAATAGTTAAATTATTATCATTCTTACTATATTGTATGTTCATATCGTATGTAGAAAATACGAAGAAGAGATTCGAATAGGGATGCATCCATCTCGAAAGCGCAGACATCAGGATTTGAATATTGGAGATTGTTCTTTTCCAAAATTTGATGACTGGATTGTTGATGCAATTAGTGATGCACAACAAGAAGGACAGGATATAACACTATAGGAAATTGAGCTTTCACGACCTCCAAATATAATAGTTTCTTCGTTTAGTGGGATGTGGGCGTATGGTAGTCATTTAAGAGTGGAAGAAAAGGACAGAGGAAAAGAAAATTGTGATTGTATTGTTAGTGTCGAATTTCATCACGGCACTGAAAAGAAACTTTATATTGGATTCATACAGGATATTATTCAAGTTGATTATGCTAATACTAGGACCATATTATTAAAATGTAAATGGATCAAACCATCTGCAGTACAACGTGATGAGTATGGGTTTGTACGCATAAATACATGCCAATTTTTATCAAGGAATGATGAGCCATATGTTTTGCCTCCTCAAATCACCCAGTCATTTCTAATTGATGATGTAACAAGCCCAGGATGGTCGTATTCCATTCAAGTAGAGTCTCGTTCAAAAAAGAAATTCATGGAATATGCTGATATAATGTTCGATGAGAAATCTACAAGCTTACAAGAAACATTGGAAGAAGAATCTGAAGATGACAATAGAGCTGGATTTGAAGAAGAAACTTTGATTCCCAATGAAGAGACTAAGATAGAGAATGATATGCATGGTCAAGGAAATCTATTGTATGAGGACAATGGAGAAAATGAAGCAGATGCATACACGAGTGATCAGGATTGTGATCTTGATGGAAATGCAAATCATGGTGATGATGATGATTTGTCACCTTATATTTATTGAATACATTTTCACTATGTAAATTGGATTTTATTGTTTTGGCCATGGGATTAGCCAATTGTTGTATGTCTAAACTCTGTACTAAGCTTTGTATGGATTTTATTGTTTTGGCCATGGGATTATCCAAATATTTGTTTTCAGTACTATGCAATGTTTCAAATATGATTGATTTTTGTTCTTTATTATCAAATTTCATCTGAGAAATGCTATGAATGGATGTTTGCATTAAGTTTTGAACTATTTCAGGTGGAATTTTTGAATGTTAGGTGGTTAAGAATTTATATTATGTGGTTATTGTTATTCACTATGTTACCGGATCTACCACCCCAGTGTGTAGGATCCGGAGATCTGATACGTATCCGGATTGGATCCTCCTAAGATCCACCATGAAAACGTATCCCTTATGGAAGGAAAAATATCCCGGTCCCATTAAACAAATCCTTTGAAAAATCAAACAATTCCTGAAATTTTCAAACAGATCCTAAAACATCCATTGCTTCTAAACCATGGTAATAGATTCTATATTGTATTTTCACAGAATCTCCTAAAACCCTAGGTAACAATAAGCTTTACAAAATCTCAACCATGGTAATAGATTCTGTATTCACAGAATCTCCTAAAACCCTAGGTAACAGTAAGCTTTACAAATGATCAAAATTATTTCGAATGCTAAAACAACACATATTATAGAAAATATAGAACAAAATTCTCACAACTCTACCACAAATTAGATGACTGTTTATTTCGGAAAAAATGTAATCACAATGCTATAGACAAACCCTACTTCACTTTCAAAAATAGAAATAGACTACTTAAATCCTACCCTAAACCCTTTTTTAATAGCAGCAAAATGTCATCTAGGATTTAAATTAAAAGAAGATCCAACCCTTGGATCAAGTCCCATCCCTTAATCTATTTTTGGCCTTATGATTAGACCCTCGTTGACCTGCATGAAGACACTGTGTTTAATGGAGTGCTCCAACAAGAAGAATAGCCTCCTTGGGATTTGAACCTCCTCCCTAACTGTTTCCCTCTTGCATTTGATCTAAACCTAGATAAGAGAAGCCAAAAACAAAACTTTTCTAAATCTAAAAAGTCAACTGAAAAATAGAAAAGCAACTAATTTTAGAAAAAATACTTTTCCTAAAACTAAGAAAGGAAATTGGGAAACCCTAAATGGCTAAAAATTGAATTACAACCCTTTATAACACAATATTGTCTTCCATAATCAATATGCCATATAGGACTGAGCATTGCGCCCTAAATCTTCGGGATTTGTACAAAATGTAGCATCATCTACAAATGGTACGATAAGTCTATTGTTCTAGTGGTTTCTGCAATCTACAATTCCAATCCACAGTACACAGTTGGAAGCACCCTCTAGATAGTCACACCCATGCATGCGAGAGTGCCCATTTCTATAACTCTACAAGAAAAACCTTGGTTAACAAATCAGTCAACATAAAAATCATTTAATCAAGGGGAATTCACTGAAATATGTATGCTAAATATTGTTTTGTGACAACTGCACACAAACTATAGAAGCCGCAGTCAACTATCTGGAAGGTTCTCATTATAGTCCTCCCATATAATTATCTGAACAAATCAAATATCTAGAAAACATCCAAGGATATCTTAATCGTATAGACCCAAACTATCTCTTTTTCAAAACATAACTTAAAGGATCCTTAACACCCTCTCAACCCTTCTAAGGTCCACACGTGCCAAAAATGGCATAGATCTTCTTCAACCCTAAAGCCACTTGGGATTCACACCCTCTGAAATCCCCTGACAACTCTCTACCCTAGAGAGTTAATCTCTCCATACAGAGAATCTGCAAGGTTTCAAATCTAAGTTGCCAGGAAACTTGGGTATGGGGATGGGGACGGGGACGGGGACGGGTATGGGTATGGTGAATACATTTCTTTTCCTAGAGAGTTAATATCTCCATACAGAGAATCTGCAAGGTTTCAAAACTAAGTTTCCAGGAAACTTGGGTACGAGGACGGGGATGGGTACGGGTACGGGTATGGGTATGATGAATACATTGCTTTAGATAAACCCTACTTCTTCACTGTGAACTGAAGTAAAACACTGATTTCTTAAATGCTACCTTGAGCCCTCTTATATAGTACAAGAAGGTCATCTACAGTTTACAATAAAGCAGATCCAACCCTTGAATTAGTTTCCAACCCTTGGTCTTTTTTTGGCCTTGGGATTAGAATCCTCAACCCACATGAAGAAATTGTCTTTAATGGAGTGCTCCAGCTAGAAGAACAACCTCCTTCAGATATGCACCTGCTCCCTAATACTAAGTTCCCCTCTTGCACTTTATCTAACTAAATCTAGACAAAAGAAACTTGAAAACAGTACTTCCATAAATCTGAAAAGTCAACTCAAAAGCAGAAAAATGACTAAATCTAATTCTCTAAATCTAAAAAGTCAACTGAAAACTAGAAAAGCAACTAATTCTAGAAAAAACTACTTTTTGTAAAACTAAGAAAGGAAATTGGGAAACCTAGAATGCTAAAAATTGAATTAGAACCCTTTATAACACAATATTGTCTTTCAAATTCAATATGCCATATAAGACTAAGCATTGCGCTCTAAATCTTCAGGATCTGTACAAAATGTAGCTTCATCTACAAAAGAAACCATAAGTCTGTTGTTTCTAGGAGTTTTTGCAATCTACAATTCCAATCCACGGTACAAAGTTGGAAGCACCCTCTAGACAATCACACCCATGCATACGGGAGTTCCCATTTCTACAACTCTACAAGAACAACCTTAGTGAACAAATCAATCAGCATAAAAATCATATCCGCAACCTACCCTAAGTGTAGATCTCATTTCTCTTCTCAAAATCAGTTTTCTAATCACTGGAAGATCCTTAACACCCTCTCAACCCTTCTAAGGTCCACACGTGCAAAAAATGGCATAGATCTGCTTCAACCCCTAAAGCCACTTGGGATTCACACCCTCTGAAATCCCCTGACAACTCTCTACCCTAGAGAGTTAATCTCTCCATAAAGAATTTGTAAGGTTTCAAATCTAATATGCCAAGAAACTTGGGTACGGGGACGGGTATGGTGAATACACTGCTTTAGATAAACCCTACTTCTTCACTGTGAACTAAAGTAAAACACTGATTGTTTAAACGCTACCCTAAGCCCTCTTATGTAGCACAAGAATGTCATCTACAATTTACGATAAAGCAGATCCAACCCTTGAATCAGTTTCCAACCCTTGGTCTATTTTTGGCCTTGGGATTAGAATCCTTAACCTACATGAAGAAATTGTCTTTAATGGAGTGCTCTAGCAAGAAGAATAACCTCCTTTAGATATGCAAGAAGTTGGAATCCCTTTCATAAGAAAGTAAAAGGGTAAACCGGGAAATATAAAGAAAAATGAAAACTTTTAACTTATTCATTCTTTGAATCATTTATAGTATATGTGTTTTCCAATAACGATCAAATTCTGTCTGAGCAATGCTATGAATGGATGTTTGCATTAAGTTTTTATGGATAAAATCATTGCTTCTTTGTACATGTACTAACGATGTTTTTAAGGGAAATGTTCAACAAGGCTATGAAGAATAAGGGGGGAAAACGTAAAATTGGCAAAATCAATGATGAAAATCTTGTGGATTATGAACGTGTCCATAAAGAACAAATTGCAAAAAATGAAGAATATCTGTCATCTCTTGGTTTTGCAAATAAGTAAGTAGTTATTTCTTGTACCTTTTTACTTCTATGCATATTTCATGAAAGTTGTTTATAATCTATTTCATGATGTAGCATATATATGCTTTAGATTCTCATTTAATAAGTTTTTGGTGTTATAGGGAAACATTTTCTTCTAGAGAAAGAGAGCAGAACCAAAAGGAAAACAAAGGCACATTGTTGCCATCTCATGCTTCGACTCAATAAGTACTTATTCCTCGTACTTTTTCACTTCTAAGCATATTTTTTGATAGTTGTATATAATCTATTTGATGATGTAGGATGTCTATGCTTTCGATTCTAATTTAATAATTTTTTTTGTTATAGGGAAAATGTTGATTGTGTAGAAAATTATGAGTGAAAACAAAAGGCAAGGAAAAACACATTGCCGCTAGCTCGTAGAAGCCTACGCCTTGGTACTGGTTTAGTACATGGAGAAGATGCTGACAACACTAATGATCATCATCCTAATATATCACACAATGATGATCATGCCCAAGCCAATATTGCTGAAGGCTTGGTATTTTCTGAATCAGAATCAGGTTTGAGAGATTTGTTTTATAAATTAAAACAAAGATTTGAAGGCCCATCTGAGCAAATTGGTGAGATATCTAGTGCTACACCTAATGTGGCCAATAAGGAACCAATTAGGCCTTCAACTACTAAAGAAAAAGCACCTCTTCTATGCACAAGCATGAGTGCCCATTCTACATCACAAAGTCTTGATTCAAGTGAACTTATGTCAGCTTCCATACAAAAATGCAAAATGATTCAAGGCATGTATAGGTCCACAGAAAGAGAAACCAAAGAAAGAAAATCAGAAGGGAAAAAGGCTTATTTTCTTGAGGTAAAAGATGGTGAACCTTTTGGACCAAATGCTGCAAGGTGGGCCTCAGAGTTGGGCACGAGAGTAAGGTCTCATCTGGATGTCATCAAATCCAATTTTCTAGATCAAGATGAAAGAAGTGTTGATCTGGTGATTCGACAAATGGAAAATGCCTTTGAGACTTATGGCGGAAGGATTACCACCAAATATTACAAGATCAGAATGAGAAAATTGATTAACAATTTTAGGCATAAATGCAGAAAATCAATCTTGGATGGAAAAGAAAGGGACAGTAGCTTGACTCCCAAATAGTGGAAGGAGTTGAAGGAAAGTATGTGTGCTGAAAAGTATGTGCAAAGGAGTAAAAAAGGGAAGATGGCAAGATATAATGTGAAGGATAAATTTATTATGGGTCATGGTGGGTGGCAAAGCAATCAAAACATGTTTGTAAGTATATGGTTTTTTTGTTCAATACATTATGTATGCCATTTTTGTGAGTACATTGTGTTATATATATTGCATTTTGATTCATATATATCCAACTAATTATGTATTAATAATGATTTGTAGGTTCAAGATCCTATTAGATTAGAAATTGATACGGGTGAAATGGTTGTCCAATGTTTAATGTGTGATATAGACAGTTCTAAACATAGGCTTGTATCAGAAAATCCAACAGAAAGACCATTGCCATCTAATGAAGATGATAAAAGCCAACTAGTTAACATATCTACGTCTATTCAGAGTGATAGTGATCAGAACTATAAACATGTAATGGATTGCATAAATGGGTTGACAAAGACAACATCAACCATAGCCACCTCCATTGAAGAAATTATCAAATCATGGAATAAAATGGGATGTCATAGTGATGTTGATGAGGTAAGCTAATTTTCATTCCCTTGCAAACATTTCTTGATTTGAATTCATAATCTGATATAATTGGTTTAGGACTGATTTTTAGTGTTTTACTGTTATATTTAGTATTCTTCTACAATATTATTGTGTGCTTCTAATTCTGATATTTGATTTGTGCATGATGTAATCAAATGCTGGATAAAATTAAACAATCTACCGATATTGATGCACTACAGCGAAATTATCAATCAATGTGTGCAACTCCTGCTGGACAAGATAGTTTAAAGATTGACACGGTTGTAAGTACATTTAATTTTGTTACATCAATAATTATGCATGTTTTTGGAATTTAATTGTATTTTTTTTCTGATATGTGTATACGTTTTTATTTTATTTTGATAGTGCCTGGTAACTCCAACAGAGACCGAATTATTCCTTGTAGGAGATGATGTAAACATACTGGATCCATATGATGGTGCCATCGCAAAGACTGGACGAATTCAGTCACTTACTAAGATCCATGAAGTGCCACTTGAAGAGACTGATGCTAATATATTTGTACTTTCTGTCTCAAGTAACATCCCTGTTGCATATGAAGATCCAATGGATGGATGTAAACGCTTGAAGGAGACAGAACAAAGTTTTATTCGGTGGCTGAAAATATATTTGAAAAAAATGACCTAGATGGTTATTTCTATGAATCAGTTTAAAACATTCTGTTTACTTTACATACTGTTCAGACATCTATTTAAACTTGCTTTATATATTGTTCATAACTTTTTTTTGCAAGGACATGTGACCTTACATGTTTTAATGCATCTATTCACTGGTTCAAGAAGATACTGTTATGTTTTCTTACCTTAATGATGATTGCTTCCTTTATTTTACAGTCTTGATTATTTGTTTAGTTCTTTACATTCATACTTGAGTAATCATCATTGACCTCGTATACAAAAAATGTGAGGTGCCATAACCTCATATAGTTATTCTGCACGTTACTGTTAGACCTCTCAAGGATGGAGTTGATTTGAAATATATGATGATCTCAGTTTCCTACTTGTGAGGAGGTCTGGATATTCACACTTTATGTTTTGTTTTGCTTATATGATTCGATCATGTACATGAAGCTATTTGTACAATGTACGATGTACGATGTGTATTTTTCAGTTCCATGTTTGATTACAGCAGGCAAATATGCATAATTGTAGTGATAGTTTTACTTCTCTCTGTTTTTGTTGCAAAAGTTTGATTCTTTCATTAGCAAAACAATTTCCAAAAGGTGGGGGGTAATGGCTCAATGTAATTCTTTCATTCACACATCTGCTTATATAACTTTGTAGGCAGTATGTTTCATTCTTGAATGTGGAAATCCTATTCTGCATTGATAATTATTCCAGGGCTTCTTGGGTGAAAGGTGTACATACTGTCATAAGCGTAGGAAAATTCTCATCATACATATACTTTGTTGTAGCCTGTAGGTTATACCTCATGGAATGGACTTTAGCAATGTTATACTGCAAGATGAAAACACAGATAATGATTCTACTCAATTGCCTGAGTCTCCTTTATGGGGTGAGGTAAGCGGCAGGGCAAGGTTTAATTACTCTCCACCATTTAAGATTTCATATACTTGAAAATTTATAGTCGTCACACTGCATAATAGCATTTTTTTGTTTTTTAGATCCCACAGTTTTTGAACAATCCTTCAAAACCCATTATTTTGGCTCTTGCTCAATCTGATCCCAAGAAGAACATGGCCACTCTAGTCAAGGATTTTGGTGAATGTGCCAAGTTGAGGAAGCTGGCAAACTTGGTATTTCTTCTTTTAATTTCTAAATTTAGCTTTTTCTTTAGAGGTATGTTTTTCTAAACTTTGAGTTTTTTTTCTTTTTGCTGAGTCTTAAATGAGTATTTCCTGAGTCGCTGACTTTGTCTTTGCCAATTTCAAGTCTGACAACATTGATGATGATACCCCAGTCACTGGTGATTTGGTATAGCATGGGCGGGCAACAACATTATGGTTGTTTTTGGGCAGTTTTGAGAACATTTTCACCCTTAGAACAACAGTGATCAGACCATGTCTCATATCTGGGCATGTATTAAGCAGTTCTGGGCAACAAGACAGCCCTTAATCTCAACTTCTGTGCATATTTGATGTATATTGCAGCCTCCAAAGAGAAAGATGAGGCATGCTGGGCTCATTCTGGGCTGATCTTAGCATATTGCAGACATATTCTGACCTTTAAGGAGTAGTAAATTTTCTTCAATCTCAAGTCTGGGAACATTCTTTGATAGCCTGGGCATGCTAGACCTGTCCCTGTGCATTCCAATAGTAGTCAACAGTCATAAAACCTTGTTTTTTTCAAATTTGGGCAGTTTTGAGTAGGTTATGGGTATGCATATGAGTGAAACCAGCAGCAAATCATGGTGATTATCAATTCTGGGAACATTGTAGACAAGTACAGTGGTGAGGAAACAAGTCTAAGAAGTCTTTTGAGGGAGATCATTAGTAAAAGGGCTTTGAATAACCATGAAACTCAAAGCCTTCGATACAATCCAATCTGATGTAGGATCTAGATCATCTAGGGCAACTGTTGCATGATCCTCCATCCTTGTCATCATCATGAAACTTGAACTTTATTATCTAATGTTTAATTTTTAAACTCTACTATCGAGTTAGTAACATATCCATATTCACATATACAATCACATATCCACTAAGGGGTCCACGGAATTGGTTTTAGAGGTGGAAAACTCCGCCATGAATAGACTACCCTATGATTCAAGAGTTAAAACAACTCCATGATATTGCCATTCACCAAGTTGCGTGGCTGCTGCTTCATGACTCGGTGCCAAACCACATGCTATTTTTCGGCCCCAATCCATTGATCGGTGTGCTATGCGAGCATGAAGCCATAGGCCATCCACATGGAGCTCCCAACGATTTACTCACAGTGACATTTTTGCCTAGTCCTCTTGAACTGTTCAAATGTCATCGAATTGATTCTCTTCTAATTCCATGGAGTACACACACTGTGTCTTGGTTCAGCACCTGAATTGATTGGTTCAGGTATTTATTGCTGTTATGAAGATAGAACCAGGACGGTTGAATGTTGATGCCTAGAATTCATGTAGGTGAGCCTAGAATTTCATTTAAGGGCTCTTACTGCTGAACATTACCACTGTTTAGGGCTGAAATTATGCCCAGATCTGCCTTTTTTAGGGTTGTTTATGCCTAAAAGATTGCCCAAAACTTTGGATTCAGTGCCCAAATTGATTCAAAATTGTCTAAAAATGATTCAGGACTGCCCAGACTTCTTGTTTTAGAACTGTTATTATGCCCAAAATTGTTTTTTGAGATCTGCATTTCAAATATCCACCTAGTGCTGCACAGTTAAAGTCTTGGTTCAACACCTGAATTGATTCGTTTAGGTATTTATTGTTTTTATGAAGATAGAACCAGGACGGTTGAATGTTGATGCCCAGAATTCATGTAGGTGAGTCTAGAATTTCATTTAAGGGCTGTTACTGCTGAACATTACCACTGTTTAGGGCTGAAATTACACCCAGATCTGCCTTTTTTAGGGCTGTTTATGCCTAAAAGATTGCCCATAACTTTGGATTCAGTGCCCAGATTGATTCAAAATTGTCCAAAAACGATTCAGGACTACCCAGACTTCTTGTTTTAGAACTGTTATTATGCCCAGAATTGTTTTTTGAGATCTGCATTTCAAAAATCCACCTAGTGCTGCACAGTTAAAGTCTGAGATTGACCCTCAAAAGATGCGAAAGTTTGCCCAATGTTTCGGATAGCAAGGATGCCATATATCCAAGTGATTGTTGTGATGAAACAGAGATGCCTAGCTTGTCTCAACCTAGACTTGGAATACCACCGTTTGATAATGGAATGTACTCAGGACTTCTTCACTTCTTCCCAGCAGTATGTACAAGGGTTTGATTGCTATTATAGTTGCCCAGAATCCTTTAGGATATCAAGAAGTGCTCTTCAACAAGCCCAAAATTTCCCTAGAACAGCCCTTGTATTTTTTTGACATCCCTTCATGGACACCTGTACAAGATGGGTGGTAACTGTGCCCACCCAACTTACAGGATCACTCATCGAACCAACCATCCTGAAGTCAGCTACAATCCTCTGTGCAATTAGCAAAGCGTTCCCTTGCCATAAGTGGGTCAAGAGCCAACATTTTCCTCTAAGTTACTCAATTCCCCTCTTCCAAGGTAAGTATTCCTCCCAAGCAAGGAACCAAACTCTTCAGGTGTTCACCCCATTAAAAATGTCATCATGCCATCTAGGTCTCTAATGCTCTAAGGATGTGTGGCACATAGGCATCGGGACAAGGTCTGTTAATACATGAGTAAGATATGTCCATTGTGTATGTCCCTTCGGCAAGGAGGGAATCATTCCATCAGAACATGGGCATAGGACGAATAGGCAGTAATGGGAGAAGTGGAAGGATCTCCCTTGATTCAAACTATTATCCCCAACCAATCTGAGTAGAAGGCTGATCCAACATAGGAGTTAAGGAAGGATGGAAATGGAATAACAAAAGAAGGATTGGAGTCCGATGTTATCAGTAGTGGGAGTAGGGGCACGGGGGTTTGATCTAATGGTTCAGGGATTTCATCAATGAGGTGGGAGAGAAAATATATTTCCATCATGACACAACCAAGGGTCATTAACACACCATGCACCTGATATCACATGAAGCACCATGAAACAAGGGGTGAACATTTTCATAGAGATTTTTAATGATGTGAGCCCACAAAAATTTCTGAGTGTTACAACAGAGAAAAAAAATCAGCATTAAATAGAACTCACTTTCCTGGAAATTCGTACCCAGTATGTATAGCCTGTATGGACAACTTCTATAGTCCGCTCATCGATTTTTCGTGCTCAGAAAATCACATGGCTCATCCCCTCGAAATTTGTGCCTTTGACTTGGCTTCAAATTTGGTGCCACAGTTCTACTGTACGGAATACCTGGAATGTTGTGCCTCTGCTCAGCTGTATAGACCTCCTTAGAATTTGTTCTAGGGATCAACTGTACGGTTCAATCACACATGCTGAGTGACTCTGAGATCTAGCTGCCTTCATTGAGGATGGTACAAGAAGTAGCAGTGAAGTCTAAAATAACTTGTTTGAGAGTTCCAAAATAGCAACATCTTTATTAAAGCATAGGCCTTCTGTCTTGTTGGTACATTGTCTTTTCTGTTGGGTGTTTTGGGGTTTAATTGGAGGATGTTTTGTATGTATTGTGCACATGTCAATGCAGTTGCATATTTTTGGTCTCCCAATGACTATAAAATACCTTTGTTCATTGTTAAGTTTGTTTTTTCACGCACGCTCTCTGATGGTGTTTTGGTTGTTGCTATGTTTCCCTTTAAAAGTTTAAAAAGTTTAAATTATGAAGTATTATGTCTTTCTATCCATGGCAGGGACAATCAAGTGAAAATTTAGTTTCTTCAGTTTTTGTGGCACCCCATGTCCGTAGTACACGCAAGGATTCTAGCGATCATCTTGCACGTAATATAGACATGGAATTTGATAAGTCAACTTCAGACCGTGAAGATGACGAGAAAGGTTGAAATTGTTCTTTTCTGTTTACTCTGCAATACGAGTTCAATATTAATACTACCAATAACTTACTACATTCATTATCTGGTGATTGTGACTCAGGTCATGTTTTCAAGTCACTCACATCAACTGGGATCATTCCAAAGTCTACAAGACCACTAGCAGACCGGATTGATGGGATATGGTAACCTTTTAAACTTTAAAGATATTTTCTTGCATTTGAATGAAATTGTTTTCAATTCCTTTCATGCTTTGGCAAAGATGGAAATAAATGTCTTTTGAACCAGGGTTTCTGGTGGCCGTATGCTAATGCGACAACCTACATAAAGGATGGGTATTATAGTTTATTGGGTTGTACTACATTTTTGGATGGTTGTGACATTATTGTAAAAATAATTCACTAGTGAGCTTGGCTGGTTATACAATGACAACGTGAATTAAAGTCTTGGTTCAGCACCTGAATTGATTGGTTCAGGTATTTATTGCTATTATGAAGATAGAACGAGGAGGGTTGAATGTTGATGCCCAGAATTCATGTAGGTGAGCCTAAAATTTCATTTAAGGGATGTTACTGCTGAACATTACCACTGTTTAGGGCTGAAATTACGCCTAGATTTGCCTTTTTTAGGGATGTTTATGCCTAAAAGATTGCCCAGTTTTTTGGATTCAGTGCCGAGATTGATTCAAAATTGTCCAAAAACGATTCAGGACTACCCAGACTACTCAGTAGTGGGAGTAGGGGCATGGGGTTTTGATCTAATGGTTCATGGATTTCATCAATGACGTGGGAGAGAAAATATATTTCCATCATGACACAACCAAGGGTCATTAACACACCATGCACCCGATATCACATGAAGCACCATGAAGCAAGGGGTGAACACTTTCATAGAGATTTTTATTGATGTGAGCCCACAGAAATTTCTGAGTGTTACAACAGAGAAAAAAAAACAGCATTAAATAGAACTCAATTTCTCGGAAATTCATGCCCAATTTGTACAACCTGTATGGGCAACTTCTATAGTCCACTCATTGATTTTTCATGCTCAGAAAATCACACGGCTCAGCCCCTCAAAATTTGTGCCTTTGACTTGGCCTCCAATTTGGTGCCACAGTTCTACTGTACGGAGTACCTGGAATGCTGTGCCTCTGCTCAGCTATATAGACCTCCTCAGAATTTCTTCTAGGGATCAACTATATGGTTCAGTCATACATGGTAAGTGACTCTGAGATCTAGCTGCCTCCATTGAGGATCGTACAAGAAGTAGCAGTGAAGTCCAAAATAACTTGTTTGAGAGTTCCAAAATAGCAATATCTTTATTAAAGCATAGGCCTTCCGTCTTGTTGGTACATTGTCTTTTCTTTTGGGTGTTTTGGGGTTTAATTGGAGGATGGTTTGTATGTATTGTGCACATGTCAATGCAGTTGCATATTGCTACAAATAAGTTGCATATTTTTGGTCTCCCAACAACTATAAAATACCTGTGTTCATTGTTAAGTTTGTTTTTTCACGCACACTCTCTGATTCTGTTTTGGCTGTCGCTGTATGCAAGGCTTCTAGCGATCATCTTGTACATAATATAGACATGGACTCTGATAAGTCAACTTCAGACCGTGAAGATGACGAGAAAGGTTGAAATTGTTGTTCTTTGTTTACTCTGCAATACGAGTTCAATATTAATACTACCAATAACTTACTACATTCATTATCTGGTGATTGTGGCTCAGGTCATGTTTTCAAGTCACTCACATCAACTGGGATCATTCCAAAGTCTACAAGATCACTAGCAGACCGGATTGATGGGATCTGGTAACCTTTTAAACTTTAAAGATATTTTCTTGCATTTGAATGAAATTGTTTTCAATTCCTTTCATGCTTTGGCAAAGATGGAAATAAATGTCTTTTGAACCAGGGTTTCTGGTGGGCATATGCTAATGCGACAACCTACAGAAAGGATGGGTATTATAGTTTATTGGGTTGTACTACATTTTTGGATGGTTGTGACATTATTGTAAAAATAATTCACTAGTGAGCTTGGATGGTTATACAATGGAAACGTGAGGTGTCAATATGTTGAGAGTAATGATTCCTGCTATCTCTACTAAAAGCTAGAAATACATCTTGCTCGTAACTCATTTATGATTATTTCTCAGTGTTTCTAGGTATTTCATGTAGTTACTAATGGACATTTTAAATTCAACCAATACAAATGGAGTCGGAAATCACAAAGATGTGCTCCACAAATAGAAACAGGTCATTTTTTATTTTCTGTCAAGCGATTTTAATATATCCTAGCAAGGACTCAGCTCATGTCACATGAATTCGGTAGGATCCTGTATTTCATATGATCACTGGAATATATGATTCTGTATTTCTATTGTTCCTATGATCATCCTTGAGTGTAGATTTAATTTCAAATCTAAAATTAGTTCCAAGTGTAGATTCAAAGGAAACCTGTTTTGATTTGGTTTCCAAGTGTTATTGTGCAAGTACTGATGGGCTGCAGCCTGCACATTTTGCAGGGTGTTTAATTTACAACATATTTTCTTTGCAAGGATAGCAATGCTTTGGGAAGGAAAGCTTTTTGCTGTCATTGTTGTCTGATGCCCATTCCAGGAATGTAGGACAATAGGATTTCAACATTTGTTTTTACATCGATGATTCTTTTATGCTAATTGAGTAGTCATAACAATA
>LPNX010409360.1:312975-358501 GCA_001517045.1 Pseudotsuga menziesii | reverse complement strand
TGGTAAGAGTTTGATAAATGTCCAAGTTCCCTGTTGTTAGGGTCATCTGGTCAAGGCAATGAGATCTGTGAGTATATACAAATCATTGAAATGTTAAGATTCTGAAAATTTTAAATTAGTGGAAGGTAATCATTTCATATAGAGTGGAACTTGATGAAACAAGAAGTAGCAGTGAAGTCCAAAATAACTTGTTTGAGAGTTCCAAAATAGCAACATCTTTATTAAAGCATAGGCCTTCCGTCTTGTTGGTACATTGTCTTTTATGTTGGGTGTTTTGGGGTTTAATTGGAGGATGGTTTGTATGTATTGTGCACATGTCAATGCAGTTGCATATTGCTACAAATAAGTTGCATATTTTTGGTCTCCCAACAACTATAAAATACCTGTGTTCATTCTTAAGTTTGTTTTTTCACACACGCTCTCTAATGGTGTTTTGGCTGTCGCTGTGTTTCCCTTTAAAAGTTTAAAAAGTTTAAATTATGAAGTATTATGTCTTTCTATCCATGGCAGGGACAATCAAGCAAAAATTCAGTTTCTTCAGTTACTGTGGCACCCCATGACCATAGTACACCCAAGGATTCTAGCGATCATCTTGCACGTAATATAGACATGGACTCTGATAAGTCAACTTCAGATCGTGAAGATGACGAGAAAGGTTGAAATTGTTGTTCTATGTTTACTCTGCAATACGAGTTCAATATTAATACTACCAATAATTTACTACATTCATTATCTGGTGATTGTGGCTCAGGTCATGTTTTCAAGTCACTCACATCAACTGGGATCATTCCAAAGTCTACAAGATCACTAGCAGACCGGATTGATGGGATCTGGTAACCTTTTAAACTTTAAAGATATTTTCTTGCATTTGAATGAAATTTTTTTTAATTCCTTTCATACTTTGGAAAAGATGGAAATAAATGTATTTTGAACCAGGGTTTCTGGTGGGCGTATGCTAATGCGACAACCTACAGCAATGATGGGTATTATAGTTTATTGGGTTGTACTACATTTTTGGATGGTTGTGACATTATTGTAAAAATAATTCACTGGTGAGCTTGGCTGGTTATACAACGACAATGTGAGGTGTCAATATGTTGAGAGTAATGATTCTTGCTATCTCTACTAAAATCTAGAAATACATCTTGCTCGTAACTCATTTATGATTATTTCTCAGTGTTTCTAGGTATTTCATGTAGTTACTAATGGACATTTTAAATTCAACCAATACAAATGGAGTCAAAAATCACAAAGATGTGCTCCACAAACAGAAACAGGTAATTTTTTATTTTCTGTCAAGCGATTTTAATATATCATAGCAGGGACTCAGCTCATGTCACATGAATTTGGTAGGATCCTGTATTTCATATGATCACTGGAAGATATGATTCTGTATTTCTATTGTTCCTATGATCATCCTTGAGTGTAGATTTAATTTCAAATCTAAACTTAGTTCCAAGTGTAGATTCAAAGGAAACCTGTTTTGATTTGGTTCCCAAGTGTTATTGTGCAAGTACTGATGGGCTGCATCCTGCACATTTTCCAGGGTGTTTAATTTACAGCATATTTTCTTTGCAAGGATAGAAATGCTTTGGGGAGGAAAGCTTTCTGTTGTCATTGTTTTCTGATGCCCATTCCAGGAATGTAGGACAATAGGATTAGTGCTTTCCTATGTCAAACAAAATAAATTGGTAGTGTTGGTCTCTAGATATTTTGGAGCTATGATTGCTTGGACTTGGCCTGAGAATTTGTTGCAGTAGTGTAATTTTGTTTTTCATCTTGATTAGAGGAGTTGTAAGTTGTTTCCACTAAAAATATATATTGATTTTTATTATAACACTTGTTAACATGTTTATTGTAGCTATTATTGAGCGCCATGGAAGCACTCCATAAGTTGTCTTCAGAGAAAGTACCTGCAACATTTTCATTTCTGTTGTCAGAGGGAGATCAGAAGTCTATTTTCGAGGTCTATATGTTGTTCTCTTTCTTGGTATTAGATTTTGATTGAATTATCTTTGGAACTCTAAATATATCATGTTTAAAGTGAAACAGCCTGATGTTGTGCAGAGATTGCAACAACTTCGAGTTTGGAAAATGTTCAAAACAGGAAGTGGAAACTTTAAACTAGGTACAAAAGTCAAATTCTAGGAGAGTGAAATTGCAGATTTCCAAATGGATCCAAACATTGTCAAAGGATTTTGAATTTATGTTCTAATGCATGGACTAGACCCAAATTCATCCTTATTGACTATATGTAACTTCATATTAATATTTGAAAGAACTAATGATAGAGGAATTAAGCCATCATTAAGAATGCCAATTATTTGTAGTGATTTGCACATAGGAGCAACACAAACATTGAGATAGATGCAAATGGAATGAAAGAGCACACTTGTATTATTGTTTATGCAGAGAGTACATATGATAAAGAATCAATGGCTTCTCTTCTAGAGAAAACTCAAGATAACTGAAGACATGAATCTTAGGAAGTGCAGGAAAGAAGATAGCTGCCAACGTGAAGTGGTGGGTACCAATGTAGAACAATATTCCCCTTTCATTACCATATGATAGGCGTCCTTTAATGCTTTGTAGCTCTGTTGGGTGTAGGTTTAGAACAATTTTCCCATTCTCTGCACTTTAATGCTTTGCAGCTCTATTGGGTGTAGGTTTGATCCCTGTTTCTTTACAACTTATTAAAAAGTTAAAATATGTCCATCATGGGAAACTGGGAAATTTTTAAATCTCTTTATACTTACCAGAATGATAAAGAGAGTTAGAAATAGTTATTTGTTTCTTGTATATTGTGCCCTTCTAGGAAGAGCCTTGAAGGCAGTTGTTTTTTGCTTGAAGTTTTTTTACTGTACTATTCTTTGCACATTTGCAATCCAAAGCATTCATTCCACAAATAATTAGAAACGATATGTTTCTTTCTCTAGTTATGCTATAATAGTTTCTATATCTTGTAGGCGATAGCCCCATGGGAATTGGCACTGCAAACCAGACTAAGTATGAACATGTCACAACTACATAATGTGGATAGTGAAGGACTTGGTGGTTATGGTTGGGTTGGACACTTTCTTGTGATTTCTGAGCTCCAAAAACAAGTGTTCAGCTTATGAGAGGCCTTAAAGCTCCCAACTTGCAGTGCCTCTGTAGATTTAGATGCGGTATATTAGTGCTCTCCTATGTCAAACAATATAAATTGGTAGTGTTGGTCTCTAGATATTTTGAAGTTATGATTGCTTGGACTTGGCCTAAGAATTTGTTGCAGTAGTGTAATTTTGTTTTTCATCTTGATTAGAAGAGTTGTAAGTTGTTTCCACTAAAAATATATATTGATTTTTATTATAACACTTGTTAACATGTTCCTTGTAGCTATTATTGAGTTCCATGGAAGCACTCCATAAAAGACGATTCTTCTTTTCAGTTCACCTTCTCTTGTTCCAACAAGGCCAGCTCATCAAGCGGCTTCCCCTAAGGTTTCACTTCCCTCTTCTCTTTTGATTTATGTTTATTGCATGTTTGGGAAAGTAGGTTTATACAACTTTTCTCACATACACAAGTCATACATTTTACGTTTTTGTTGCACCATTATTTCCAACTTGTGTTTGAGTGCATTTGTTACACTTTTGCACCAAATCATACATAGCAGAATGGCGACTCCATAGGTAAAGAAATCTATTATTTATTCTTTTGGGCGTTGGATTTGAGACTTTCTTAAATCATTCATCAGTTTCCATAGTTTTCATGTCATTCATTAACCCCATGACATATAGGGGTGAACTCCTTCACAGATTGCACTATGTATACAGGTTTCTACCTGTGCAGTCGAGCATAATTGTTTTGTGGATTCATTGATTATATTTCCTGTTGAAATCCATTTCTTGGTTTGGAGATGAGTTTTACTTTTCTTATGTACTAAATAGTTGCAGATTTAGCCATTCAAGTTTAATTTTAACCAATTCTTAAATTGAATTTGTTAGATTATATTTTCCTATTTTGCACATGATCTTGATTATTGTTGTTAGCTGTTGAACAAGATAAATAATTTGCTTCATTGTTTTTCTAATTTACAGTTCATTGTTTTTCTATTTTACAAGTGATTATTTTTTATTGGATTTTGTAGGAGTGAGTTTAACTTATAAGTGGGCCATTGAGTATCAAGAGCTCACTAGTGAGGATTTGCCATTCCGTATGAAGAGCCTGATGTTGAGGCTTTCAAGCTGCTAAGTGTGGTTTTGAAGTTGCTGATGTGGGATTTAAGTATGGTTTTGAACCTGTTGATGTGGGATCTAAGTATGGTTTTGCAACCAAGTGCAAGTATGATGGTTTAGTCATTGTAATATTTTGAAAAGTGATGGCTTTCCCATAAAGTTATATGGAAATTAATATGTGTTTTTGAGAAAACTCATATTTATTGTAATACTTTTGACATTTCATATAATATAATTTGTGGTTTATAAAAAACTTATATATATGGTTGTACTTTATATTACGTATCAATATTGTAATTATAATTAACTAATTAATGTGACATTACATGATTTACATGTGTATTAGATTTTATTTACAAGTGTTGTAATTAAATATTATGTGACTGCATAATTTGCATGTGTATTAGATGAGAATAAATGTATGATTTTTTTTTAAAATTTAAACATAATATCATATTAAAAATTTAAATTGATTAATAATGGGCACCATTAAAACTACTAAAATATAATGACCATACATAAAGCGACTAAAAATTGACTAAATTAGTGACCAATAAATGAGATTAAAGACCAAAATTCGCAAATAAAATGACCAATAATTGAGACATACAAAACCAAACAATGAGATACAAATGACCTGGAAAATGACCAAAATTCGCATATCAATGACCAAAATCAGTTTTGGTGGCTAATTTATGGTCTTTTATTACACGACCAAATTTGGTCATATTCTAGCTTGTCATGTGGTCATTAATTTGGTCACAAATGTGGTCATATATTTGGTCATTGATTCAAATATATGACCAAATTAATGACCAAATATATGACCAAATTAATGACCAACCGACAAGCTATAAATGACCAAAATAAAAATGACCAATTTTGGTCATGTAATAAAAGACCGCAAATTAGCCACCAGCGATCGCCAAACCAAAAGTGGTCATTGATATGCGGATTTTGGTCATTTTTTTGGTCACTAATCTCTCATTTTCCACTAGTGGGAGCATATAAAAATCATGGAACCTATATTAAAGAAACGAAAAAGAATATTTTGAAAGTATTTGAATTTTTGGCTATACAAGGTTGGATAAAATATATTGATCTTAAGAAAACCAAGGGGAAATATGCATCAACTTGCTTGAAGGAGGAAAATGAGGAGACCCATGAACCACCTAGTTTTGAAATAGGTGAAGTAGAAGAAGTAGTACATGAAGATGATCAAAATTCACTCCCAAGTGACTTTGAAAAATATGAAGAGACATCACATGAGTATGAAGAAGTTTCTATTGAAAATACTGATGATCATTTCGAGAAACATTCTACCTTGGAAATGAAACAAAGAGAATCTACTCATGGATTCTATTTTCGTAACATAGATATCATATTTCAAAATGTTTCTTCAAGCCAAATTTCTAGTAAACATGAAAATGAATACCTTTTATCATTTGAAGAAGAAATAAGATCAACTTCCCCATAACCATTGGAGCTTCTAGAAGTTGGTCCAAGCAAGAAGGAAGAATATGAGGAGGTTCAATTGTAAGCACCTCATTTTATTGAAGGGTCCTTAAAGATGAATGAAAATAAGATACAAGAGGCCCTTAGAATACTACATGACACTAAATAATTGGTTTCAAATACTTTTTGGAAAATTTCTTCATTCAAGGATCCATCCTTCCTTGAAGACATGGAGAAGACTCAAAGAGAAATGTGCAACATTGAAGGTAATTTGATGTCTTTTATTTTTTATAGAAACAATTTGTTTGAGTTTAATGAATGTTTACATGAAGAATACTTGAATAATAATGAGGATAATCATAAGATCACAATTCAAAATGAGCAACTTCTTAGAAGATTCTCTAGACCCAGTTTGATGATTACTGTTACGAAGAAGGACAAAGCAAAGGGAGTTGGCTGAAAAGTGATAGGTAGATATGTTCTGAGATCAACAGGATCTTAAAAAGGACAAATAAAAGACAAAGCACAATCGATAGCAGCAAAGTCCTAGGCTTGGAAAAGGTTCATCAGTTACCGAGTTGGTCCCATTTTATGAAGTACTCATAAGTCTTAATCTAAAATGTAACGCATTATATGAATCATGAGCACTCACGAAAGGACAAAATTGTGAGATTAAATGGTTGGGGGAGCCCAAAGGTCACCCGGGGGGGCTAGCCCAAGGGTTTTTCTATTTTTTTTAAATATAGGAAAGTTAGAGGGAATAGAGAAATTTTTCCCATTTAGACATGTGAGAGCATGTTGTAAGAAGAACTATTTCTTTTTACAATAGATAATTACAATTTTTCCTATTGGAGAAAGCTTTGGTGGAATGTTCAAATGTTGTGCAATGGACATTGTTGAATGGGAACTATTTTGTTTTCAGCTTTTGTCCATTAACTGTGATATCGTTCTAACTTGTTGAACCTATGTTCTTGTATGAATGCTCTCTAGTTTATTTTATGGAATTTCCACTATAAGTAATGAATGTTTTTCATAAACAATGAGCTATCTTGTTGTTCATCTATCTATTCATGCTTATGTGTTTTGAAATAAAGAACAACTACCTGTGATTTTTCTTAATGCATAAACAGTAATACATTAGTCATTAAATGATAATCTCACTCCCTAGGGATATTTTAGTTAAGTTAGTTTTAGTTTTCTTGCTGTGTGTGATTTAGATGCGAGAGAGTTAAGATGAGAGGTAACAACCCGCACATCACATTATGACCACTCCTCGTATTCTTTATCAATCTTCATTTTACATAGGCATTTGCATATCATACTTAAAACTAAAAAATTAAAAAAGATACACGATGGACCGGGCCATAACCGGTAAACCCTTTATTTTGGTTACTTGACCTACAGTAGTTGGACTGCAAACCGGACGGATTCCCCATACCAAATAGTAATGGGCTAGTTGGGAACGTTTACTGGGGAGAATCCCTTGCTCTTGTTGCCTGCTATTTTCCAAGCCTCAACAAGGCATTTGTTCCAACAAAATGATCATTCTTATTAGAAAATAGTTAGCTTTTTTACAAAATAGTCCATGATTCTTTCGCTAGACAAAAGTCTTTCTATGGTGCTCTGCACCCCTATTTATATTATCTCTTTCTATCACCTAGGAGATTCCTAAGATTCTTATTTGCTTACTTGGCTAGATACAAACAATTTCATAAAAAAAAAAATTATACGGTCCTTGCCCAGCTGGAAAAACACACGGCCAAAGGCCCATACAACACTCAATGAAGAGCAGATTCCAAATCTGTTGTAAACCCATTTTCATAAAGTATTTCTCTCTCATCTCCCATAATTAACTCCCTTGCTAGTTCACTTGCGCAATGGCTGAAGGACTGTCAGATCTAAATCGATGATGGACTTAAATTGTCATATGGAGGATTCCATAAAGTATCGCACCTGTCAATATTTTCTTCAACTGCACTAGTTCACCCAGTGAAATGGCTCAAAATCGTTGATCTAACCATATCTTCATATAAACCATTGAAAGATGCATTCTTTAGCTGATTTTTCAATCTGCTAACTTGATAAACTTCCTGTTTGTTCCTATCATGAAATCGATTATGACCATAGATAAACAAAATTCTCCTAGATCCCCGTTGTTCCAAAGTGAGGGGTCTATAGGATTTTGCAGCCCCAAAATATTCCATCTTTCATGGACATTTTGGTTGCGATGTACACACCCACCATAGGTCCAATTTCACCTTTGATCTTGGTCGTTGATTTGTACAGGTCCTACCAGATTCCACCAATCTGAGACCTTTATTATCCTTTCCTATTAAAACAATCAAAATATTCAAGACCATAGATCGATCTACCATGAATCTAAGCCATCCAAAGACACAACCTTTACCTGATATCGCAATCACCCATCCTAACTTGGTGAACAATAATACCTTTGAGACATAAGGACACATCATGAGAGATATATCTGATCTGGAGACAAAAATAATTTTCCAATGATACAGCAACTAATCACCATATTTTCAATTGTAAGTTTAATTATATGTTTCGATTATTAATAGAACAAAAATAATGATTAGCACCATGTTAGGAAATATATTCTACTTAATTTAATCTTTGAGAGGGAGATTTACCAGTTTCCCCAATGGTTCTTAGTCAAAAACAAAACAGAGGTTGGACGGCTAAGATAATCTCAAAGACAGATCAGGTTTGGTTTCAACCATTAGATCAAGTGACCTTGCAAGCTCCTTTCCCATTTTCCCTAGACCATTGATTTTATTCCAGAATCATCCTTAGCCATTGATATTATTTTGAAGCGATTCTGAACCGTTGAGTTGAAACTATGGAAAGAGGAAGGCAAGAATCTAACCTTTTCATGACAAAATTCTGATATTTTTTCCTCTAATTCTCCGCTTCTTCCCTTTAGAAAAATGGAAATTGGAATATCAACTTGTTTTGACATTTAAAATTTAATATTTCCCCTCCACGTTTCTTGTTTCGCCCGTTCGAAATGTGGAAATCGAAAAGAAGATTGCAGCATTTTATGACCAAAAATTTTCCTTTTGTTGTAGGATCTTTCTGGATTGTTGATCGATGTCAGAGTGATTCCAAACCATTGCTCTGAATTCTACAGAAATAAAAAAGTGAGAACTCTAACTTTTTGAACTTAAACTTTGATCTTTTTGCTTCCTCTTTTCCTCTTTTGTTTTTTCTGGACCGTTGATTTGTGCGGAAAAGTTCTGGGTCGTCGGATCTTGATCTGCTGTAGTATCCCAAATTTTGGACCTAACACTTATAGGCATGAGCCTATTGATTATGATGTTATCTTGATGTTTTATTTTGATATATTGGGTTGAAGACCCCACTGCATATGACCATGATGATTTTTTTTATATATTAGGCGTAAGCCAATTGTTGATGACATATATTTTCTTGTTTGTGTTGGGCGTGGACCCTGAAGCACATGATTGATGAGATGTTTTGTACTGATTGAGGAGCTCTCGAGCACATGAGTAATTAATGTTGTCTTGAGCGAGAATCTCTGGAGCACATGAGTATTTATATTTTTGTTGAGCGTGAATCCCCGGAACACATGAAAATATAATTTGGAAGTGTTGGGCATAAGCCTTGGATCCTTCCATTTTGATGTTGAGCATAAGCTTTGGAACATCGGATCCTTGGCCATTGTATCCCTAGGTGTATCGTACAAGTACATCCTAGTTTTAGTGTTGAGTGAAGAGCTCTATAATTGCACTAAGTTTGTAACTCCCTATTTTTAGCATTTAGTATGGGCTCTCGTAAGCGCTAGGAGTTACTAAAAAGAATTAATGATTCCCGAGTGAAATTGACTAGAGAAAAATATTGATCTCATTAGGATTATTTATAAGTGATTAAATGAAATTTTGTATTTATGTATTCTCATCAAATACTGAAGAACTACCATGTTATACGAGGGAATCCAACATGCAAGGATGTTTAGAGTTGCCTAGCCTACTAAACCTAACCATCTGTGTAATGACCTTAATGAAGAAGTTTCATAAGTCTAGGGATCATAGTATATGATGCCCAAAGACAAATGTAACAAATGTTATAATATTATGTATTTTATACATGGTATGTATAAAGAATAAATATAGTAATAATATTAATAATGTAAGAAATAAGGAAAAGCTCCATCGATCATTATTTATTACTAAACAAGAATCAATAGTATAATACTGTCACATGTCCCAATTCGCAAAATAATTTAATGTTGATGAGGACCATTATGTTATATTTTATGCTAAGTTTGTAATTGATGACCAAGTGGTGTCAAGGATAATTAATGTATTTCATAATGTTTTATTTATAAATAAATAAATGATGAGACAACAACTTAGGGAAGCTGTTAAAAGAGTGTTAACTGGTCACTTGGTGGAGGAGACTAGGTGGAGAGTATACTGACAAGTGGTAGCATCCTCAAACTACTTCTAACTGTTGTAGGTGGAAACTTCCCTTTACTTGTGGTCATGATTCCCCAAGAAAGTGGAATTGGAGCAGGTGGCTCATTAAGTAAAACCTGACCCAGAAGACCTAGGCATTGTTATAAAACTTCCCATTGAAGACAGTTGAGGCTGCTCATTTTGGAATTTTGATCATTCAGGGTGAATGAAGTGCACATGAGAAATTTGATGGAGGGGACTTATTGAAGTGAGTTTGAAGGGTTAACTGCTAAGAACTGAAATTATGTAGAAGTTAGGCTGAAGTTCTTACTACTGTAAGCAAGATTGAATTACTGCTTGTTCGCCTGATTTTCTGACCTAGGCCAACATGGAGATTATGCCCACACAATCAGCTTAAAGTAGCTTTTGGTGTGTTTGGAATAGCAAAACCTCACAGGTTATGGTCCTGCTACCAACTGAATTTTTCTCTTAGGGAGAAACTAAAATTCAGTAAAAGTCTATCCTAAAACTATTTCTATCTAAATAAACCTTAAAATTAGTTTTCAACTACCTAAGTTATCCTACACTTGCTTTCTTAAGGAAAGTCTTCGATTTTTGAAGTTTTTATATTTAATATTCTAAATATAAAAGACTATTAAATATATTCTAATTTTACACAATTTCTATTTAACAATTGTTAAATCTAAACTATACTATAACAATAATAACTAGACTATCCTAACTATCCTATCTTAGCTGAGGGTGATTTGAGTATTTATATTAATTATTAATTAATATAATGATGACCAGAATGATAAATAAGTAAGATCTAAATGACAATATTTAAACCATACATTCTAAATCATTCTGCTGTAAATTACCTTGATAGAGAAATGGAAACAAGCAATTACTTCAAATTTTCTGAAAAAGTTTAAATTAATTAACAACTAATGAACAACATTAAATATTTGAAAAGAAATATAATGTTCAAAATGAAATCATTGTAAACATACAAATGAGATCAAACAGACATAAATATGTATATCATTATATCTTAAATTTTCAGTAGAAACACTAATTAATTCAGTCACAATAACATACTAATTTAAATACAATATTGCGTAGACAAAGTGTAATACTGATTAATAAACACAAGCATAACCAAGTATACTGCATCAATGTTAAAATAGAAGATTATATACTGAAATATAAAGAGTAACCAAAATAATACCGATCACGATATCAACTTGGATATTTCTAGTCAGATCCCATTTCCAAAGATAAAACTTCAGCTAGGAACAAAACTAGTATCAAAATAATATTTCGAATATGTTTCTCTTTAGTCACTTTCGTCCCTCTATCTCATAAAAATTACTAGCCTATATAATACTAGTAGTCTTTCGATTCAGTTTTTCCATAAATGCTGGATACAATATTATAGGAGTCCTATCACTATCAAAGAGCATCGACTCTCTTCAATAGACACTTGTCACTAGAAGATAACAATAAAAACAACTAGCCTGAAACATTTGCTGGTTTAAAGGAACTGGCATATTCGTGGATGTGTTGTAATTCCAGTCTTCAATAAACATGCACGTCTTCCAACTGAAATACTGAATATTCGAAACATCCTGAAACTGGAAAGGATAGCAATGACATGCCCACCTGTTTTAAACAAACAAAAGAATCTTATTAAAAACCAATTTAAACAGAAATAACAAAAGAAACCATAATTTATATGTGTGCCTGTAAAATATGTGATTTTACAGGCATGCACAAAAAAGATTCTATTACCTATTGACAGATAGACAAACCATATAATTGGAAATGGAAATAATCATCAGGTTCTATTTTGTAAATCGACCACTCTTCTGGCTTCGGCTAGTTTGGCTTTGAGCCTGATGATCACTAGTTTTTGCTTTTCTACTTGTTCAAGTAAATGTTGATTTGTACCTATCATTGATTTTTTTGCCTTCTTGTATTGGTTCTTTTTGATGTTCACTTCCTTCCACCTATTAATCCAGTTTAACAACTCTTCCCTGAACGTCTTATTTTCCACCTCTATCAAAGTTGCATTAGCTTGACACTATTTAAGTTCATTTTTTAATTCTATAATTTTAGTCTCATATACCCTGTCCAGGACCTGTTGGAGAGTTTCCTCCTCTTTGTCATGACACAAGTCATCTGCTTGAGAAGAATCATGATTACCTATGTATTGACCAGGTGACAGAAAACTCATAAAAGATGGCTCGGGACCTGAACTATAGCCATCCATACACGATGGAGCAGCTTTTGCCTTACCCAACTAAGTACTTTCTTTAGTCATTTTTTCATTATTATTCTTTGTACGTGTAGGTTCAACCAAATGAGTAGTTTTGGGAACCAACAATGGAGCATCGTCCTCAAAATGGAAAATCACTGGCTGAGTACTCTGTTGAGTAGCCACAGAAACAGAGGTTGTAGGTGTATTATTCATGCTTCTAGTAATTCTCCTCGTATGAACAAACACAAGATTTTTTTATTCAAAACCCCCTCTGTCACAACAAACCTGTGCTAGTTGTTCTAGTTTATGCATGGACTCATCGCCATGTTTATGAGGAGTATTTAGCTCAGAGGGGTTTTTAAAATCAACAAAATTAACATCTTCGTTTTTGGTTAATTTGTCCCCTGTCTTTGTAGGTGTACTACAACGTTTGTCAGATGGGGATTGGTTCAAGGTTGTTTCAGAGTAACAGGGGGCTACGTTTCTGACCCCATCACCACTGATACCATTATTTATGGGTGGATTGGATTCTTGAAGCTCTTTATCTTTTTATTCAACCTCATGAACATTACTAACTTCGGATTTTACAGTAACCTTTCATTTCCTACGGGTCTTTCGAGGAGGGTTTGGCCAATATTGAGTCAGCCCTAATTGACATTCAATCAAAAATTCATCCCACAATTTGCCATTAAGAGATATTTGATGTTGTATTATAATTTTGACTAAACCATGATGAAATAGACTTCTATCAGGATTACCGAAACTTTGAACTGAATGCGACATTTTTTTCATACTTTGCAATAGGTAAAATGGCAAGTTAAGTTTACAGCCTTTTAATGCTAACATTATTCATAGGTGATAATAATGCAGGTGAGAAAACCAGCCATCACATGATACATACCTGACCAAGATCTCATAGAATGCTCACGATTCTGGCTTCAGAAACTTAACCGAAACCCCGATTTTCTGTTTTGCATTAGCTGGTAACGACAAAAGCAAGGATTGACACTTCTTCTTATTCACTTTCCCACCTTTAAACCATCGCTCTCTAGTTTGTGGAAGATTTTTAGCCTCTGTGATTTTGTCCTCGTCAATGATAAACTTGAAGTCCCTAATCTGTGCCACATTTTCCTTCAAACTCAAAGCAGACAGTTTGGTAACCTCCATGTTATGGCCACTAAAGCACCTCAAGAACTGAACCCATCCAACCTTTTCAAATAGCAAGGCAACTTTCTCATCTGCTTCAATAAGCTCTGACCCTGAGATTTCAAAACGACTAAGCGGAGCCATGGCCTCCTCACCACTATCCTGATTACGGAATGAAATGAGTGGAGTCATGAAGAGGGAAGGGATAGGCACCCAGGTGTAAGACATGATGTGAAATGTCAAATCCTCATAGGTTTCATACATGACAGAGATGAGGGCTCTAAGTTTGGCCATTTTAATCGAATTTAGAGATGATGAACACTACAGCTAGTGTTCTTCTATGATAAATGCATGACTAGCCACGACTAACTGTAAATATTAACCAATTCTACATATAAGGGATCGTTCGATTGATGAATCATAAATCAAGACATTGATTACACACATTTTGGCATGATGAGCTCGTATAGCATTATGAAATGGGATGGTTATCAGTCATATAAAACAATAAATCCTACTGATATGATTCATTAATACATTCATAGCTGTCAATTAAACGAGAGGTGTTAGCCAAATATTCATGCCAACGCAGTGATACAAGTAACAGGTGTTATTTATTTGACATATGGGTCATGTATCCTCATAACAACGGTCAATTAATGATCTCCTCCAGATTATATTTTAAAGGTGGTCACATTTATTAACATGACGATATGGTGTAAAAACAGTAAACCCTAATGTTTTTGCAATACAACTAACTAATGATCCAATTCAACACTTAAGCTATGTATATACATAAAGTCTCATTTTGAAATATAGTTTTACAACTTTACAAAATCCCATCCATTAATATCCCAAATCGAATTTGATAGGATAAAAAGCTATAAAACTATGACATATGAAGATTTCATAATGATACTCATTTATTTTCTTTTTCACTAGCTATATATATACACAAGCTTTACAAAATAATGATATGTTATTAAGTTACATATGGGATGTGAACTTTTAGGTTTAATAAGAATTTTAATTTAATAATTCACCTTTAGTTCTAGAGATTTTAAGAACTTATAGTATCTTATCAATAACCAGCTTCAAACGAATTCAAAATGTGTTTTCGTTGAACCCCAATTAGCATACTATCTCTTTAAATGTCTTAAATCAACATATACAATCAAATAGATTAATTAATGATGGGATTGATTATATAAATATTTATGAAACTGACAGCTGCTAATTATCAAGTTTATGAAAATGTTTTCATAAGCTTCTAATATCTCACTTGACTCTTCTACAATTGAGAGTGCCTTCAGAATCGAAGATTCTAAAGGCAGTCTTTTATAATATTTAATAGCTAAATTATAAAAGAGAGCTGATCTCCCTTCATCTTCATGAAAAATGAAGGGGTTGTTGCTGACTGCCAACAAATGGCGACGACCTGGGAGAACCAGTTATCTCTGCTCATACCATTTATAAATCATATAGACAAAATCTTAAAACTTATTAAAAACAATAAAAAATTCTTAATCTAAATAAAAACCATTATTTTTATTCATATTCATAAGTATAACTCAGAAATATGTCATCTTTTGAAAAGGAGATTTAGTTAGGGATAAAATTAAAAATATCCTGATCGAAACAAAGTACTGCATAGTAAAAATAACCTGCACCATCAATACAGGATATAGAAATCTACTTTTTCGAAAACTTTAAAGAATCTATTCCATAAACATAATAATTTTCTTTTTGTTTTCTTTTCTTTTCTTTTTCTTTAAACAAAAATTCTGACTAAAGACTACTATCTAGGTATGGTGTCCCAATGTGATAGTATCATTCACGAGAGCTGTCTGGAATAAGAAAGCCGGCTCGTGATGAGACCTCTTGTCTTTTGTTTTTTTTTTAAACCCAAAGCCATCACCCTGGTGATCAGAAATGAAGTTATCCTAGACAGCACTGATGATCATGATTAGGATGGCTCGTGATGAGACCTCCTATTCTTCAATCAAAATTATGTTTTCTTTACTAACTTTGAATTTTTTTTAATTTTATAGAATAAGAGATCATTACCCAGCATGGTGACCAAATGGTAATGTTAGTCATTAATATCACTAGAAAATGAATCAGCTGGCTCATGATGAGACCCCTTATCTTTTGTTTTTGTTTTTAAACCAAAAGCCATTACTAGTTTCCTAATAATGTCATACCAGTGATATTTGTGATTCTGATCAGACCGGCTTATTACTAAGACCTTCTGTCTCTCATTTTAGCATTTTATTGACTGGAACAATTTCTAAAAGGTTTTCAGATGGTAAATACTTTTGAAGACTAATGGTAGTAGAGGTCTGTAAGATTTTTTTCAAAGTACAAGTTTCGAAAAAGACATTTAATAAGCTATCCCAACTTTTATAAGAAACATAAAGGTGAGGAATAATCTGAGTAACACTTAAAAATAAAATAATGATAGGTCTTTTATAGATTTAAGAAATCTTGATCATCCTGAAAGAATTTTTCAAAGATTTCAGTCTATTATCATTATTTTCCAAGCTCATGAGCAAATTGACTCTTTTTCAACTAGAAGATTTATTTATTTACATTTATTTCTTCAGTTGACATTTAAAAACTACTGACTGATTATATACAAAAAATTGACAGTCTGAAATATTTGACTAACAGAATTAAAACTTGCTGTAATAACAGAATGATGTTTAAAATTATATAAGTTTTATGAATTCATCATCATCCTTAAATTCTATGAACTATAATTTAGTTTATATATAAAAATATAAATTTATTTACAAACAGCAAACAAATTATATACAATTTAAGACAAAAATAATAACAGAAATATTTTTTCAGGATCAGTCCATTCACTAGGAATGTTTCGAACTGACCTTCAAGTGTTTGCAATCAAAAGGTACTTGGACCTATCTTCTCAACAATAACAAAGGGACCTAGCCAAAGCTTCTGAAACTTAGTATGATCTCCTTTGTCTTCATGAACTTTATCCCATTTTAAAACTAAGTCTCCCACCTTAAATTCTCGATTGGAACTGAAGGATTGGTCGAACCAAGACTTCACAATTTGTTGATGTTTTGTAAAGTGTCGTTTTGACTTTTCTCTTTCTTCCTCAAGCTTTAACAAAGTATTAATTCTCTTTTCCATTGCTAGAAAATTTTCATCTTGAATAGACTGAGCTAATTGTAATGAAGGTAAAAATAAATTTGGTGGTAAAATAGCATCAGTTCCATATACTAAGAAGAAGGGTGAGTTACCTATCGCAGCTTTAGGAGTTACTCTATCTTCGCAAAGGGAATTGACTAATTCTGTATGCCAATCTCAATGGTGAACTAAAATAGTTCTTTTGAGAATTTTCAATAAATTTTTGTCTATTGATTCAGCCAAACCATTTCCATGAGGATGGTAGTTAGCTGAATACTTGATTCTTATTCCCTTTTCTAAAGCAAATTGAGTTAACTCAACTGATGAAAAATATGAAGCATTATCAAAAACAAGGGAATCTGGAATACAAAATCTTGTTATAATAAAGAATTTTAAAAATAATATAACCTGATTGGTATTTACAACCCTTAATGGTGCAGCTTCTGCCCAATGTGTAAAATAATCAGTTGCAGTTATTATATATTTGTGTTGCTTTGATGAGGGAGGATTTATTGGCCCTACTATATCAATACCCCATTGCTGAAAGGGTCTTTCTACTGAAACAGGTTGTAAAGGAAAAGCTGGTTTCTTAACCCTTCCCGCAGCAAGTTGACATTCCTGACATTTTCTAACAAAAGCATAGGAATCTCAAAACAAGGTAGGCCAATAATAGCCAGCCCTAAGAATTTTATGCACGGTAGTTTCTCCACCAAAATGACCTCCTACTGGTCCAGAATGTAACTCTTTCAGAATTGTTTCTATTTCATCTTTGTCTAGACATCAAAGAAATAATCCGTCTAAATTTCTTCAGAAAAGGACATTATCAATTAATAAATAAGGAGTGGATTTCAATCTGAGTTCTCTTTTCTTCCTTGGTTCTAGGTAATCAGGAGTGGTTCTTGTCTCCAAAAGTACTCCTATGTCTATATACCAGGAATCTTGTGGTGGAGGATAGAAATAAATTTATCTGGTAAGTGAAACCTCATAAATGACAGTTTCATCTTTATCATTAGGTATATGAGCAGCTTCAGCAGCTAATTTACATAATCCTTGACCTTTGACTATCGTTGAGGATTTGATTTATAAGTCATACTCTTGAAGGGCTGTCATCCAAGGTGCTCTCTTCTCACCTAAATCCTTTTGCACTAACATGTTTCTGACTGAGGAATAAGGGTCTATTATTTTTGTTTTAGATTTCAATAAATATGGATGAAAATGTTTAACAGCTTTAAAAATAGCAAAATATTTCTTATCAACTTCATGGTAATTAAGTTCAGCACCTTTGAAATTTGAACTCATGAAGGAGATAGGTACCTCGTTATTTTGCTGATTTAATTGGGTTAAAACTATTCCATATGAAATATCAGAAGCAAAAGTATACAATATGAAATCTTTGTTAAAATCTGGATTTAGGAGGCTAGGAGCTTCTGAAATGGCCTCTAAAATTTTCTGAAATGACTCTTTTTCAGTTTGTCCCCAATTAAAAATAGCGTCTTTCTTAATCATTTTCTGCAAAGGACGAATGATTTCGGAGAATCTGGGAATGAATATTCTAACAAAATTTATTTTACCGAGAAATGATTGCATTGCTTTCTTGCTAGAAGGGTAAGTTATTTTTGAAATGGCTTGGGTTCGTGCAGGGTCAATCATGATTCCATGCTTTGAAACTAGACAACCTAATAGAATACCTTCTGAAACAGCAAATATTGTTTTTTTAGGATTTAAGGATATTCCAAATTTTCTACATCATTCAAATACCTTTCTAAGATGATTAAGATGATCAGGTTGATGTTTATAATATACAGTAACATCATCCAAATAGATAATGACTGAATGGTTAATTAAGCCTCTAAAAGCAATAATCATTGCTCGTTGAAAAGTTGCTCCAGCATTGATTAACCCAAAGGGCATCTTGCGGTAAGCATATGTTCCCCATGGAGTTCTAAAGGCTATTTTCAATTGATCATCTGGGGATACTAATATTTGATTGTACCCTGAGAAACCATCAAGGAGTGACAATATCTCAGACCTAGATACCTTTTGAAGAATTTGTTCCATGGGAGGAACTGGGTAATTATCCTTTTCAGAAGCCTTATTCAGATTTCTAAAATCTACACATAACCTGATATCTCTGTTTTTCTTCCTGACTGGAACTAGGTTGGCTACCCATTGTGTATGTCTGATGGGAAAAATAATCTTGGCAGCTAACAATTTATTCAGCTCCTTCTTAATTGTTGGTTCTAGTGACGGGTGATATTTCCTTATCTTTTCTTGAAAAGGTTTTGACTCCTGCTTAATTAGAATTATGTGTTGCATGACTTGTGTGTTAAATGTTTTCAGATCTTCATATGTCCATGCAAAGACATCCTTAAATTCTTTAAACAGTTTTAAAAATGCTCTTTTTTCTGCTGGATTACAATCTATTCCTAGATTTATAGTTTGGGGATTTAGTTCAGTTCCTAAATTTATGGTTTTGTACCTCATTTGAGAGCTATTAGTTTTACAATTAGGAACAGATCTAAATTTATCTTGCATATCAAAGAACTTTTCTAATCTTAATACTGAATTAGGGACCGGTTTTACCTTTTCAAAATCTTTTTCAACTGAACAGAAATAATTTATTACCGAAAAATCCCGTATATTTTCGTCATGAGTCACTTCATCCATGGCTGAATATTTAAAGATATCGTCATTCATCAGAAAATTCAGCACCTGCACATCATTATCAAATACACGCCAGTTAAAAATATTATCTGGTATGGAAGGCCTAAAAATCAATTCAACTGAAAAGAAATCTGATGTAAGATTTTCTGACAGAATTAACTTTGATGCTATATTCGCCAATAAATATGCTTCTTGATTTTGACTTCTTGGAACATAAATTATGTTAAATGCATCAAAATGTGAAATAAGGTTCCATACCTCTCGTTGATAACTTTGTAAATGTTAAGATAGGCAATGAATAGAGTTACAGACCTGTCTAACGATGATTTCAGAGTCACTGTATGCAATTAATACTTTGATATCCATATCAATCGCTTTTTTCAAACCCTGTATTAAAGCTTCATATTCCACATTATTTTTTGTACAATTAAATTTCATCCTACAGGCTATACATGTTTTATTTCCCTGAGGTTCTACCAGCAGACAACCAGCTCCTGCTCCTTCTTTGGATTTTGCACCATCAAAATATAGAGTCCAAGTAGAACTATTAACAACTACTTTGCTTTCTATAATATTTGCAATATTAAGATTATCTACATCATTAATAATTTCCTTGAATGAAGAGTTAGGAGCAATAGATGTCACATTGCTAATTTCTGATTGCTTTTTATTTTCAGAAAAGGTATAAGTTTCATCTTTAAAATTACCAAAACCCAATTCATACATGTAATTTCCCATAATGCAATCTGAGAATAAAACAAGTTCTCTAGGATCATGTAGTTCTATGACAGTATGTTTCATATATCTTTCTCTGTTGATCTTTATCTGATTTGAATTTCCGTTCTTAGGTAACCATAATGTTGACCAGTCCATGGCAAAGAATCCATTCAATTGTTGAGACCAATCCCTACTTAAAAATAGCCAATATGCATCAGCAATATCTGCAACAACAATATCTATAATTTGATCAACCAAAGGGTTACAAGCAATCCTGACTAAAACATCTTTCATCTCTCCTACAACCTTTACATTTGTCCTATCCAATTGAGTTATTTCTGAATTTGATGGAACATATTTCCCATTCAACCTTTTGCATACTGATAAAGGCATCACATTGGAGGATGCTCCGGAGTCTACCATGCAATTATGAACATTCCTATTGAAAATCTCAAAGGTAAGTAAGAATGGAGGTGTGGTTGATTTAGAATTCTTACCTATTAGCGAGGCTTTGTCAGCCGTTGCTTTTCCTTTATCAGTTGTTATTGAATCATTATTAGAACTGTTTGCAGCAACATTTTGTTTTGCATTAGGAATAATTGAACTCATAGCTGGATTTATAACATGACTATTAGGCATTGGGTAAATTTGAAGAAGATCGTACATACTGATGTTTGCACATGTCTTCTTTAAATCCTCAATTATATCATATTGTAAATCTAATTTTGGAGCATTTTGAATGGGTTGGGTAATTTTGTTTGTTTGAGTCTGCTTGCTGGATTGAGTTTGTTTATTATGATGTGAATTATTGTTGTCATGAGTAGAACTTGACAAAGCTCCTGGAGTGTTTGCAAATGTTCTACTACGAATATTATAGGCATGTTGTCCTGTAGGTGGGCTTTTACTCTCATATTACTTTACAAGATTGTCCCAAAAATGACCGTTAACTTCTTGAGGTTCCTCTAATTCTTCCTCATTTTCTGATTCCTCTTATTCTTCATTATCTGTTATTTATTGACTAGAAGGAGTCTCCGATAAAGATAAAATAGCTCGAATTGTATTAAAAATTTCTTCATTTGTTGCTATGTCAGGTGGTGTATTTGTTTTATTAGTTGTATTCGGATTTTGTTTGAACTGATTTCTGAAATATCCCCTAGAAGAGGAAGCTTTGGAATTGGTTTTCTTTAATCCTACAACTTCATTGGTTAATGCCCAAATAGCATTTTGCAGCTGTTCTACATCAAATGCTTTAACTTTTTCTGAATTAAGTTTTTCAATCTTCCTACGAGGAAAGGTATCAGATTTCCCACTTCTATCTGGTTCATAGGACATAGAATCCTTCTCGACTTTAATGGCTTCCTCAAAAGTTTCTACTAATGTTGTTTTTCCCAACTCTCTTAACAAACATCCCAGAATATTTTGGTAAGGCTGAAGTATAATTTTCGATAATTATATCCTCAAGTGGTTGAGAAGCAACTGGAATTTTATTTTTTAATGTTAGAAACCTCTGGTTAAAATCTTTAATTCTTTCTTTAGACTCCATTTTAATTCAAGATAATTCTAGGGATAAAAGAGCAGCTGTTTTATCTTCCCCAAATTTATATAAAAAAGCTTTATTAAATTCACCCCAATTTGTCATTGATCCCTGTACTAACGAGAAGTACTAGGTAGAGGCTCTTCCTTCAAAAGTTAGAGGAAACAATCGACAAATGACATCTTCATGCTGAACGTTCAAGGTTTGAACAACTAACATGATTTTGTCTACATGCACCTCGGTCGGTTCCTTATCATCTAGGTTAAACTTAGGAAGAAGTTTATCTGAGTGTTTAGGTAAAGGGTGTTGTATACCAGGGACAGCTACACCAACTGTTCTCAGCCAAGGGAGTTGTGGATTAGGTGGAGGATTACCTCCTCCTCCCACAGGTACATTTTCTGCCATAGGAATTCTCTCAGAACCTGAAGAACTCCCTCAATTGGATGATCTTGGACTATTGGGTGGTAATTCAGGAGGAGAAGGTGGCTAGTCAAAACCACCTTCTGCAGTTAGTCTTCTAGCAGTGTTTGTTTGAGTAATTTGTCTCTGAGGACTTCTAGTTTGATAATGTGGAGTGCTATCAACTTCTTGCAAACCTTGAGTAACTATGTTCAATTGTGGATTACGTCATTGTTGCCTAGGTAGACCAAAATCTATCAGAGATACACCAACTTGATTGGCATATGCTCTTGTAAGAATATGTCGTGATTCTTCAAAAGTTTGAGTACTTTGTTCAGGAGTAAATGGAGATGTGATATGATCACGTTCAAGGATAATCCTAATAGTTTCTATAAATGGTGATCTGCTGACCTCCAAAGGATGTTGGTTGGTTGAAAATTTCTCATTAGTCTTACCTGCTATCAATCATTAGCAGGCCCTCCTTCTAGCGCCATTTGTTGGCCTGATTTTCTGACCTAGGAAAACATGGAGATTATGCCCACACAACCAGCTTAAAGCAGCTTCCGGTGTGTTTGGAATAGCAAAACCTTGCAAGTTATGGTCCTACTACCAACTGAATTTTTCTCTTAGGGAGAAACTAAAATTCAGTAAAAGTCTATCCTAAAATTATTTCTATCTAAATAAACCTTAAAATTAGTTTTCAACTACCTAAGTTATCGTACACTTGATTTCTTAAGGAAAGTCTTCGATTTTTGAATTTTTTATATTTAATATTCTAAATATAAAAGACTATTAAATATATTCTAATTTTACACAATTTCTATTTAACAACTGTTAAATCTAAACTATACTATAATAATAATAATAACTAGACTATCCTAACTATCCTATCTCAACTGAGAGCGATTTGAGTATTTATATTAATTATTAATTAATATAATGATGAACAAAATGATAAATAATTAAGATCTAAATGAAAATATTTAAACCATACATTCTAAATCATTCTGTTGTAAAGTACCTTGACAGAGAAATGGAAATAAGCAATTACTTCAAATTTTCTGAAAAAGTTTAAATTAATTAACAACTAATGAACAACATTAAATATTTGAAAAGAAATATAATGTTCAAAATGAAATCATTGTAAATATACAAATGAGATCAAACAGACATAAATATGTATATCATTATATCTTAAATCTTAAGTAGAAACACTGATTAATTCAGCCATAATAACATACTAATTCAAATACAATATTGCGTAGAAAAAGTGTAATACTGATTAATAAACCCAAGCATAACCAAGTATACTGCATCAATGTTAAAATAGAAGATTATATACTGAAATATAAAGAGTATCCAAAATAATATCGATCACGATATCAACTTGGAGATTTCCATTCAGATCCCATTTCCAAAGATAAAACTTCATCCAGGAACAAAACTAGTATCAAAATAATATTTCGAATATGTTTCTTTTTAGTCACTTTCGTCCCTCTATCTCATAAAAATTACTAGCTTATATAATACTACTAGTATTTCGATTCAGTTTTTCCATAAATGCTACATGCAATATTATAGGAGTCCTATCACTATCAAAGAGCATCGACTCTCTTCAATAGACACTTGTCACTATAAGATAACAATAAAAACAACTAACCTGAAACATTTGCTAGTTTAAAGGAACTGGCATATTCGTGGCTGTGTTGTAATTTTGGTCTTCAATAAACATCCACGTCTTCGAACTGAAATCCCGAATATTTGAAACATCCTAAAACTTTAAAGGATAGCGATAAAATGTCCACCTGTTTTAAACAAACAAAAGAATCTTATTAAAAACCAATTTAAACAAAAATAACAAAAGAAACCATAATTTATATGTGTGCCTGTAAAATCTACGATTTTACAGGCATGCACAAAAAAGCTTTTATTACCTGTTGATAGATAGAAAAACCATATAACTGGAAATGGAAATAATCATCAGGTTCTATTTTGTAAATCGACCACTCTTCTGGATTCGGCTAGTTTGGCTTTGAGCTTGATGATCACTAGATTTTTCTTTCCTACTTGTTCAAGTAAATGTTGATTTGTACATATCATTGATTTTTTTGCGTTCTTGTATTAGTTCTTTTTGATGTTCACTTCCTTCCACCTATTAATCCAGTTTAACAACTCTTCCCTAAACGTCTTATTTTCCACCTCTATCAAAGTTGCATTAGCTTGACACTGTTTAAGTTCATTTTTTAATTCTATAATTTTAGTCTCGTATACCCTGTCCAAGACCTGTTGGAGAGTTTCCTCCTCTTTGTCATGACACGAGTCATCTGCTTGAGAAGAATCATGATTACCTATGTCTTGACCAGGTGACGGAAAACTCATAAAAGATGGCTCGAAACCTAAACCATAGGCGTCCATACACGATGGAGCAGCTTCTACCTTACCCAACTTAGTACTATATTTAGTCAATTTTTCATTATTATTCTCTGTATGCATAGGTTCAACCAAATGAGTAGTTTCGGGAACCAACAATGCAGCATCGTCCTCAAGATGGACAATCACTAGCTGAGTACTCTGTTGAGTAGCCATAGAAACATAGGCTGTAGGTTTATTATTCATGCTTCTAGTAATTCTCCTTGTATGAACAAACACAAGATTTTTTGATTCAAAACCTGCTCTGTCACAGCAAACCTACGCTAGTTGTTCTAGTTTATGCATGGACTCATTGCCATGTTTATGAGGAGTATTTAGCTCAGAGGGGTTTTTATAATCAACAGCATTAACATCTTCGTTTTTGGTTAATTTGTCCCCTGTATTTGCAGGTGTACTACAGTGTTTGTCAGATGGGGATTGGTTCAAGGTTGTTTCAGAGTAATAGGGGGCTACGTTTTTGACCCCATCACCACTGATACTAGTATTTATGGTTGGATTGGCTTACTAAAGCTATTTATCTTTTGAGTAAACCTCATGAACATTACTAACTTCAGATTTTACAGTAGCCTTTCATTTCCTACGGGTATTTGGGGGAGGGTTTGGCCAATATTGAGTCAGCCCTAATTGACATTCAATCAAAAACTCATCCCACAATTTACCATTAAGAGACAGTTGATGCTGTATTATAATTTTGACTAAACCTTGATGAAATAGACTTCTATCGGGATTACCGAAACTTTGAATTGAATGCGACATTTTTTTAAGACTTTGCAATAGGTAAAACGACAGGTTAAGTTTACAGTCTTTTAATGCTAACAATAGTCGTAGGTGATAATAATGCAAGTGAGAAAACCATCCATCACATGATACATACCTAACCAAAATCTCATAGAATGCTCGCCATTCTGGCTTCAGAAACTTAACAGAAACCCCAATTTTCAGTTTTGCATTAGCTGGTAACAGCAACAGCAAGGATTGACACTTCTTCTTATTCACTTTCCCACCTTTAAACCATCACTCTCCAGTTTTTGGAAGCTTTGTATCCTCTATGATTTTGTCCTCGTCAATGATAAACTTGAAATCCCCAATATGTGGCACGTTTTCCTTCAAACTCAAAGCAAACAGTTTGGTAACCTCCATGTTATGGCCACTAAAGCACCTGAAGAATTGACCCCATCCAAACTTTTCAAATAACAGGGAAACTTTCTCATCGGCTTCAATAAGCTCTGACCCTGAGATTTGAAAATGACTAAGCAGAGCCATGGCTTCCTCATCGCTATCCTGATTACGAAATGAAATGAATGGAGTTGTGAAGAGGGAAGGGATAGGCACCCAGGTGTAAGACATGATGCGAATGTCAAATACTCACATGTTTCATACCTGACAGAGATGAGGGCTCTAAGTTTTGCCATTTTAATCGAATTTAGAGATGATGAACACTACAGCCAGTGTTCTGCTATGATAAATGCATGACTAGCCATGACTAACTGTAAATCTTAACCAATTCTACATATCAAGGATCGTTTGATTGATTAATCATAAATCAAGACATTGATTACACACATTTTGGCATGATGAGCTCATACAACATTATGAAATGGGATGGTTATCTGTCATATACAACATTAAATCCTACTGATATGATTCATTAATACATTCACAGCTTTCAGTTAAACGAGAGGTGTTAGCCAAATTTTCATGCCAATGCAGCGATCCAAGTAACAGGTGTTATTTATTTGACATATGGGTCATGTATCCTCATAACAATGGTTAATTAATGATCTCCTCCAGATTATAAGTGAAAGGTGGTCACGTTTATTAACATGATGATATGGTGTAAAAACAGTAAACCCTAATGTTTTTGCAATGCAACTAACTAATGATCCGATTCAACACTTAAGATATGTATATACATAAAGTATCATTTTGAAATATAGTTTTACAACTTTACAAAATCCCATCCATTAATATCCCAAATCGAATTTGACAGGATAAAAAGCTATAAAACTATGACATATGAAGATTTCATAATGATACTCATTTATTTGCTTTTTCACTAACTATATATACACAAGTTTTACAAAATAATGATATGATATTAAGTTACATATGGGATGTGAACTTTTAGGTTTAATAAGAATTTTAATTTAATAATTCACCTTTAGTTCTAGATATTTTAAGAACTTATAGTATCTTATCAATAACCAGCTTCAAACGAATTCAAAATGTGTTTTCGTTGAACCCCAATTAGCATACTATCTCTTTAAATTTCTTAAATCAACATATACAATCAGATAGATTAATTAATGATAGGATTGATTATATAAATATTTATGAAACTGACAGCTGCTAACTATCAAGTTTATGAAAATGCTTTCATAAGCTTCTAATATCTCACTTGACTCTTCTACAATTGAGAGTACCTTGAGAATCGAAGATTCTGAAGGCACTCTTTTATAATTTTTAATAGGTAAATTATAAAAGAGAGCTGATATCCCTTCATCTTCATGAAAAATGAAGGGGTTGTTGCTGACTTCCAACACTACTGTAATTTGATCAGTCAGGTGACAGAAGGTATTAAGGATACATCCTTCACCGAGTACTCTACAAGGAGGACCAGGAAACAGGCTCGGGGTTCCTGAGGAAGTGCATACTAATATTTCTCCGGGGGTTGGTTGGGAGGAACAACCTCTTTAAGCTATTGTCACCTTATCATTAAACAAGTTTTTATCTGTTCATGTTATTTATAATTTATTTACTATTTTTAGCAAATGTTTACTAGTTTTTCAAAGATATGCATGCTATTATTTTGTTAGGGTTTATGCAGAAAAGAGTATTGTGTATTGATAAAATTAGTGATTATAGATTATGTTTAAAATAGTAGTATTATTCCTAAATGAAAAGTAAATAGAAATAAATTACCACACTATATTTTTCCACGCCTTGTATAGGTAGTACTCTAGTACAGCTGGTTGATTAAGTAGATGTGATGATTTGTTTATCAACTATGAATGAAAAATGTAAATGATTTCTTTTATAGTTTGTATGTGAATCATTACAGAAAATAGTAGTACTTGCTCTATCCTCTGAAAGTATCTATATTAACTAATTTTCATGAAAATAACCGAATATATATAATAATCATTAGTAGTCATACTATTCACAGAACTATTACTAGTACTAATATTATTATGAACATAATAAATAAAGTCAAATAAACCAATATAGGAACAATAAAGATAATACTTAGGGTTTTACCTAGCTGATACTTCAAAGGTTATATAATAATTTATTCCAAGTCAAATTTATATACTGTTTTCAAAACATAGATGTTGTTTCACTGTAACCCTCGAAATTTACTTAAGGTTTAGAAGAGGTAGGTTTTATCCCTAAGAACAGACTTTCACATTTTTAATCTTAATATAGAATTTAACAGCTGTAAATAATTTCTACTGAAAGTAAAAATAGAAAACAGAACTAAATCATTTCTGTAAAAATCCATCTCATTACCGAACTATAGGTAACTGAGCAAGTAATTCACCTAATAGATAATAACCATAGATAATAACCACTCTGAGAGAAAAACTGAGCAAGTAATTCACCTAATAACATGTATAAAATTCAAACATTAAAAATCACTATAAATCATTTATATCAAATGAGTTTGTAAATTAAATAACACTGTTAATAATTTAGTAAAGACAAAATTAAATAAGAGTAATGGCTTATGGCCTTTATAAATATAGGTCGAGGCTTAGGCCTGTTCAAAAATTAAATTATGCAAAATAGTAAAATGAAATAATAACCATTATTTTCCTTACAAGTGGAAAACCTTATATCTAATTACCAGTCTCGTTGAACCAGACAGTGATCGAAATATTATCTTCATAGCTTAAGCTTAGTGTGAAAAACATAACATTTTTACATCTCCAAGGCCGTAAGACACTTTCAATAAAAGCACAAGTTGCGGCTGCTACAACCCTTAAGGTTTCTTGCCATAATACGCTTTAGGGTTTTAAAGTTATATACAAACAAAATGACATAAAGAAAAAACTAACAAGTAAAAACCCACGCCAAATCCATAACTAGCAGCGAAGTATTCTCATCTTCCAACCACCACATCAATGCAGGAGAAAACCCTCAGTGCAACCGGGGCTTACCAGGGTTGCGTGGTCGTAAATGGGAGATTTGTGCTTTCATCTAACCCCATTTTCCATGAGAGCAGTCCTGCACAGAAGAACAAGATTTTAGTTACAACATTTAAATATATTAATATTTGTAAACCTTCTTCAAGTATAGAACTTGACTGGCAATTACCTGATAAGAAAATTGTTGGAGAATTTATGGACGCAAACAATTCCAGCAGCTCGATGGCACCTGGAATAGGATTACCATAGATAATTTTTTTGTGTAGGTTACAACTGAAACCGTAAGTCATGAATCTAAAGGAAAATGAACAACATTCCATCTAGAATGAAGAGAACTCCTTTATAAAGATCTGTCCACTATTTTTTTGTCTTAAACACCAACTAACGGTTCTTGAATTAGTGAAGAAAAATAGTTCTACACTCACAACACTCCACAGCAGCCTTTAAGCTTTGAAAATTTTACCTTATGTCCTCACCAAACAACTGACAGTCTTTCTTGTTTGAAGGCAGTCTACATCCAGAAGCTATTGCAGATTTATGGTGGCCATGATCTCACAGCTCAGCCACACACAGTCAAAGGAGCCCTCTCTCTCACAAATGGAGGGTTAGGGAAAAACTTAAATTCAACTTCACCAATGGTGTTTACACCTCCATGTATGTTACAGAGAGAAATCCCTATGGCTTGGGGTACCACAACAGACAGCTTGACTCCAGAAATCAATCCTTTCCAATATGAAATAGAAATTAAATGTCTAACACTAAAGGATTAGACCTCGTACCTTAGTCTGGGAAATTTAAGTAGATCCCCGTTGAGCTTTCCAATCTTCAGCTTGAATCGATAGATTACTTCCTCAACAACAAATAAACAATACAAGCATTCTATATATCATGGTGTTAGATCTATTCTAGAATATATAATCAATAATGTACAAGCATTTGACATAATCCCATGGATAAAATATTCATTCAAACACACATTATTGGACAGGAAAAGATATTTCTATTAATATAAATTAGAGATTACAAGATACAACCTCTAATGGCACCTCTGCGAACCGTAGAAACTGAATCCCCCACTTGGGCCTCCACCACCTCAATCCTCCATCTCTCGACAACAAGCTCACATGCAAAAGGAAAGCTTGGGAAGAACACACTATTGCTCCAAGGGACAAAGGGATGTAGACTCAAGCATAAGTTTCGCAACAATGGACTATAGTTTCTTTGCTCTGAATTCTCTCTTATGCCTTCAATGTACCAAGGGGTTCCTTATATAGCTTTCAAAGGGGTAATGAAAGGTCGAATCTGAGTGATCTCAAGGCATAGGGAAGGCCAGGAGTCAAATGAGTTAGATCCATGTCAAGGAAAACTCCAAAAGGATTTGGATTATGCACACATCTTGATGTATGTGGTTTTAGTGGTCAAACCTACGTATATATGCACTTATAGGTTTAAAAGTCGCGTGTACAATTTTTCATATGTTTTTAGGGATGATCAAGGAAACAACAAAGGGCAAAAAATGGTCCATGGGGTCTAAGGAGTTTGCAGCGGGACAGGGGAAGGCCATACAAAGTGTGATTCACCTAGAGTGGTGAAATCAGCTATAACAGATGCCCCCTAATGTGTGAGGTCAAAGGGGTCATACGATTGCTGAAATACATTATAAGTCCATCCCAGAAGTGGAGTGATGAAGGATCCCAAATGGAAGATTAGCCACCCAATCTGCATAGTACAATAATACAAATCTACATATAACTGCAAATACATATACTAAGTCTTGGATACATAAGAGTACAATAGCCATGAATAGGCATGATACATGATATAAAATATGTGGTCATAGCCACGTACAATATACATAGATAAGAATCTCCATGATGAATATATACATAGGACCATGATCTCCATAATGGTTGAAGATATAACAGATCAAGATGTCCATAGTGGCTGGAAATATCTGACATATACTGGTATCAAGTCACGAGAGCTGAAATCTCATGAACACTGGCACGATCAAGGAGGTAGCATATAAGAGATGCCACCAATCTGGAAAGTCTTCTACAGAAACCGCTACGAGTACATGTCCTACTATGCGAATAGAGGTGTAGAGGTCGAACATAGTAGTCCATCGTCTGATTACCGGTCATTAATGTATACCGTTAACAGACACGATATCACCCACCGATAACGAAAATGGGAATCAAGGTACTAGAGTGCAAACTAACAAGTGTGAATAAATGTGTTGAGGTCGAACACTTGAGAGGATCCATCGATCGGGGGACATTGGTGTATTCCCAAACACTGTTGATGGTGAGAGAACCTGCCACTGATGACTGCAAGTCTCAAGGCACTCAAAATGACTCTAGATTCCAATCCCATAATAAATGATTTGAAGTCGATGGGATGAAATCTGCTGGAAGGAGGGAATTAAGGAATCCCCCATCATCCAACACGAGGTACTCAGCAAAGCTGTATAATGTGGAAGGACTCGATCATAAGGTGCATGAACCAGTAACTGCACTGGGAATGGCCGATATGCAAAGTCAAGATAACTGAGGAATGGCCAACTCAAGCTTCAACTTCCTTCAAGCAAGAGCATAACGGTGTATGGTGACTGAATGAAGGCAGCATAGACTCAATATACAAACTGGGACATCTCTGTGACATAGGAGGCATCAACAGAGGCTCCATAGGTACTGGAATATTAACCAGTTGGTGGAGATAAACTCAGATAAATGAGTACAACTCCTAAAGTCAAAATATAACCCAACCAATGCATGTGATATACAGTGCTCTGTTCGAAGGTGATACGACTTGACAGCTGCCACAGATAACATCTTTCCTTGTCTGGGTTTTTGGTTTTTTAATTTTTTTTGAACTTTTTCAGTTATTTAAAAAGCTTGAAAAAAGAATAAATTATCTTTATAGTTACAAACTAGGAGGAGACGAGTGTCATAAGGGAAAGCAAACTAGTTGCAAGCAGTGGAACATACCTATGCTCAATGGAAGGATACATGTGCAAGATATCGACACTCAAGGGAAAATCCCCTCCCGGTAAAAAGGGAAATCAAGCTGTGAAGGATATAAAAAAAAGGCTCTGCATGGCTAGACATGACACAAGCTCGGGCTATATGGCTGAAACGCAATGTCAGGGGAGCCGGCATAAAGCTCAATAAGGAAGGAAAAGCTCATGATAATGCATTCACAACTTGACATGAGGGAGTCCTGAGGGAAGTAGGCCAGCAAAAGATCAAGAGGAGTATGAGGCTCTTGCGAAATGTCATGGCAGTACTATACAACGGACTCCCACACCCTAAAGGGGAAAACGTCAGCATGGGCACCAAATGCAAATGGGGTGCTAACTAGGGTACCCATGTAAGATAAATCTCTACCACTCTTATCATACCACTTCTAAAGCAGCAAGAAGGTTCCGTGACATAATAGAGTGCGTTCGTACCTAAGGTCATGATGAGATGGTCATAAGGTTATGCAAAATGCAAACGGTGATGAAACCTAACCTATATGCCGGTTTAGACATGAGACCTGAGATCGGCATGAATGGGTCAATCCAATGGCTGAAACGGCACTGAAAAAGGTCTTCTACATCACGAATTATGTCAAAAAAGGGTCCAAAATGGTTAGAAAATGTCGAAACTATAGGAAAGGGGGTAAAAATTTTCAAATATTTGAAAATTTTCTATAAATAGTAAAATATTCAAAATATTATAAATCATTTGAAACTTTTACCCATTTGAGCTCTGATTTTCAACAGCGAATTCCAGGAGATCTAGCCGACAGAATTCACTACCGTTTCTTCTAGGTATTTACTCATGCTCTCCTCTTGCATTTTGATACAATTTTTATGAATTTTCATGGTAAAATAAGGTTTTTAGGCCAACCCAAAATGAGCGCTATGGACCACGTGGAAATCGAGGTTTTTTCCATGTATAGGGATGGATATATGCGAAAAATGGCCTCAAACCTGCATACATACGTGGTTGTTTTGAAAACAGTCACGTATGAGCCTACGCATATGGTTTTTTCAATAAACTAATGGGAAAATTTGCAATTTCTTGTGCAGGATGGTCCTAGAGTGGAGAGAGCATGAGCATGGTGAAGTAGAGGAAGCAGTAAGGGATGGCTTAATGGCTCAATAAGCTCTACGTGCATGCGGACTCTACAAGTTTTGGTGTCTTGGTGGTTTGAGGGAAAAACCAAGACTATTATAGATGCTGGTATATTATTGGGATCCAGACTCGGAGTCCTTCCATATAGATGGGATGTCCCTCACCATAGAGGCGGAGGACATATATTTTATCATTGGGATTTCTAGACGAGGGGAAGTGGTGAACCTTCATTCCCGTGGTGGGCCAGGAGGTGGCCTGACTATCGACGAGTACATTGTAGTGTACTGTTATCCAGACACCAAGAAGGTGGGGAGTCAAGTCCCTACCAATGCTATACAGGTGCTGGGCCTAAAGGCCATATTATTGACACTAGGCAAGACAACAAGCTTGGCATCACTCCACCAGGCCTCACGGCCTCTGATGTTCTATGCAATGGAGTGCATGAGACCCATGATCTACGATTGGAGTACTACACTAGTAAGCAACATGAAACACCATCTCAGTGAGTGTAAGGTATGTAGGGTGCAGAACTTTGGGTTTAACAGTATTTTGAGCATGTTTTTCTTCGAGCGTGTTCCAGGATTGAGCCCCAGAGTGGACGTTCTTCTTCACGGGGTTCGAGATCCATCCCAATGGCGTTGGGAAGATGCTATGCGCAGACTGGGGGGTGGTAGGGTGGCCAACCCATATCCAGCTGACTTCTTTCCGTCATGGTGATGACAGATAGTTTCCATTGATGACTACCCCTATGCAGGGATAGATTTCCAGGGGGACCCGGACATGCCATTACCACCAGGATCAGCATATGGTGATATAGGTACCGAATCTCGACCCTCTCTTTTTAAATTTTGAGTTATTTTTTTTTTTTGTATTTTCTTAATTATATGGAATCAAAAAGACATATTTTTGGGTGATGATACATAGTGACATCTACCATTTGTGTGCAGATGTGGGACCATGGTGGCCAGAAGGCTTCCCTCATCATAGACGGAGGGGAAGAGGAGATGACATCACGGTTGTGTATGTGGAGTGAATGCTCCAGAGCATTCATAGCAACTTTGTGAGATTGACACATAGAGTTCCCATGGCACAAGTCGAGGACTTTCCTGAGGTGATGCAGCGACAGGTGGTAGGTGTACCACACACATGGGTGCGTTTATTTCGATGGCTGGATAGATCCATAGTGACCTTCCATGATCATAATCCTCCTCCTCCTCCATAGGATTAGAAACCTAGGAGTGTATACATTTTGTATGACCGTGTATTATATTATGGTGGCTTAAAAGCCCCAATTTTGTATCATGACACTATGTATTATCACATTTTTGATGTATATATAAATTTTTTTATGTTGATCGATTTATTTATTTACATGTGTAAAAATTGTGTTTGTGATTGATTTATTATGAAAGAAACAAATGCCAATCTAACACGTAGTTAGCATATGAGTCAGCAACTTGATTATTATTTCTTGGAATGTGTATAATATGTTATATTGTCAAATTGTCATTCTAACAATCTCACACGCAAGAACCTTCTCAATAACGTTGGATCTCTAAGATGGTACAAACCATTGAGCTATGACACTACTAACTCCGAATCAAGACGTACCTCAAGAGATAGAACGCCATGTAAAATGGCATCCCGTAGAATCTCAATAACAGCGCTGTATTCAACAACATTGTTGGAAGATGGCTATAGACATACACCTCCTGAAGACAGTACCTGACCCATAGGAGTATAAATCACCCAAGTAGCAGAGGCTAAGTGTTGAGTGTGACAGCTTGCACCATTTGCGAATCCTATGTAGGTGGAAGATTCCATTGACATCTGCCAAAAGAAATGGAAACTAATCACAAACCCAATCACGATAAGAAAAAGACCTAACTATGCAAAGTTGTAAAATAATATACAATAAGCAGCCTTGGCTAAAGATCATGCATAGTATTTTTTGAGATAGAGCCCATTTCTAGGCTCTGCTAAGGTTGTTCCTTCGTAATCCACTAACTCATATGCACCCTTCTCTAACACACGCTTGACCACGTAAGGACTACATCACATAGGATTAAATTTCCCTGCCCCCAAGGGTTCTTTGGGTTGATCCCACAGAAGGACCAAGTCTCCTTCACTAAACGCCCTTGGATGGATAGACTTATCATACTGGACCTTAATGCGACGTTTATTGACTTCTAGAGCCACCAAGGCATCTCGACGTTGCTCATCAAGTTGCTCAAGGTGAACCAAACGCTCTTCCAATGGGGAAGTGTCTGGTAATAGTTTCAGAGCTATATTTAATGAAGGAATTTCACATTCAACTGGAAATATCAACTCCACTCCATGTACGAGCTGATATGGAGAAAAACTAGTGGCAGTCTTAACAGCGGTTCGATATGCCCACAAAGGAGGATATAACATAATGTGCCAATTATTCTTGCTTTTTGCGATGGTTCGTTGGAGAATGGATTTGAGTGATTTATTCAGTGCCTCTACCTATCCATTCGCTTGGGGGTAGTAAGAAGATGAATGCTCTTGCTTATACCCTAACTTGGATGCCAACTCTTCCATCATATGATTCTGAAAGTGTGAGCCATGGTCAGTGACAAGCTCTTTCAGAATCCTGAACTGAGCAATAATTTGGTTGAACACAAAGTGAGCAAATGTCTCACCATCATATTTTACTATAGGCATAACCTCAGCCCAATTCGTGAAATAATCAACAGCCACTATAATGTGATGGTGCCCCCCAACTGAAGATGGGTTGCAATCCATAAAATCGAGCCCCCATTTAGTGAAGGGATCGGTGGTGATAATGGGATGTAACGGGGTAGGTTTCGAGTGCATATTACATGCAAACACCTAGCAAGGGTGGAACCTCTTGACCGCATCAACACAATCCTTAAATATCGACGGCCAGAAATAACCCGCTCTTAAAATATTTGGAGCTGTAGAAAGCCCATATAAATGACCACCACACGCCCCTTCGTGGCAATCATTCAGCACTACCTCAGCCTCTTCATGAGTTAAACAATGTTGTAAAATGGAATCTACCCCAGGGTGGTACAAAGTATTGTCCACTATGAGGTAGTTCTTAGAGACGTGACGTAATCGTCATCATTCATCTCGCGAGAGGTGAGTAGGGGTCTTCAGTGTTTGTAAATATATTATGATATCCCCATACCATGGGTCTAATGTTGAGATTAATAAGATGTGTTCATCGAAAAACGTATCTTTACAAACCAAATCCTTGGCCTCGCTCAGGAAATCCGATATAAGGTCTGCAAAAATTAAAGACTTCTTCGATTTTGCCGAAACAAACTCAAGATCAAATTCTTGCAGAATGACAATCCATTTATTATACTTTCCCCCAATCATCCTTTGGGTGAGGATGAATTGAAACAGATTGACATGGGCCACAACCAAGGTCTGGCAAAGGAGAATATAATGTCTCAACTGCTGAACCGCATGTACGGTAGCTAAAGCAAGCTTCTCAACATGAGAATAACGAATCTCTGCATCAATAAGGTTTCGGCTCAAATAATATATGACATGCTCTTGGAGCTCCTCATCCTCTTGAACCAAAACCATACCAATCGTCTCTAAGGACACAGCCACATATAATAGAAAATCACGGCTATAATCCAGAGGACTAATCACCGGGGCCGATGCCATGGCTCGCTTGAGTGCATCGAAGGACTCTTGGGCTCACTCATCCCAATAAAAGGGGGTTTCCTTCTTCAAGAGATGCATGAAGACTCTAGTCAAATTGGTAAAGTTGACAACAAATATTTGTAAGAAGTTTTCCATGCCTTGCAAACACTGAAGATGACGAATATTCTTCGGGGGAGACAACTGAAGTATTGCCTCAACCTTCAAAGGGTCAACTCTTATACCCTTTTTAGAAACGATGAATCCTAACAAATGCCCTGACTTCACACAAAAGATGCACTTGTGAGGATTTAATGTAACCAAGTAATGCCGCCATATTTCGAATACCAATCTCAAGTGATAGGGATGACGCATTCTCATGCGAGAATGAGTAGCGAGGTCATCCAAAAATACCTCGATAATTGACTTGAGATCATGGAAAATCAAAGTCATTTCCCGCTGAAATGTAGCTCTGGAATTTTTAAGACTGAAAGGAATTTTCTGATATACAAACGTTCCCTAAGGACAAATAAATGCAGTCTTATGTTGGTCCTCAGGTTTAATCTGTATATGATTATACCCGAAAAAGCCGTCCATAAAGGAGAACACCTCGCTACCCACACACTCATCCAAAATCTGATCTATAAACGGTGTGGGGAAGTTGTCCTTAGGACAGGCATGATTCAAATCATGGAAATTAGTGCATATGTGGATCGCTCCCTATTTCTTATCCACCAAAAAGGGGTTTGAAACCCACTCAGTCAAGGGAATGGGATAGATGAAACCGGCTTTCAATAGCTTCTCTATCTCTGCCTTAATTGTGGGTGCTTCCCTAGGATTCACCGCATGTAAATGTTGTCGAACAGGCCTAGCATTGGGGTAAGTCTTAATCTCGTGCTTGACAATACAAGGGTCAATACCTGGCATCTCATCGTAAGAACAAGCAAAAATATCACAGAATTCCTTAAATAGCTCAGTATATTCCAGAATATCAGCATGGGAACATTCCGCTCCAATATAGACATTCTTTATCATGCCAGGATCGTGACAGATGTTGATAGGAATCGTTGAAGATATGTTTGCCATGTTTCCATCAGCCATCGAAGCAGGAGAGCTTAATGGAACCATAGGACTACCAACTCTTTGACTAAGAACCGCCCTAAAATCCTCACGCTCCAAGTGGTCAAGCTCTGGAAGAATGTACGATCTATGATGAAGTTCCTCCCATGGTGGCTAAACTCTCGCAATAGCCTCAATAATCACTTCATCCGAAGGGAAAACCGTTTCAGGGTATTCATGTGCATGAGAAGACTGTACTACCCATGCCAACAGCACATAAGGGTCCTCCTCTTCCGTCTGCAAAAAGGAAGGACTAGGCTCTGCAACACTCTTGAGATTAGCTTGATAAGCTATCATAGCTACAGGAAACGACACATTCATCTCGACGGGCTCACTCGAAGTACTCGGTGTAGGAAGAATCCAAGGATCTTCCATGTGAGTCGTGCGAAAAGACACCGATGTCATAGATGTCGAAGCCTCATCGGAACTATATCCTATCATGAGGATCGGTGCAGGGAAACTAAAGCTTCCCATGAGGGATGGATATATGCCTAGACCCACACTCCCAGTTTCCAGCTGAGATTGCTCAACGATCGGGATCGAAGCTCCTGAAAATGCGGTAACAGACGGATTCTTGACTGTCGTTTGATCAATCGTTACGATCTTCCCGTTATGTGGGAAGCATACAACGCGGAACAAGGAAGAAGAAACGGCTTGCATACTGTACATCCAGTTCCTACCCAACAAGATATTGTAGTCAAGGGGCGTATCAACTACCTCGACCTCTATCGCAACAGTCTTCCCCCCCAAACAGAATTTAAGGGAAGGAAGATGCCGTGCAGCCTAAAAGATCTCCCATCAAATGTAGTTAACATAGTCGCTGATTTAGACATCTCAGGAGAACCTAGACCCTTCCAACAGGACAGAGAAATCACAGAAGCAGCAGCGCCCTCGTCGATTATAGTGCGCTTGATAGTCATATTAAGACATTCTACATGAACCAAAAGAGACACATAGTAGGGAAATTGAGGCTGAAGTCCCGCGGTTTCAAATTTGATCACAGAGGAAGAATAATCATCATTCACACCAAGGATAGAAAGAAACACCTTCCTTTATGAAGGACAACTTTGAAGCACTTCCAATGCGGACATCGCACAAGGAGTGTGGCCCAAATCCTCGACAACTGAATAATTCTGGGCAACTTGGGCATTTGGATTATGCCCTAAACGCTTAAGGAATCCCTTAGGAATGCAAGGTGCAGCCTCAGGTTTATCCATAGGTTTCTCAATGCGCAAAGGGGACCTTGGTGGATCAAACTCTTTTCCTGGGATGGGTTGTGATGACCCATAATCTTTCGCACGGGTCACAAATTTAGTAGCACGGACCATGTTAATGCACCCATGACCACTACCCTCTAGTGGATCATCATCACCATACTGGTCATGGGACTTTGAGTTCATATTTTGTTTATGCAGTAAAGGGTTTGTTAGCACAGCTGGGCCTTATGCCAAGAATCTCGAAGCTTCCTCAATACGAGGGCACAAGTAAGTGAGGTGATCGTCCTTACACAACTTGCAAGGGAAATTAACCTTACGTTTAGCTTTATTGTCCCTCCTAGCATTTCGATCGTTCTTGTCATTATTGTTAGCATTCTCATTCTAACTCCCACCCTTTTGATTATTTTTACCCTTTTTTCTATTCTGTCCGAGCTGCTGGTTACCCTTCTGGTCCGACAATTGCACAAAGAGTACACTCGTCGTTTGGGCGGGTTGAGATGAAGCCGTAGCTTGTCCCAAAGCTGATTGGTTGATTGACAATTGACTAACTTGTTTTGCAACCGAATCCGTAGGTTTTGCACTTGCACAACCCACAATGCCATCGGAATGTGGTCTAGGTTTGACTTTGGGATCGAAACTAGAATGAGGAGCATTGGGAATAATCTCATACAACAAACCGGACTGAGCATAAATCAAGACTAGTTCCTGCGCCCTAAAAATCACTTGTTCCTCATTTTGTACTCCGGAAGTGGAAACATCCTTTGCTATATATGGCAATAACGACTTGAGAAACCACTCGAGGAGGAACTCCAACAGTATAAAAGCTTTAATTAAGCTCTTTCGTCTACGCCACTCTTGAATATGATCAAAAATATGTGTGGCTTTATCTTTCCGAAATGTCGACAAGAGTTTAGTACCAATGTCATAACACACTGGTAGCTGGAAGTGATTAAGAAAAGTCATCGCAAGGTCGTCGAGCAAAGTGAAAGCTCCCCTAGGTAACTCTATATACCACTTTGTGGCAGGCCCTGTAAGGGTGCGTTGAAATAGTCTCAAAAGGACTGAGTCCTGATGTAGGAATTCAAAGAGCACCATAGGTGAAACATAGTAACGTGTTCGCTCAGATCCTCTCCCGGTTTTCCCTCGAACTTAGGTATGTCCAAAAAAAGTTTGGTAGGGACAGCAGGCCAAGCGGGGTCATGAAACATAGGATCATTCGTCAATATCGATAAGTCATGAATATTAAGTGTCGCGAGGAAAGGGAGCCTAGGATGGTGAGGCCAATGGACCAATCCCTGATTCATATAGGGTTGATTACCACCATGGCCTTGGCCATAGTGTCCTCCTCCCATATAACCCATATAGGGTGGTGTGGAAGCACCATAGTGCAGTGGACCTTGACTAGTAGGAGCTACAAATCCGTAATTAGGAGAGTAAGTAGGTTGTTGATACCCGTCTCCATAAGGTGAAGAACCATGTCCATAATGCGTCCCATAATAGGATCCATAAGTCATCGCACGCGATGGCCCATGAGACACTCCGTAGGTAGGAAGATACGCTCCGGAAGTAGGGATATACATACCGGAAGTAGGGATATATGCCCCAGAAGTAGTAACATGACCTCTAGAAGTATGAACATAGCCTCCTGAAGCAATGGGCGGTATGTAAACCTGAGACACAATCGGTCTAGGAACCGCATTACGGACCTGACTCGTAGCCATATATTGGCTCAAAGGAGCACATGAATAAGGTGGAGGATGTACATTTGAATAACTAGGGATTGAGGATGAAAGGAATCTGAGTAATAATGTACGTGCTACTGCCTATTGTCACTCATCTCGGATCTGGTATCCTAATCGGATCACTAACCCTAGAACTAGGAGGGATATATGATGTAGCTTCCACCACTGGGATGAAAGGTGCAATGTGACTAGTGCTCCCAAACCTCTCCGTATGGTAAGGAATGAGAGTGCTCCCAGGCATAGTGTTAGGCTCAAAATCAGATTCGACATGAAATGCCAAATCATGTGTAGGGAAACTAGACATAGCATAACTACCGTAGCTAGTGCTGGCAAGTTCAAAATGAGTTTCGGCATCCTCTGGAATTCCATACCGGTAACGTGTCAATGGGGAATCAACCCTAAAGTGAGTAGGTTTATCGTGCATGGTTCCTATCTCAAAAATCATAGGACCTAACTCAGCCAATTCGGGTGAAGGATCATAAGTAGGAGTAAACTCCCCATCGTCTACACGAATAGGAGGAGGTGGTTTAGGAATATCCTCTAAACAGTCTCCCATGGTGTGTGAATCAATGTGTGAAATAGTCTTCTTGGACTGTCTAGGTCTCTCTCCCAAAGGAGGACGAGAAGTAGAAGGAGGAAGTCCTAATAAATGACGAGAACGGCGAGGAACCGCACCCGAATCCACAGTGACTCAAAAAATAGAAAAGACTCACTATTTACGTAAACCCTAGGCCAACTATCATGCATAGAGTAATCACTAATAAAATCTAAAGCCAAACATAGGCAAACAAGGGCTGGATAAATGAGCTCCCGAATGAAGCAGGTATGTCTCGCCTAGGAGAGGATTGAGACTCCCATACACAACAAGCGAAGGTACGTAACCAATTATTGTGGCCCTCAGCTTCAACGCATAAAGCGACTATGATGTCCGACCCCAACCTGGCCAGGACACCTGCAAAATAACCCCTGCAAAGTACCCCCTCAATATCCTAGGTAAGGCCACTAAGGTCACCTCAATATAATCAATGCTTAGGCAGATAGTCACAGGAGGGATTGACCGTATGGGTACGGTAGAAAAGCCTGAAACTCTTGAAAGAGCCCCCAGATATGAATACAATCCTGGAAATATCTCCGGTGCTACTCAGTTATGACTAGAGGTCATCCCAATCAATAATCGCTCACACTGCCTCGTGCTTAACTCCCTTTTGAGAGGAGGATCCTGAGAAACACTGGTTATACCAAGGATTTCACACACTCACCTGGACAGACACATACTTGTTGTTGTTTAGTGATCTTGGAGAATTAACTTACAATGAACTATTCCAAGATCCTAAAACCTAAGCTTGTTGGTGCACCCTAGAAAAGAAAAGAGTGTAATTCATTTTAATTTAGCGTTGATTTTAATTGTCTTTATTACTCAAAAAATGGATATGAGCGTGCAACTAATGGTGTTATGACACAACATGAAGTAAAATGCACACCTAACAATCAATGCAAATGAATTGTGTCTATGAAAATAGGGTATGCTACTATGGGAAATGCACAATTCTCTTCAAATGATGAATGCAATTTTTTCCTATATGAAGTCCTAACTAGTACTCCAAAGCAAATCTAGTGCAAGTACCATGCAAAGATGCAAAATGCAATGCATGATGATAAGCAAATTTTTTTGGATTTTTTGAAATAAAAGAGATGCAAAAAGAAAAAGAATGATTCTACGACCCCTAGACTCTACAAGGACACACAAATAGCACTCAAGCAAAGCAATAAGGTAAACGAACTCGAATGCACTAATCTCAAACAAAAAATCGAAAATGCCATGACAAGAACCATCTTAAAAAAAAATTAGCCTAAAAAAAACGTTTTTGGTCAAAAACAAAGGTCTAAACAGACTTAGGCAGTGCCAAAGGAGACTCAGCAAATATCAGAATTCACCCAGCAACCAATTAACTTCCACAAAAAGGAAAAAGCAAGGGCATACGTGACTGTTCGCAGTAAACCCGCATGTATACACGGCAATCTTAGAGGAATCTGCGTGTATACACGACTGTGAGTTAAAAACTCGCATACACGAAGAAAGGTGCATAAACTCAAGGAAAACAGATAGGCTGAGACAAAATTCACACCAATCAGACCCTACCAGGCATACATGCCCCCAGACCCAACATAGAAACAAGAGAGAAAGAGCAATTCAAATTCATTGAATGCCGATAAAACAACCCCCAAAGGACAACTACTAGGAATTCCCCAGCAGAGTCACCAATTCTATTAAGAAGAGAAATTCCTATGGCTTGGGGTACCACAATAGACAGCTTGACTCCAGAAATCAATCCTTTCCAATATGCAATAGAAATTAAATGTCTAACACTAAAGGATCATACCTCGTACCTTATTCCGGGTGGTTGAAGTAGATCCCCGTTGAGATTTCCAATCTTCAGCTTGAATTGATAGATTGCTTCCTCAACAACAAGTAAACAATACACGCATTCTATATATCATGGTGTTATATCTATTCTAGCATATATAATCAATAATGTACAAGCATTTGACATAATCCCATGGATAAAATATTCATTCAAACACACATTAGTGGATAGGAAAAGATATTTCTATTAATATAAATTAGAGATTACAAGATACAACCTCTGATGACACGTCCGTGAACCGGAGAAACTGAATCCCCCACTTGGGCCTCCACCACCTCAATCCTCCATCTCTCAATAGCAATCTCACAAGCAAAAGGAAAGCTTGCGAAGAACACACTAGTGCTCCAAGGGACAAAGGGATGTAGACTCAAGCATAAGTTCCAGCAAAAATGGACTATAGTTTCTTTGCTCTCAATTCTCTCTTATGCCTTCAATGTACCAAGGGGTTCCTTATATATCTTTCAAAGGGGTAATGAAAGGTCTAATCTGAGTGATCTCAAGGCATAGGGAAGGCCAGGAGTCAAATGAGTTGGATCCATGTCAAGGAAAACTCCAAAAGGATTTGGATTATGCACACATCCCGATGTATGTGGTTTTAGTGGTCAAACCCGTGTATATACCCGCTTATAGGTTTAAAATTCATGTGTATCATTTTTCATATGTTTTTAGGGATGATCAAAGAAACATCAAAGGACAAAAAATGGTCCATGGGGTCTAAGGAGTCTACAGCGGGACATGGGAAGGCCATACAAAGTGTGATTCACTTGGAGTGGTGAAATCAACTATAACAATGTGTCCACTGATATTTTTCATCCTCATGGGTATCATTTCAATAGTCCTGAATGTATTCTTCTATGTATTTTATATTATTGTAACCCGATGTTTATTCCAGGATGTTTCTATTATGTATTTTAGTCATGTGGTCATGTCCCGATGTTCCGATCGGGAGGATTATAATGTAAACAAGTCATATCAAGTCATTGGGTAAGTCCCCACTGTTTAGGGGCACTTGGGTTATTATACACTAATTAAGGTGTAGGCTCAAGTAATTAATTATAAGTTAAGCCTACATGGTTGAGTGCACTTCAATTCAACGGAAGAATATAAATAGAGAGTGAGAGTCTCTCTATTTATCACTTGTGACTTAGCTCTCTTGCTCTCTCAAGTGTGGCGCACCTTTGGAGAAGGAAATCTTTGGCTTGACAGAAGACAGAAGGCTGTTGTTGTGTTGGGAGGTCATCTTACTGTTTTGGGATCACATCTTGTGGTGATACTATCTTAGAGGAAGTTGAGGGGTTTTCTCCATTTATGGTTTCCCCTCCTAAAATCTTTGTGTCTCTTGTCTCTTGTGATGTGCTTATGTTATTGCTGTGCTTGTTATTCTCTCAGTGAAAAGATCCTAACATAATGCTAGCTTAAATGTTGAAAAACTAACATGGTATCAGAGCTAACCTGAGAAGAAGACATTGTGAAGCTACAGGAACTATGGCTTCCTATTTTGTGGATCTTCCTCCACAGATTTTCAGCAAAAGTATGCTAAGATGACTCTCCATTAAATGGTGCATCATTCTGTCGATGCAGAATTCAATTTCAAGCATTTTCAGTTTCGATGTGGAAATTAGGGCTTTCTACAGAAGAGGAATTTTTGGGGGAGACCAGCATAGGATTTTTATCCTCATCAAAACCGAAATTTAGAGACCTGGATCAGTAAATTTGGTTGGGTAAATCTCTGGGAAAGTCAAACCCTAGTTTGACCCTGAGCTAGGAGAAACCCTAAATACTAAAACTACTAAGTTTTGGTACAGTCGCTATATTCTGAGATTGACGAAGTCTCAGACACTGAAAATTGCAGGGGCCGAAGATAAAATCCTGAGGAACACTGTGTCCAAAGGCAAGCCTTTGATTCACTATATTCTGGGAGATATGATCTCTCCAAGTTAGGGTTCTATCCTCTTCCAGAAATCATCCATAAACAGGACACTTGGGGAGATCTGAAATATCTTGGGCTACAGAGGTCCAAATGGAATTCCTGAAGATTTTCCAGAAATTCCACGGACTGTAATTTGGATGGTCCAAAGGTCAGACTTAGAAGATGAACCAGTGACACGTGGAATGCCGTACAACTTCGCTGTTCTGAACAGTCCAGTAACAGGTTACCTTGGGAAAAGGATCGTAAATCCCAAATGGTGAAACTAATTCTGATGAAACCTATGTTATTGGATCAGGGACATGCGAGGTTACCTCAGTGAGGACTTTCAGACACAGAGGATTAGGAATTACGGATATATTACAGAAACAGTAACAGGAATTTCTGCAGAAGAAATCAGAAAATTAGGGCTTCCTGTTCCGGGAGTTTCCCTTCACTGTTTTCAGAAAAGGAGTACATTGGATAGCTCCATTTGAAGAGATATATATATTCATCCAATCAGATCTGAAGTATTCCAAATTTTGAAAATTAAGGTTTCTGCGACAAACCCTAGATCAGCAAACTCCGGGACAAGGGCGGACACCTCAAATCGGTAAGATCTAATCCTTTGCTATTTCCATTTGAGGTTCTCATTTCAAAGTGATCAGCTTGATGATAAGCTTGGTGAAGTTGAAAAGTTCCAAGAATAGAAGTATTTTATCTCTCTATATTGGACACCTACATGAGCATAGAGGTTCCAGTTTCAGAGGGAGACAAGG